>JAWQEG010001968.1:232500-358501 GCA_033782935.1 Petrolisthes cinctipes | reverse complement strand
AGCGTGAGAAAGTTAACATTATGTACGAAATTTATGGATGTTTTCTTCTACCTATATACCTCCCCATGTCAGCCTTCTCTCTCTCTCTCTCTCTCTCTCTCCTTATTTTTTTGTTCCTTTGGTTACTATTATTATTTTCTCGTTATTCTCGTCTGCCTGCCTCCCCTAATGTATTTTATATTATTATTTTTGTCCTGTCGTTTCATATATATATATATATCTATATACATAAAGCCAAGCTTCTCTCTGCGTGTGTGTGTGTGTGTGTGTGTGTGTGTGTCCGCGATGCACGCCTAAACCGTCCAACTTTGTGTCCTCAAAATTTGCATGTAGGTGAGTCTTGATCCCGTTCAGGTTTAGGGGGGGTCATACAACGAAACCACATATAACGAAACGTGCTAGCGAAATAATAATAAATTACAGGGGAAAAATCTACGGAATCACCATACCACAGTTCAGCCTTTCGCAAAACACGGTCAATTTTAAAGTTTCATTTAGGTAAATTTTTTCTTACAGAATTGTAGAGCTTGATTTTACACACAGAATCTGTAAACTAAAGCTTCCTAGGTCCATTGGTTTGCGTACATCAGCGCCATGAGTAATAAAGTAGTTACCCCTAAAAAGCCCCTAAAAATGAGAACACGTTTTCTATTATTAAATTATCGGATACTGGTCCAGAAATCAACAGCTCATGAACATATTTCAGGCTACAGCACGGATATTATTCGATTTGTTTATGCCTTATCTCAGTAAGTATATTGTCGTTTACCTATATTATTACATTTTATCCATTTTTATGATTGATTTCTACCATATTGGTATAATATTTGGTAAATATTGAATGAATTACCGTCATTGCATACCGTTTTTCTACCTTCATTACCCACTTATTTAGACCATTCTAAGACTATTTTCTTCTATGGCATTTCCTCCGCAAATGCCCCATTTCCAAGATAGGGCATATTCAAATGGGCCATTTTGAAATTAGCCTGACCTTGCCTGACCTTACCTAACCTAACCTAGACCACATCAGACTACCGGGACCTAACCTGGGCAAACTACCGGGACCTAACCTGGGCAAAGGAAAACGGTAATTCTTTCAATAATTACCAATATTTTTGTACATTATTTTCTTGAGCTCTTGATTCCTGCTCCAGTATCAAACACCATTGTCATATTGATTCTCAGTATTGTCCTATAGAGTTTCACTTTTGTCAAATTGATTTTCATTATTGCCATATTTATTTTCAGATTGGTAGAATATTTTTGTAATCCAGTATCAAACACCATTGTCATATTGAATCTCAGTATTGTCCTATTGAGTTTCAGTTTTGTCTAATTGATTTTCATTATTGCCAAGATAGGGCATATTCAAATGGGGCATTTTGAAATTAGCCTGACGTTACCTTACCTGACCTTACCTAGACCGCATCAGACTACCGGGACCTAACCTGGGCAAACTACCGGGAAAACGGTAATTCTTTCAATAAATACCAATAATTTGTACAATATTTTCTTGAGCTCTTGATTCCTGCTCCAGTATCAAACACCATTGTCATATTGATTCTCATTATTGTCCTATAGAGTTTCACTTTTGTCAAATTGATTTTCATTATTGCCATATTTATTGTCGTCAACCGGAGTCCGTGAAAAATGTCGTTTACCAGGAGGCACTTCAGTAAAATGCTTAGTGACGCAATTAATAGAAAAAGAAGGAAATATTATTAATTATGCTAATATTAGAATGATGGAGTTATTGAATGAGGGAGAAAGATTGATATAATAAACATTTAAAAACGACTAATACCTCCAATTATTCACCCACCCACCTCTATTACTAATCATCCATCCATCCATTTATTTATCTAACCACTAAACCATCCCTCCCTCTCCCCTTCCTTCCCTCCTTCCCTTCCTTCTATCCACCCACCACCCGATCTGCTCCAAACCGCCCGAAGGGCGGTGGAAGGGCGGCCGCAGGCCGCCAGCCCTCCGCAGGAGCTAGCGGCTCCTAGCCGCCCGAAGGGCGGCGGAGCAGCTAGTATATATATATATCACGAGTTTTGACCGAAAACTTGGCAAATGCATCCTTAAGTAATTCTAAGAACAAATACTCTATTGATATATTAGTTTTCTAGTCTAGTTTAAAAGTAATTAAAACAATTAAATGTGTGCCCGTCTTGTATTGTCAAATGGCGGTGAGCATCGGAGGGAGTGGAAGCCTAATATCGTTTTCGGACCAAAGAGATCTTATTTATTTAATCTTAATAAGTTTTATCATTATTGCAATATTTATGTGATGTTCTATAACGTACATTGAATCATTTTTTCAATGCAGAGGGATAATACCAGGCCCCTATAATTAATATTCGACGAAATATGATTAATATCTTTTGAAGGTTAGGTAAACTCTACCGACATAATGCCAGCTGCAAGTCTTAGCATTTCCCTACATTTCACAGATTTTCTTCTTATACAGGCCTGGTATTATCCCTCTGCATTGAAAATATGATTCAATGTACGTTATAGAACATCACATAAATATTGCAATAATGATAAAACTTATTAAGATTAAATAAATAAGATCTCTTTGGTCCGAAAACGATATTAGGCTTCCACTCCCTCCGATGCTCACCGCCATTTGACAATACAAGACGGGCACACATTTAATTGTTTAATTACTTTTAAACTAGACTAGAAAACTAATATATCAATAGAGTATTTGTTCTTAGAATTACTTAAGGATGCATTTGCCAAGTTTTCGGTCAAAACTCGTGAGATATATATATATATATATATATATATATATATATATATATATATATCAGACGTATGAGAATGCCTTTCTCATTTTCTGTTTTTACACACACACACACAGACAGAGAGAGAGAGAGACAGACAAACAGACAGACAGACATACAACCACAGAGAGAGAGAGAGAGAGACAACCACACATACACACACACACAGAGAGAGAGAGAGAGAGAGAGAGAGGAAATTCACTCCCGCCATTCACGACATACAGTACAGTACCCTTCATTGAGTAAGCAAGGTTCCCCACGAGTTCAATTAAGGGACCCTGTGATGTAGACAGAACAAAAATTGGAGATACAAGAGTCCTTCAACTATTGCCAAGAAACACCACCCATATGGAAGTAGCTTGTTTTGTGGCATGGTCAGGAGGAATCAGAAGCCTTCAATTTTCAAACACGATCACAGAGTTCTGATAACGAGAGCTGATAACGAGAGCAAGCGAGGGGTACTTTTCAGATCATGCTATAGTAGTAGTAGTAGTAGTAGTTTTAGTTTTATAGTAGTATAGATGGGATGGGGGATTTAAATGCATTGTTTGGGGTGCATTGATTTGGTTGGTGATACGGTTAGTCACTTGATTTTGTTTTGTATGTTTTTGTCGCCCTGAGAGAGAGAGAGAGAGAGAGAGAGAGAGAGAGAGAGAGAGAGAGAGAGGGCTACTTTTGACACCATGCATACCCCAGTAGGATAAATGGGGTGGGATGGAGAGTGATACAGCAGCAGGTTTGTATACTGTACTTGTTGGGTTGGTTCACTTGGTTGTGGTGCATTAGTTTGGTTTGGTGATACAGTTATAGGGTCGATTCCACAGTGGTTGGTAGTGGTTTTTAAGAACGCAAACGAAAGAATCTTGGCCGTGTAAATGACTTAGGGGTGAATTATTTAATGAATTTGTTAAGTAAACTATGTAGTAATCATCATTATCTAACTGGTTTACTAGATTTTGTGAATGTGGATAGCCTACTCAGCTTTTGGAAACTAATGAAGCCTTACAAGTGTGGTTGGTTGGGAAGCTAACAAACAAATACGACTGTGGAATCGACCCATAATTAGTTGGTTGAGTTTGTTGGTTCGTTGTTTGGTTGGTTGGATGGTTGTTTGGTTAGTTGGATGGTTGTTTGGTTGGTTGGTTGAGTTGGCTGGTTGGTTGGTTGTTTGGTTGGTTGGTTGGTTGAGTTTTTTTGGTGGTTTGGTTGGTTGGTTGGTTGGTTGTTTGGATTTGTTGGTTGGTTGATTGAATGGTTGTTTTAGTTTGTTGGTTGGATGGTTGTTTGGGTTTGTTGATTGGATGGTTGTTTGAGTTTATTGGTTGGTTGGATGGTTGATTGGGTTTTGGTTGGTTGGATGGTTGTTTATTTGGGTTGGTTGGTTGGATGGTTGTTTGTTTGTGTTTGTTAGTTGGATGGTTGGTTGGTTGGTTGTTTGGGTATGTTGATTGGATGGTTCTTTGAATTTGTTTGGTTGGTTGGTTGGTTGTTTGTTTGGGTTTATTTGGTTGGTTTGATGGTTGGTTGGTTGTTTGGATAAATCGTTGATGACCTCTGCAAACCAATGTTATGAAGGTTATGCAGACATCCCTTTATCTAATTATTATTATTATTATTATTATTATTATTATTATTTTCGTGACTTAAGGACGAATTTGGTCATATTATACTAGCAGGTAGCATAAAAATTGTACCATTTTATTGAATCCAGGCCAGACACCAAGTTCACCAAATGAATACAACTCTCATTACGTCTGTATATATATATATATATATATATATATATAATGTTATGGGGATAATTCTCTATTGTTACCTTGAAGTGCCTTGATTCCTCCAAAGTATATATGCCAGGAAACAGGACCAGATGAACAAAAATAATGGTGTTCTGTAGTTGCTTGGAATAGTTTGGAGGATCCAGTTGCTCCAGATTTACCAACACAAAATGAGGGTGAATTATTATTGGACGGGAAAACCGTATAGGCTACTTTATTTATAGGGTTTGGTTGATTGTTGCGTTAGTGGGTATAAGGTAATGGTTTCGGCTAAGTATGTCTGTCCGTTTGTCCATTTGTTTGTCATTATATTAAGGCTCTAGACTCTAGGGACCTGAATAATTGACTTTTTTTTTTTTGGGGTGGGGGGGTGGGGGGGGGGGGTAAAGGAAAGATTTCAGCCAAACTCGAACACCGGCATTGACCTTCCCTTTGACGTAAAATGGCCGAAAATAGGTCATTTACGCATATTTGAGCAATAATAAGGTAGCTTTTGAAATGGATTTTGCTTATAATGTGATGGAATATATCCGTCCCATTATTTTGACTCCAATTCTGGCCTTTTTAATGCACAACAGCTTAATGACTTGATATCTTGACCTTAATATTGACCATTTGATCTAAGGGTAAGGCCATTTTAAGTGCAGAAAGGTCGAAAATATATGTTCTGATTTTATCATATTACTTTGACTGATTTTAATTTTTCATAAATGGTCGGAATTGCTCAGTTATAATTATTTTGTGTACAAAGCACTCAACCAGAATGATCTCTCACTTGACTCACCCCACTTCCCTCCTCCCCCACTGTGTGTGTGTGTGTGTGTGTGTTTATCTTATCAACACGGTCACACCTCTTAGTCACTCCTCTGATTGTTTCACTTCATCTCACACACACACCACCTGTCTCTCTCTCTCTCTCTCTCTCTCTGTAGTTCGTCCACACCCCACCTGTTCCCCCTTCTCTCTCTCTCTCTCTCTCTCTCTCTCTCTCTCTCTCTCTCTCTTTGTAGTTCGCCCACACCCCAACTGTCCCCGCCCTCTCTCTCTCTCTTTCTCTTTTTCGCCCACACCACACCTGTTGTCCCCCCCATCCTCTCTCTCTCTCTCTCTCTCTCTCTCTGAAACACACTACTATTATCGACTAGGCTATGTTCTTTGCACTCAACAGAAAAGCATGGTGTTATTCTTTGGACTTTCAGGAAATTAATACATACAAGCTTCTCTCTATGTATATCTCACTTTAATTATTTCTGGTTTATATCCTTGTTACAAAATTACTCAAATCTACAGTGGGAAATATTATGACTACAGCTGCCCCATCACTATAATTTATACTGCAAGAATTGTAAAGAGAAAAGATACATATATATATATATAAAATCGAAAAGAAATTATAAACAGTGTCCCGGAAAAAAAAAAAAAAAAAAAAAAAAAAATATATATAATTAGATTCCAGATTCTTTTAATGAGGTTTGGTTACGTATTATTTAAGGGGATGGTATACTTTTGATAGACTGGAGTGCCTTGATTCCTCTAAAGTATGCCAGGAAACAGACCCATGCAGATGAAAAAATATAATGGTATCCTGTTGCCTGGAATAGTTTGGAGGAATAATTTGCTCTAGATTTACCACCCAAAACAATGTGCTATATACAGTACCCCCTTAAGGAACCCTGTGATGTAGTGAGAAGATTGGAGTCACAATATATTAATCAAAGGACCCTGTGATGTAGTGAGAAGATTGGAGTCACAATATATTAATCAAAGGACCCTGTGATGTAGTGAGAAGATTGGAGTCACAATATATTAATCAAAGGACCCTGTGATGTAGTGAGAAGATTGGAGTCACAATATATTAATCAAAGGACCCTGTGATGTAGTGAGAAGATTGGAGTCACAATATATTAATCAAAGGACCCTGTGATGTAGTGAGAAGATTGGAGTCACAATATATTAATCAAAGGACCCTGTGATGTAGTGAGAAGATTGGAGTCACAATATATTAATCAAAGGACCCTGTGATGTAGTGAGAAGATTGGAGTCACAATATATTAATCAAAGGACCCTGTGATGTAGTGAGAAGATTGGAGTCACAATATATTAATCAAAGGACCCTGTGATGTCGTCAGAAGATTGGAGTCATATGAGTCCTTCAAATATGGCCACGAAACATCACCTGGTGTCGTGGTGGCTTGGTTTGGAGAAATCAGAACACTTCAATCATTTTGTGTTTCGTGGCAATATTTGAAGGACTCATGTATGTATGTACAGTCACGAGCACTAATAAGTATCCAGGTGTGCTTCGAATACCTAGCTATATAGAGACAGTAAATAAAATGCACAATAAGATCTCCATTGGAATTCCTTCGTTGGTGAATTGGTGGACTGTTCAAAGCTTCAACAACCAAAGCTGTATGTCCCTTGAGGGGAGGATACAGTGTTGGTAAATCAGGAGCAAATTATTCCTCCAAACTATTCCAAGCAACAAAAAGGCCACCATTATTTTTGTCCATCTGGTCCTGTTTCCTGGCATACTTTGGAGGAATCAAGGAGCTCCAAAATACCAGCAGAAGTATACTATCCCCTTAATGAATATATTGTGGGCTGGATACAAGTTAGTTATTATAGTGGTGATTCTGGAAGTGTTTGTGTGCCTGGAAACAACGGGGCACTTTGATCATAAAATAATTAGGACTCGTGTGCTTGTTTTTTGAGTCGTGTGCTTGTTTTTTGAGTCGTGTGTTTGTTTTATGACTCGTGTGCTTGTTTTGTGAGTCGTGTGCTTGTTTTTTTGAGTCGTGTGCTTGTTTTTTGAGTCGTGTGCTTTTTTTATGAGTCGTGTGCTTGTTTTGTGAGTCGTGTGCTTGTTTTATGAGTCGCGAGTCATACTTTATAAGCATCCAGGTCTTGTTGTTGTTGTTGGAGTCATGTGAAACAGTACCTCGCAGTGAACCAATTACACAACGTTTATCCTGTCTGTCTCATACATACATACATACATTACATAGTTGCTGGGGCTAGTAATAATAATAATGGTAATAGTAATATTTATAATAATAATAATAATAATAACAATAATAATATTAATGATAATAACAGTAATAATAATAATAATAGTAATAATAATAATAATAATAATAATAATAGTAATAATAATAATAATAATAATAATAAAAATAATAATAATATTGATAATAATAATAATAATAATAATAATAATAATAATAATAATATTTATAATAATAATAATAATAATAATAATGATAATAATAATAATAAAACAAGGAGTATATTACAAAAGAGATAGAGATATTCGTTGAGGCAAAATTTCGTATACTGATTTACCAGATTTTTACGTGCAGCTAAAAACTTTCTTAAAATTAAATAGAAGTTTCTAATACTTCAGAGATTCGTCTGACTAGAAGGAAATTAAAAGCGTAAAGGGAGAAGTTTTGTGTTGGTAAATCTGGAGCAACTGATTCCTCCAAACTATTCCAAGCAACAGAACACTATTATTTTTGTTCGTCTGGTCCTGTTAATTGGAGTTATACGAGTCCTTCAAATATTGCCACGAAACACCGCCTATATGGAAGGAGCTTGTTTCATGGCGTGGTCAGGAGGAATCAGAAGCCTCCAATTTTCATACACGATCACAGGGTCTTTAAGGGAATAAGTGCATGGTCCAGATGAATTAATTTAATGTGGGCCTTTCTGTCTGTCTGTCTGTCTGTCTGTTGCTTGGAATAGTTTGGAGGAATCAGTTGCTCCAATACATCAACCAACCAATTAACACACATGTAACATTACCCCTTTGATTATTATGTACAGTTGTGGCCATATGAAAGAGATGTGTGTGTGTGTGTGTATGTATGTGGAGAGAGAGAGAGAGAGAGAGAGAGAGAGAGAGAGAGAGAGAGAGAGAGAGAGAGAGAGAGAGAGAGGCGACGCGTCCTATAATATTCTATGCTTTTGATAAGAGGTCCCGTTTGAAGTGTATCTGTTTTAATTGTCTGTAACTGTACACTGGAGTCATCAGCAGGAAAACAATAATTATATATGTCATCTCCATAATAATACAGTGTACAGTCACACGCTAAACTCATATACATACATACACTGGAATCACCATCGGCTTGTTTGTTTGTGTGTTTATTTGTTTTGTGGTCGAGTCTTGCATGTCTCTTCACTCAGACACTGGAATCACCATTGGCTTGTTTGTTTGTGTGTTTATTTGTTTGTGGTCGAGTCTTGTATGCATGTCTGTGATTAAACTCTTCACAAAACAATTAATTATACAGTTCCTACTCTCCTCCTGGGAACTCAATCTAGCACGGTCGACACACACTATAATTATATATGTATGTGTTGTTGTTGTTTTTGTGTTGTTGTTTTTGTGTTGTTTTTGTTGTTGTAGTTATTGTTTTTGTTGTTGTTGTATTATTGTTGTTATTGTTGTGTTGTTTTTGGTGTTATTTTTGTTGTAGTTGAGGGGAGATTCTTTTGTTGGTGAATGGGAAGGAAGGTCTGTGATTCACCCAAACTATGCCACGAGACAGATCGATCCCCTATTTGTACTACCACGGAGGGCGTCTGTTTTGTTTATTTTGTTTTTGTGGCCTAGTTTGGAGGAATCAGTACTGCCAACGAAAGAACCCTCTCCTTAATTGTTGTTTTCTGGTATTCGTAACACACACACACACACACTGAGGGTGTTTTGTACAGTCGGCGCCTAAAATGATGTCAAAATCCCACGTCGGTAACAGCGGATAGCCTATGTACGCACGCCATGCAACTAATATCATGTGTAGTGGTTGTATGGAGCGCCTTGATTACTCCAAAGTATACCAGGAAACAGGACCAGGTGAGCTAAAATAATAATAATAATAATAATAATAATAATGATAATAATAGAGTCTTGTTGCCTGGAATAGTTTGGAGGAATTAGTTACTCCAGATTTACCAACACTGTATATACACTCGTGATACCTAATTTCTGACCAGGGAGTATTATACCTAGTCATGGCCAGATGCAGGTTATACTCTTCATACAGATGCAGGTTATACTCTTCATACAGATACTAAGGTATAAATCTGGATATGTATAAAATTTGCCTAAGATGTTAACCATTAAATAGTCACTAATGTATTTTTTAACATGAAATTCAAGTATGGACAGAAGAAGACGTGAAGGTCGTAAACTTCTTATTCAGAAATTATGTATAACATGTACAGTCGGCCTCAGGAATTGGTATACAGTACTGTGACATCAAAGCTTCATAACAACTACAATATTTAGTACATTACACTCACGAGCACTAATAAGTATACAGGTGTGCTTCGAATACCTAGAGACAATAAATAAATACATAAGAACTCCATTGGAATTTCTTCGTTGGTGAATTGGTGGACTGTTCAAAGCTGCAACCAAAGCTGTATACTTAATAGTGCTCGTGACTGTACATTAATTTCCTAACATCAAATCTTTCTAGAAATGTTATTTGGTTAATATTTGAATCAGTTAACAGAACAATGGCCACAGTATGTAGAGCTCATTCAACACTCCATCATCAATTAAAAAAATAAAAAAAAACTCCATCATCAGGCTATTCGAGTCGTACCTGGATGCTTATTATGGTTCGTGACTGTACACTGTGTTGGTGTCAATAATATTAGCACCTATAAGTAATCCGAGAAACAATAACAACATGAATCCTTACCAACCTCGCATCCAGCCAGCCATCAATCCATCCCACTCCTTCCAAATCACTTCAGTTGGTACAGATATAGAATTATTATGGTGCCTCGGATCACGACAGAAGTATATGGAACCCAAGTGTACAGCAGTCGAGCACCACAAACCCTAGCCCACCTGAGTCGAAGCTCGAGGTCTGGAGCATGCGGTTTCTTCATGACAGCCTACAGAAAGCCTCCGTTGGTTCGAAATTTGTGTGTGTGTGTGTGTGTGTGTGTGTGTGTGTGTGTCCTCGTGATGGTTTGGGTGGGCTGTCGTCCAGAAACCACCTGCATACTTCAGATCTCGGGCTTCGACTCAAGTGGGCTGATATAGGGATTGTGGTGCGCGACTTGACTGTGAATTATGACCCCGTGACGTATATAGTAATGAAGCACTTACCACAGTTCAAACCATACAGGGGCCAAATGACTGACTAAGTGTGCATGCTTCTGTTTCTCACGTCACGGTTTCCTGGTTCACTGTGAGGCTTCAATACCTGAGTCTGTGGGGTACAGTACTTACAGACGTTTTAGTTGTAGTTTGAGAGTTGGCTGACACGGACGGAGCTATTTTTGTGTGTGCATTTCGAGTAGTTTTTGTCTGCAGGCAAGTTAGTGTTGTATGTGTTTCCATCTCGTTTAAGGCTCCTGTGATCGTGTATGAAAATTATAGGCTTCTGATTCTTTCTGACTATGCCACGAAACAAGCTCCTGTATAGGTGGTGTTTCGTGGCAATATTTGAAGGACTCGTTTACCTCCAATTTTCTGACTACAACACAGGGTCCCTTAAATGGGTCAGCTGTCGTAGGCATCTTAGAGGGGGACTTGCTTCCTCCAAACAATGCCAAGAAACAGATCACTTCAGTAAACAATTAGAGAATTCATTTTGTTGTCTTGTTTGGAGGAATCAATAGCAATCTAACTCACTCAAAATAAACGTCCCCCTTAACAACAAATGGCTATAAACTATACCGACTATTACTGGTGAAATAATGATGGCGTCTGTTGTGGTGTGTGGCCATTGTGGTGGTGGGGGAGGGAAGTGAGGTGGGGAGGGGGGGGAGGATAAGGGAGGTGACTGTTTTGCACAAAAGATGAAAAAAAAAAAAAAAAAAAAAACAATTAAAGAAATAGTGAGAATAACCGGTGTTGGACAGAGAAAGAAATGTGTGCCGCCAACAACGGAGGAGCTGAATTTACTAACAAGTAAGTTTAAACATTTTAGCCAAGGTAAAATAATGTTGATGAAGAAATTATGTCTAACCCTGCAGTCACATAATGTTTGTTTTCCTCATCTTTTTTGTTATGATCAGCTTCCGAGTCTTTATTTGGAGATGTACAGTCTCCTCCACTGCCGCGTTCATCACTCCAGCGTTGTCAATGTGTGTAACCCACAAGGTGTGAACCTCCAGTGTCGTCGACTCTAGTATCCGAAACACATACCAATATGAGTCAGTTGGAGGTTAATTGAGGGTTGGTGTTGGCTTGGGTGTGGTGTTCTATGGAGGCAGGGTATAAGGAACTGGAAGCTGTAATGCAGAAGTCTTGGCTAGGTGCTATTTTTATGAATGCTCAATATAGGTCAAAGATAATAGTAACACTTGATGGAGTTTTTGTTTCATGTTCTACATCATAACGATAATGATAGTTATTGCAGGTAAGAATAATATCTCTAGTGTGGAATTTCAGCACGTCACAGTGTTGCTATAACATTCCACATCACCATTAGTCCCCACAAGTCAAGATAGGCTCGTTCCTTCAAGTTAGTCATTGCATATTAATATGGTATTTATTTTGTGACGATGACATAGATTTGTCAGTAACAATAATGTCCAACATTTGATGAACATTAAAACAGTAATAGTGGTGTACTAACAGTTGTCATTAAAAGTTGTTTCTTGACAGTTCCGACTAAAAGTAATTCATTATATATTTTTCATTATATTGTGAACCTTTCACAACCTTTATTGTTCACATTACTTTGTGATCATAGATGGATTGGGTGAAGATGGAATCATAAATTATATATTTAAGGTGTTGGATGCTTCATATGTGTCGGAGTTGATGAATGCAGTCGAGCTTCAAGGTGTTGGTTGATTCAGGGCAAACATAAGTAAATATTCTGATATTTCACTTTGATACAGATTGACTTGCATCTTATATGTGACTTACAATACCCTATTTACATAAGAAAACTTATTTCATTAATATCAATTGAGTTTAGGCCATGACGATATGATGCTTGTAACCACAACTGTGCACGCCAATTAATGTGTGTGAAGAGAGAGAGAGAGAGAGAGAGAGAGAGAGAGAGAGAGAGAGAGAGAGAGAGAGATGACTTTCAAGGTATTCGCTACTTTAACTTTAAATGTATGAATTTTGTTGGCATGCTCAATCCGTCTATAACCGCTTAGTAATGTCAAAACTGATGTGTGTGAAAGTTCAATATGTAATGATAATAAAATATTACCTCGGTCGGAACAGTCAAATTTCATCGTAAAATATCAACAGTCATGACACTACTACCAATGTTCACAATGCTCGTAAATTAAAGATATTTGTTATAATTGACAGAAAATAAAGACATCGTCATCACAATGATTAACTTGGTGGGACCAACCTATGGAAATTTATGAGGCCTGATTTTAATGTTATGTTCTAGGAACATTGTGACGTTTAAAACTTCACATTCAATATAATTTACTTATTATGTGTAATAACTATCATTAACGTTATGATGTAGAATATAAAATATTAATTAAAACCAAGATGGACTGCTGATAGCTGGCATATACTAAACATTGATAGAGACATCTGGCCAAGACTAGCTACTGCCTCACCAACCCACCATTTCTTTTACCGTTTGAGAGTATAATATACTGATAACAAACAATAACTAATTACTTTACTAACGATCACAATGTTGTGGTCTAACAATGTCATATTTGTTATGTAACAGATTTATATAGTTGACATATAATTTAGTACAGCATTACTGCTTACAATCCTCTCGTTAACTTTCCTCCGTAAAACCTGCACCATACCATTCCCAAGCCTACACGGTTACACCCTTCCATTACCATCCCTCCGATTTACTCCTGGCATGTGTTTCGGATATGTGAGTCGAAACTAGAGGTTCACACCTTGTGGGGTACAAACATTGACAACGCTGGAGTGATGAACGTGGCAGTGGAGGAGACTGTACATAACTTTATCCCCATACCCTCAAGAACATTCATTCAAAGATCGCACATACAAACAAACTCACTAGGCAGGTATATTATGTACAGTCGCGGCACATAATCCTTGACCAGACTTCCCCTTACACCCTGATCAAGGACTATGTGCCCCGACTGTACTATTGATCATAAACATTTCGTACACAGGCTGTTGTTGTTGTTGTTTTTGAAGATTTATAACGTATAGAAAATCTTTATTCTACGTAACTGCAATACAACATTATTATTATTATATAGGTTTAGTATTGAGCTATCACTGAGTCACTTGGTAGACCATTGAATCATTGCAGTACTTTCAGAATAATGAGTGACCTCTCTATCTAAAATATACTCTGTGTAAGAATTCCTTTGGCCAACCGTACACGTCGGGTGGTGTGTTCGTGTGTCATGTATGTTTGTATGTATGTATGTTTATCACAGAATAGTCACAGCTCCATCGTTCCCCTATTGAGAATTTTTTAACATTGCGTCGCCAAGTGTGTGTGTGTGTGTGTGTGTGTGTTCAGTATTCTTTGAACATTTGTGCATGGAGAAGTTTGAGGCTTACGGAACCCTGTGATGGAGTCAGAAAATTGGAGATGCACGAGTCCTTCAAATATTGCCACGAAACACACAAACCTATAATTTTATGGAAGGGGTTCGTTTCGTGGCATGGTCAGGAAGAATCAGATGCCTCCAATTTTCATACTCGATCACAGGGTCCTTAAGTGGTGGCGTTACTACATGTTTCCAAACGTATATTATATACAGGGTTTATAATACAGAACAGAATTACATATTGTATTGTATTTTACTGTATTGTTCTGTATTTTACTTGTTAATATCACTCACTTGTTTTTGTAAGGTGTCGTCAATCATTCGTTTCAACTTTAAATTGTCAATAGTTTTATGTATACGGTTTGCTTTATTGATTTCTGTCTATTGGAACTGTTAACAATATTTTTTGGCTTCATAATGAGCGTCGGTTTTTATCGACACACTTTACTGTTTAAAACGTTGAGCCTTATTGAAGAACTGTATTATCGTATATTCGAACCCAAGTCACCATATTGCTAAAAATCGATTGTGAATATCACTTACATTATCGTAATTATTCCATCAATTATCTTTTTCTGGGTATTTGAAAATATGTCCCGAACGACTAGCAACACGACCGATTATCATGACGGTGTTTTATATATAAGAAGAAGTCTTTGTCATTGTTATTCTATGGGTAGTCGAGGGTGTAGCCGAGGTGTTTGCGTTGTAGGAACATGAGGACCTGCCAGAAGGGAGGCCTCTGACGGTCACAGGGTCTCCAACAGGCTGTCATGAGGTCATACATCTCGCGGGAACAGAGGTGTGGCTGAGGGAGGAGTGTCATGTTTGGTACACCAGGGCAGCAATGGGACAAGTTCTCCAATACACCGTCATCACTCAGTTCATTGTAGGGTTGATGTCGTGCCATGGTTAGGATCTCCCACAGTGTCACACCAAACGACCACACATCACTTTTGCTGGTGAACCTCCCCTGTAGTAGTGACTCCCACGACATCCATCTGATGGGTAGGAGTATGTTGTCCTCACCCAGCCGGCAGTAGTCCTTGGAGTACATGGGTCGACTCATGGCCATGTCGGATATCTTGACATTTAAGCAGCGGTCCACCAGACAGTTACGGGCAGCCAGGTCCCTGTGTGTGAGGTTCAGGTTCTCCAGGTGTCTCATACCAGAAGCCACTTGGACGGCAATGTGGATGAGGCCACCGTAACTGATGAGTGGCCTCTCTGACCCCATGTATCCTCCTCCATCCATGTCCTGGCAGTTGTGTCTTCTGAGGAACTGGTGTAGGTCCCCACAGGTCATGTACTCCATTAACAGGCAGAGCGGCTCAGAGCGGGTCACCTTACCCACTAGGCCGGCTACACTCGGGTCATCTATTCGACACAGAGTTTGTATCTCTCTGTGGAATTCCTTCTTTGTGACTTCTTTGGCTCCGAGCTGCAGCTGTTTCATCACGACAAGTCTTGAGCCTCCACCATTGATCTCGTTGTCGACTCTGCACAGACGCACTAACCCAAAAGCACCTTCCCCGAGGATCTCAAGGGAATGGAGGCGATTGCGTGAAATTTCAGACACAGGCCGTTCGTAATTTGCATCGGATCCTTCACTTTCCCCGTATACAACTGTTCCTGTCACTCCCTGGATGCTGGTAATGTTATCAAACTCTGAGGCTGTGAGGTATTGTTGCTGAGGAGGTGGTGGAAGGGAAGCCACTGCAGACACAGGTAGACAAAGTGGGTAAGATGACGACTCCTTATGTTGTTGTTGTTGTTTTGACGACTCCTTGCGTTGTTGTTGTGTTGACGACTCCTTGCGTTGTTGTTGTGTTGACGACTCCTTGTGTTGTTGTTGTTGTGTTGACGACTCCTTGTGTTGTTGTGTTAACGACTCCTTGTGTTGTTGTTGTGCTGACGACTCCTTGCGTTGTTGTTGTGTTGATGTGATCTGCTCCTGAAGGTGGTGTCCGTCCATTGGTGCAGTAGTAATCGCGGGCAGAGGTTTGTACACGTCAGAGAAGGGAGGTGGTGGAGTCATGTTGAGGTCCGGCACAGCATAATCCACCGTCGAGTCCAACACCAGGCCGTGAGGAGAAGGACATTTGCCTGTGACGTCTTGTGGCGGTGATGAACATTTGGCCGTAGCGGTGTCATCGGTGTTGTACTCGGTGGAGGTGCATAGACTGTACTGGCTGGAGGAGGCGAGCTGAGGACGACCCTTGTACGGCTCATGGTAGTACAAGGACGACCCCACGGACGATGAGCCACCCTGGACATTATCATCATCCACGGCAACATGACCATACACATTACCGTTGGCCCTCGAGTACCCATTGTTTACCGAGGCCAGACTGAGGTTGATATGTAGGTCCTTCATCTTCATGGACACTTTGCGATCTTTTGGGGATATGGACGGTGGCTGGGTCTTACCGGTAGTGCCCTGCTGGGGGGAGGAGACAACACACACACATATGGCATTGTTTGGAATAAAAAAAGGTAATGGTAAATATTAATATATTATTCATATAATTTTATATACATTACTCTCTGTTCATCAATCACTTTTGTCTATATCTATCAGTCTATCTAATTATCTATCTATATCTCTAACTATCTGTTTTCAACAACCTTAATCCTTCATGGTATAGCCACGAACACACTCCGCTACTACCATCACCACCACTACCATCACCACCATCACTATCACCACCACCATCACCACCACTATCACCACCACTACTCCTTCATAATCTCACTATCTCATTTATACAAAAGGTTAAAATATTTTCTATATCTCTTTAACAACAAGAAAATCATAAACTTCTGAACTCCTGTTGACCAATTTTACACTCTTCCTTCACACACAGCAGACGATTAATTTTTATGATAAGAAAACCACTAATATTGAAAGGTTATAAAGAATATTATCACGTAGCCACATAACACATATCAACCAGCTTTTGTTTTTGTATACAGTAATATACTCGGACAAAACACAGTCTCTCTTTCTCTCTCTCATATTACATTCGCTTATTTAACCCTATCTATCTATCTATTAATTTATCTATCTATGTACTTAACTAACACTCTCTCTCTCTCTCTCTCTCTCTCTCTCTCTCTCTCTCTCTCTCTCTCTCTCACTTACCCTGGAGCGATAGTAGAGCAGCAACAACACAACCGGTACCACCCCCACCACCACCACCCCAACAGTCACCAACACCCCCACAACCAAGCCCGAGGGGAAGGAGGAGGGGTCGCTGGGGTGCAGGGGGGGCTCGAACTCGTGACCCTGTGTGGCTGACGGGAGTGTGGCGTTGGGCTTCTCCTCCTCCTCCGATATGTTACACCGGCAGGGAACTGGAGGATGAAGGAAAGAGGAGGGAAGGAAGGAGTAGGAAGGGGAAGGAAGGAGGAGGAGGAGGAAGGAATGGGAGGGAAGGAGGAGGAGGAGAAGGAAGGGGAGGGAAGGAGGAGGAGGAAAGGAAGGGGAAGGAATGGGAAGGATGGGGAGGGAAGGAGGAGAAGGAAGGGGAAGGAATGGGGAGGAAAAGGAGGAGGAGGAGAAGGAAGGGGAGGGAAGGAGGAGAAGGTGGAGGAAAATTTTCGATGTTTATATTTTTTAGTACAACATAAACATTAAAGGCAGTAACAGACAGACGGATTACTTCATTATAACACATGTCTAGAATAACACACACACATACACACACACACCTCTCTCTCTCTCTCTCTCTCTCTCTCTCTCTCTCTCTCTCTCTCTCTCTCTCTCTCTCTCTCTCTCTCTCTCTCTCTCTCTCTCTCTCACAAACAGTAAAAAAAAAAAAAAAAAAAAAAAAAGACATATCCACCTACCCGACTGGAAGGTGACCTCTGAGATGAGCAGCCAACGGAGAGCAAAATACAGCTGCAACCTGACGAACCTCCCCGGTGTGTTGTGGAGGGCCAGGGTCACATTACGGGCCTTCTCAAATATACGGTCCACCTCGGGCACCACCTCCACGGGGGTCTGGGTGTCGTAGTACTCCCCTCCCACACTGAACAGCACACGAGCCCGGGAGAACACCTATATATTTACAGGAAGGAAGTTGGGGAATAGAGTATAAGAGAGAGGATGCATATGGGGGAGGAGGGTTTACACGTGTTTGTTTATATAATTATGTGGGGAGTGGTTGCTTGGTTGGTTGGTGGGTTGGTTGGTTATAAAGTTGTTTTTGTTGGTTGGTTGGTTGTTTTTTGGTTGTTTGTTGGTTGTTGGTTGGTTGGTTGGTTGAGTTGGATAGATTAGTTTTTGTTTTTATTAATGGTTGGTTGGTTGGTTGGTTGAATAAAGGAGGGATTGATTGAAACGTAGATTATCTGAGTGAGTTAGTTAGTTAGGTAGGTAGGTAGGTAGGTAAATAGGTAGGTAGGCAATTGGACAAGTAGGCTACACAGATAGATAATTAACGTTTGAGCGAGAAATTGAGAGATAAAGTGAAGCAAGCATGGTATATAAAAGTAAGAGAGTGAGGAAGGATTACCATACAGTGAATCTACAGTAAAAGTGAATTAATCTAGTGAGGAAGGGACAACAGACAGTGAATCTACAGTAAAAGTGAATATATCTAGTGAGGAAGGGACAACAGACAGTGAATCTATACAGTAAATCTAACCTGAGTGTCCTTAGTGAAGAAGTTGTTGGTGTAGATGTGGAGAGCAGAGAAGTTCCTGATTGACGAGAACTGGAAGGTGATTTCTAGAGGGTCACCTTCTCCTCCTTCATCTGTCTCTTCCTGCCTTCTCTCCCACCCTACCCATTCGTACCCTTTAGAAGAGAGAGAGAGAAAAGGTATAGGTGAGAATTATCAACCTGTTTACCTGTTTATATGTTTCATTTACACACTCTCTCTCTGTGCGTGCGTGTGTGTGTGTGTGTGTGTGTGTGTGTGTGTGTGTGTGTGTGTGTGTGTGTGTGTGTGTGTGTGTGTGTGTGTGTGTGTCAATCAACTCACCCTTGTTCCTGCCCAATGCGTCCACTCTGAAGTTGGTGTGCCCCGTCTCCCCGTCCACTAGTTGCCCCAGGCCCCCCGACAGTAACTCACGACCCCCTCCGCCCCCGCCCCCGCCCCCGCCCCGCACCAACCGTCGCGCCCCGTCGTACGTCAGGTCGCGCAGGTTGTCGTCACCGTAGCGCGCATCTCCGTCGCGCATTGAATACGATACCAGGCCGTCTGTATAGCGAGGAGAGAAGGGCATGAAGGAGTCAGAAGGGTTGAAGAGTGAGATTAATGGTTGCTAAAGACAGGAATATAGAAAATAGATAATAAATAGAAATAGAATAAATAGAGAGAAAGTGAAGCAAGCATGGTATAAAAAAGTAAGAGAAAGTGAGCAAGGGTTACCATACAGTGAATCTACAGTAAAAGTGAATTAATCTAGCATTACCGTTTTTTGGGTATAATTTTACACTAAGGCAACGTAACCATTTTCGTAGTAACCAAACTCTTGATAAGTTACTTCAGCTTATCGTCAGGTTAAAAAATAAATACTGTGACCAATACAGTGACCAAACTCAACAGAAATGGATAAAGATAGAACCATAAAATAATACAGACACGTAAAGATGGAGAGATAGATAACCCAGAAACACGGAACACAAGTAAGGTAAAGAGATGCAAACGAAAGGATATATAGTAATAATAATAATTTAATCTGTTCACTCACCTGTATAGCGAAAGGATAGTAATAATAATGTAACCTGTTCACTCACCTGTATATATAGCGAAAGGATAGTAATAATAATGTAACCTGTTCACTCACCTGTATAGCGAAAGGATAGTACTAATAATGTAACCTTTTGACTCACCTGTATAGCGACAACCATACAGCTCCACCCTCATACAGACGGTACGTGGGTGTTCACTGTAAGGGATGAACCTGACCCTTGCTGCTATGACGGGAGGGTGTAACTGGGAGGTCTGGGCCAAGTAAGTGTTGCTGTTCCCTTTCAGTAGCTGCATGGTGGAAGGAAGGAAGAGGTAGATGATGGATTTTATAGAGAGCAACGAGAGGGATACATTACAAAACTACATCAACTTAAAACAAAATTAATATTAGCATTACCCAAATGAATAAACCAAGTATATACAGTTAGTTCTGTAAGATTATGAATACCGATTGAGTAGACGAGAAATATATATATGAGAGAGAGAGAGAGAGAGAGAGAGAGAGAGAGAGAGAGAGAGAGAGAGAGAGAGAAGGTAGGAGGGTGAGGTAGGTAGGTAGGGAGGGAAGATGAGTGACTGTCAGCCAGAGTAGGTTTTGCTATAGCCATCTTGCAGCTGTTGGTGGTGGTTGAAGTGATGGTGGTGGTGGTGGTGGTGTAGGCGGTGTTGTTGTTGTTTGTGGTGATGTTGTTGTTGTTGTTGTTGTTGTTGGTGGTGGTGGTAGTGATGGTGGTGGGGTTGGCGTTGTTGTTGTTGTTGGTGGTGGTGGTGGTAGTGATGGTTGTTGGTGATTGTAGTGGTAGTGGTAGTGATGGTTGTTGGTGATTGTGGTGGTAGTGGTGGTGATGGTGTTGTTGTTGGTGGTGGTGATGGTGTTGTTGTTGGTGTTGATGACGGTGGTGTTGTTGTTGTTGTTGGTGGTGGTGGTGGTGGTTGTGGTGGTGGTGGTTGTGGTGGTGGTGTTAATGACAGTGGTAATAATGGTGTGGTGGTTATTATAATGGTAATAATAATAATGGTGGTAGTGGTAGTAGTAGAAGTGGCATGAGGAGAGGTAGGTAGTTTTAAGTAAGGTGATAGATAGTAAATACAGTATTGGTATATCCGGAGCAACTGATTCCTCCAAACTATTCCAAGCAACAGGCAACCATAATATTTATTAATCTGGTCCTGTTTCTTGTCATACTTTAGAAGAATCGAAGCTCTCCAATGTACTAACCGTGTATTTGGGGAGCGAGGGAGACTTGGCCGCTCTTAAGGACCCTGTGAATCGTGTACGACTATAAAAAAAATCGGAGGCTTCTGATTCCTGCCGACTATGCCCTGAAACAAACTCCTTCCATATATAGGTGGTGTTTTGTGGCAGTGTTTGAAGGACTCGTTTACCTCCATTTATCTGTCCCCATAATGGTATATACGTGTTGGCATTTGTCTTCTCCCTGGGGGTATGGTTATGGTAACGGTGTTGTGGTGTGTGTGGGGGTTGGGGGGGAGGGTGAGTGAGAGAGACAAAGACAGAGACCGAATGACATAGAGACAGAAATAATGACAGAGATATAGAAATATAGACACAGAGAGACGGACGTAAAGGAGAGAGAGAGAAAATGAATACAACCACACAGACAGACAACAGACAGACAGACAGACAGAGAGAGAGATACAAACAGATACAAACCAACCTGACTTCCTGTACCATCGGTGTAAGTGGCCCAGTGTTCCAAGCCTGGTCTCCAGTACTGTAACTTGTAGGTCTCTGTGTATTCCCTGCCCTGCCCGTTGCCGAACCTTCCCTGTACCTCCACTTTGGTCACGACGAACAGGTGACCCATGAGGTACACTTCTAGGTGCTCTTGTCCATCCCGTGTTACTTGCTGCCTCGGACACCACGCCCCTCCACCTGCCTCCACACCAGCCCTGTACACACACACACACACACACACAGATAGAGAGATACTGATAGATATATTGATATGACGTGCATGAGAACAGATAGATATATTGATAAAACGTTCATGAGGACAGGTTGAGACATACTGATAGATAGATATATATATAAGACGTGCATGAGGACTGATAGATATATTGATAAAACGTGCATGAGGACAGATTAATACATAGATAGATACAGATATATGCAATTGAGTGAATGTTATGAACCATGTGTTACAGAGAACAACAACACCTTTGGAGGAGTTCCGCCTCATTATTCTCTCGAGACCGAATCATACTTGTGTGTGTGTGTGTGTGTGTGTGTGTGTGTGTGTGTGTGTGTGTGTGTGTGTGTGTGTGTGTGTGTGTGTGTGTGTTGCAGGACTACTACTGGGCGTGATTGTACAACGATTGAAAGATGATTAAGTTATTGTTGAAGTTATTGATGGGCGTGACTGAACAACGAATGAAAAAAAAATATTGATGATGATGTTTATAAGTACTGACTGACTGACTAACTAAATGAATGAATGACTGACTGACTGACTGACTGACTGACTAACTGACGAATTAACTGACTAAATGACTTGACTGACTGACTGACTGACTGAATGAATGAATGAATGAATGAATGAATGAATGAATGACTGAATGACTGAATGACTGACTGACTGACTGACCTGCCGTACTTAGCGTTGACAGCGGCGTCGAATTGTGACGAGGCTGAGATGTGTTGGTCAGGGATGGCACCAGACTTCATCCCCAAGGCGGTAACACAGTGATCTGCCCCCAACAAACACACACAACACACACACACACACAGACAGAGACACGATAAAGTTAGCACACGTTTAGGACATAGTTGAGATGTGTTAGCGCTACCAATTAGGACACATTTAGGACACAGTTGAGATGTGTAAGCTCTAACCTACCCAATACGGACTCGTCCAATTGGGACAGAGTTAGGGCACATTATTTTAGGACACAGTTGAAATGTATAAGCGCTAACCTATCCAATTAATGAGGACACAATTGATATGTGTTAGCGCTACCAATTAGGACACATTTAGGACATATTATAGTTGATATATATTTCATCTCCCTCACTATAAGTATTCTCATATCAGTGACCATAATTTGTATATATATAATATTTATGTATATGGAGGAACGTGGTAACTTTCCCTCAGAACATGATGGGCCGTATGCAAAAACAGAACAATCATGGTGCATACGATGGCGTAGTATGATACCGGGATACGACGGCTATTAGTTTATTTTACTATGGAGCCATGCATCGTATACCGTGCACCATGAAAAAAAAATGTTCTTGAATATGACATACCCGTGTTGAGGCAGGAGGCAGAAGGGACCCCGTTGAACAGAAGAACGACCACTACCCACGACCACCACCACCACCAACAACACGTCGTCGTCTTCCATAATACGGATAGATTAGGGCCAGGAGGAGGAGGAGGAATTTTGGTAGTGGGGTTTGTTGTTGTGGTTTTGTTGTTGTTGTTGTGGTTGTGGGTTGAAATTTTGGTCTTCATGTTGTTATTGTTTTTGTTGGGTGTTGTTTTGGTTTTGTTTCTTCGTCCTCTTGTTGTTGTTTGTTCGTTGTTCATGGTTTTCAATGCTGCATCCGTTCCATGGTTACGACACTCTCTCTCTCTCTCATACATACACACACACACACACACACACACACACACACTGTCACTCTCTCACACACACACACACTCTCTCAAACACTCTCACACACACAAAACACACTCACACTCACTCTCTCACACACACACACTCTCTCACACACAAAACACACTCACACTCACTCTCACACAAACACACTCTCTCTCTCACACACACACGGTGACAATTACACTTAATCACTACTGGACTTAATCCCGTTTCTAATAGGGATGATACACAGCCAGGAAATCCTCACCCATGCTGACTGACTGCCTGTGTGTGTGTGTGTGTTTGTGTTAAGTATTTTTATTTGTTCATTATTTTTTTCTTTTATTTGGTAACTTTTGCCACACCACACACTGTATCAAAAGAATAATCAATAATAAGATTTTTTTTTTTTTTTTTTTTTTTTTTTTTTTCAGATATTGGGGGCCGATTCCACAGTGGCTTTGGTTTGTTATGATCCTCCCCAACCACACTTGTCAGTCTTATTAATTATATCCAACAAAGACAGTATCCATACCCACAAAATATGTCAGGTAGTTGTTCCATTATTACGATAGTTTCATAGTGGAGTCATCAAAATTCATTAAATAATTCACTCATGAGTCATTTACACAGTTCAATTTGTTTTTCTTTTTTTTTCGTTATGGTGCTTGCAAACCAAAACAAACCACTGTGGAATCGGCCGGCACTTAGTTTCAGTATTGGTTTGATCTTTCACAAACCACACATTTCAGTCTTTATCGTCACCAAGCACTCCATTATCCACACTCGTCACTTTTATCCTCATGTCCAGTCTGTAATCACTACATTGTTCAGTTCACCAATATAGTTGCATAGAGCTATGATTTAGTACCGAGTAACAACAGAGTTCATGCAGTTTCCTTGGTTAGTTCTTTTACCAATCTACTTGTACAGTCGGCGGCAAAAGAAAGTCGTGTCGTCATGATTTACAGTGTGGAAATATATATAAGCTTCCCAGACTCGTAAACAGGTCAATCAGAGAAGTTTATACATTTGCCTCCAGCGTGGAAAGTGTAATTCTGTGTTGGTGAAGGTGTATTATGCCATGATTAATTATCCCTGATGTTATCCTTCAAGAAGCGCTGAGTGAGGCGATATGACTTTTGTCGCCTACTGTACATTCCTGATAAAGTGGTCCACACACACACACATGTATCATCACCTTCATCATCATTTGTGACATGTGGAGGAAGTAGAGGATTTAGTGAAGAGTCTGACAGTTCTGTACTCCACCGAGAGAGAGAGAGAGAGAGAGAGAGAGAGAGAGAGAGAGAGAGAGAGAGGGTACTGGCATTGCTGCTGTGGTAGTAGTGGTGGTGGTGGTGGTGGTAGGGGTTGAACAGAGTGTCTCAGTTTTTACCAGGTTCATTAACTCCCTTTGAGGCTGCGTGTACTGCCAGTGGTTGGGACTGTGAAGACTAATGCTTGTCGTGAACACCTTCAGTCATCACCACCACCACACCTGTTCACTTCCTTTGGTTTGGACTGTGAAATATAATGACTGAATTGAACACCTTCAGTCATAACCAACACCACACCACAACACCTGTTCACTTCCTTTGGTTTGGACTGTGAAATATAATGATTGAATTGAACACCTTCAGTCATAACCAACACAACACACCTGTTCCCTTCCTTTAGTTTGGTACTGTGAAATATAATGACTGAATTGAACACCTTCTATCATCGTCATCACCACCACAACACAACACCTGTCCACCTCCTTTACCTCTTTCAGCGTTTGATTGGTTGGTTGTTAGTGTAGGAGGGTCGGGGGTGTGGAGGGGTCGAGGGAAAGGGTGTGGGGGTTTAATGTCGTTCAATCATAACGAAAACCATAACCACAAAACCTGTTCACTTTCTTTACCTCTTTCAGTGTTTGGGGGGTGGGGTTGAGGGTTTGTGCATTGGTTATAATATTCAGTGAGAGAGAGAGAGAGAGAGAGAGAGAGAGAGAGAGAGAGAGAGAGAAGGTACTTAACACTGACGGGGTTCGGTTGACAGTCAATATTGCCAAATGAGGCGGAGGGGAGGTGTCTGTTTTTTATATATATACAGTTCACTCCCTCCCTCCCTCCACTCCCTCTTCCTTCCTTCCCTCCACTCCCTCTTCCTTCCCTCCCTCCCTACACTCCATCTTCCTTCCCTCCCAACACTCCATCTTCCTTCCCTCCCAACACTCCATCTTCCTTCCCTCCCTCTCAACACTCCATCTTCCTTCCCTCCCTCTCAACACTCCATCTTCCTTCCCTCCCTCCCTCCACTCCCTCTTCCTTCCCTCTCTCCCTACACTCCCTCTTCCTTCCCTCCCTCCCAACACTCCATCTTCCTTCCCTCCCAACACTCCATCTTCCTTCCCTCCCTCCACTCCCTCCCCTCTCTTCACACCCTCTTCCTTTTTTTTTTTTTACTACATAATTATATATATTGATTTCTCCAAACTCTCCCAGGAAGGAAACATCCCTCCATTTTCCTTCTCTCCTCTTTACATCTTTCTCTTTCTCCTATATTCTTTGTATTTTTCTTTTCCTCTTCTTTGTATCTTTTCATTCGTCTTCTTTGTATCTTTCTTTTTCTCTTTCTCTTTCTCCTTTTTGTATCTTTCTCTTTCTCCTTTCTGTATATTTCTCTTTCTCCTCTTTGTATATTTCTCTTTCTCCTCTTTGTATCTTTTTATTGCTCTTCTTTGTATTTTACTCTTTCTCCTCTTTGTATTTTTCTTTAGTCTAATCTTTATTCTTTTCTTTTTATTTATCTAATTAATTGTACTCATGTCTTGCAGTCAAAATTTAGAATGGAACGCTTGCAATACCTGTGTGTGTGAGTGTGTGTGTGTGTGCAGTTGAATGAGAGTATATGTGTGTGTGTGTGTGTGTGTGTGTGTGTGTGTGTGTGTGTGTGTGTTGATAATTGCGTATGTTTGTATGAGAGTATATGGATATTTGTGTGTGTTGATATTTGCGTGCAGTTGTATGAGTATGTGGATATGTGTGTATGTGTGTGTGGTTGAATGAGAGTATATGGATATGTGTGTGTGTGTGTGGTTGTATGAGAGTATATGGATATGTGTGTGTGTGTGTGGTTGAATGAGAATATATGGATATGCGTGTGTGTGTGCGGTTGAATGAGAGTATATGGATATGTGTGTGTGTGTGTGGTTGAATGAGAGTATATGGATATGTGTGTGTGTGTGTGTGTGTGTGTGGTTGAATGAGAGTATATGGATATGTGTGTGTGTGTGTGTGTGTGTGTGTGGTTGAATGAGAGTATATGGATATGTGTGTGTGTGTGTGGTTGAATGAGAGTATATGGATATGTGTATGTGTGTGTGTGTGTGTAATTAAAACTGGTCTTGTGGTCCACCGTGACACTGGCCTTCACTACTGGGGCTTAATTAACTACAGGGTGAGGTTACAGAGAGAGAGAGAGAGAGAGAGAGAGAGAGAGAGAGAGAGAGAGAGAGAGAGAGAGAGAGAGAGAGAGAGAGAGAGAGAGAGAGAGGGGGGGTGGGGGGCGGACAGGATAGGTAGTGTGAGATAGAGAGAAATAGTGGTAGTGGAAGAGAGAGAGAGAGAGAGAGAGAGAGAGAGAGAGAAAGAGAGAGAGGGACAGGATAGGTAGTGTGAGATAGACAAATGATGGTAGTGGAAATGAGAGAGAGAGAGAGAGAGAGAGAGAGAGAGAGAGAGAGAGAGAGAGAGAGAGAGAGAGTGGGTGGGTGGGGGGGACAGGATAGGTAGTGTGAGATAGATAGAGAAACAGTGGTAGTGAAGGAGAGAAATCAAGGAGAGAGAGAGAGAGAGAGAGAGAGAGAGAGAGAGAGAGAGAGAGAGAGAGAGAGAGAGAGAGAGGCGGGGGGGGGGGAGATAGAGAGAGAAATAGTGGTAGTGGAAGTGAAGGAGAGAAATCAAGGAGAATTAATGATAGATGAACGAAGAGAGAGAGAGAGAGAGAACTAATGATCGATGAACGAAGAGAGAGAGAGAGAGAGATGCTGTTACCGAGGAAATAAGAAGAGCAAAAAGAAAGAAGCCTTGTCCCTTTCCTAAATAAGAGAACGAAGGCAGGCTCAGTGAGGTATGCGAGGGAGTGAGTGAGTGATAGAGGTGATTAGTGGCCGTGTTTGTTAGTTAGTTAGGAGTGTGTGTGTGTGTGTGTGTGTGTGTGTGTGTGTGTGTGTGTGTGTGTGTGAGGGACAAGGTGAGTGGTTGTCTAGGTTAGGTAGCCCAAGTAAGTGATGAGTGATTTGTGGGTGAGTGTGTGTGGAGTATTTAGAGAGAGAGAGAGAGAGAGAGAGAGAGAGAGAGAGAGAGAGAGAGAGAGAGAGAGAGTGTGTGTAGCAATGAATGAAAACTTGAGAAAATTTGTTAAGAGAGAGAAGCAATGAAGGAAGACTTGTAAGAGAGAGAGAGAGAGAGAGAGAGAGAGAGAGAGAGAGAGAGAGAATGTGTAGCAATGAATGAAGACTTGTAAGCGATTGAGAAATGATTATAGCCTGGTGTAAGAGAGAGAGAGAGAGGGTAAAGCAGAACTGTGGCAAATTGTTATGTGGGACTGGTTGGTTGGTTGGTGTGTGGCAATATTCAATCAACCCTCACACAGCTCACTCATTACAACAACCAACATTATGGACATTATCTATTCTATTTTTTTTTTGTTTAAGGTTTTGGGAAGCACGTACTGTAAACTCCTATCCTTCAAGATAAATAAATAAATAAATATATGAATAAGTAAATAATGAAGTAACTAGTAAGCATTAATTTACTTTTTTTTTATAAATTAACTAGACTGATATTAATGTTTACTATTATTATTATTATAGGCAAAGATAAAAGACCCAAGAAATTTTTCCTTCGTCGTGAATTCTGGTGAGGGTATTTTGTTCAGTTAAATACAACAAAACATCATCCACACCGCTGCTGTGTATAGTCACGAGCACTAAGAAGTATCCAGGTGTGCTTGGAATACCTATAGATACAGTAAATAAATGCACAATAATATCTCCATTGGAATTAGTTCGTTGGTGGACTGTCAAAGTTTCAACCAAAGCTGTATACTTATTAGTGCTCATGACTATACGTCTGAATAATAATAATAATAATAATAATGCTGTGAAGTAAAAGATGATGTGGTACGTCACATTAATTAAGGGCCCTTTGATCTTGAATGAAACTTGGTGGCTTCTGATTCCTCTTGAGTATGCCACGAAACAAGCTCTTTCAGTATAGGTGTGTGTGTTTCGTGGCAATATTTGAAGGACTCACTAAACTTCAATTTTCTGACTATATCACCGGGTCCTTAAATTACATTCCCTTGTTATAACGGTTGTACAGTATTATTATTATTATTACTTTGATTAGACTTACAACAGACAAAGATACAGATAAATGGATAGACAGACAGACAGACAAAGAGAGCAGAAAACAAACCAACAGACAGACAGGCAAAGAAAGCAGAAAAACAGACAGGCAAAGAAAACAGAAAAACAGACAGACAAAAAAAAAAAAGAATAAAAAAAAAAAAAAAAAAAAAAAAAATCCCCACAACTTCAATGCACGGAAGTTCACATATGGAAGAGGTCTAAGGTAACACGGTACAGTTCCCAGTGTTGTGTATGATGCATGGGGACAACAATTCATACAGGTGGAAAGGCAAACCACATTATTATCCGCTCGTGGGCATTATATTATACTGAGGAGCATTTGGGTGGGTTTTCCAAAATTTTGTGGTTAACCCTTTCACTCTGCGATGGGTACATGAATTTTATTATGTCTTATTTCATAACATCTAAAACAATTATTTGCATGGTAAAAAATGAGTAATAATTTCATACTTCTCATTGTGGGTTCATGGTTTTAATTTTATAACGTCAGTGTCATTTTATCGGTATGTTAGTTGATACCAAACTTCAACAAAACCTGGGGATACTTATTTTGGCTGGCAACTGTACATACACACACTATATATAATACCTACATCCACTTTAATTAGTGTCTGTGCCCCTAGTTACACACACACACACGGGGATCGAACCGTGGCTTTTGGAGTGTTTTGGTAACATTTGAAAAGCGATAAATAGGTTCAATATTAACACGTAACTCAATAACTATACATACAATTATTATACATAATTAATTCACTGGTATACTGTATAGGTTATCATTGCAGAGTTCAGGCAATATTTAGAATTTCAATACATCTTTTCGAGTATTTTCCTTTATCGAATGCTTACTTGTACGAAGGTAAAATCTTTCTAAAATGAAAAAAATAATCTATTTGGTGAATAACGATTAATACAAAATATATACATTTATATATATTCGATGCATTGTATTAGGCTACTGTTGTTGGTATAATATATTGGTGATTTTAGTTTTGTCGGGTGTTCCTTACCACGCCGACACACACACATGTACTACTGACGCTCACACAAGACACACTCGCACACACACACTCCCACCGCGATAGTAGCAACCAAACTGACCCCTTCAACTCTTACTTAGTTACACTGTTACACACACAAGACAAACTTACTCACTCGCTCGCTTTCTCTCTCAGCAACACACACACACACACACACACCCTATGCCCCGCCCACCCTGACTACCTGAGTTTGCTATTGGTTGAGAGAGGGGCCGGGATTTTAGACACACAGTCAGTACACACCCACAGTCCCACACATCGCCATTGAATGGAGGGCCTGCGATTGGAATATCATTGAACTTATGGTATTCGTTGTCCCAGGATCGTAATATGAAGACCCCCCCCCCCCCACAGTACCAAACTGTGAGCCCTCCTCCCCCCTTCCCCCAAAAGTACCAGAGAATGATTGAACCCCCCTCCCCCTAAGTACCAGATAATTATTAAGCCCCCCCAAAATCAGATAATTATTGAGCCCCCCCCCCTCCTCTCTCCCCCTTTCACGCTCATAATGAAAATTCTCCCTTTCAAAATTTGTCCTAACCCCGTTCATATTGTAAGGATTTATGTTTTTGTAGATTTACATTACTCTGGTATTTATTTAGTTTGTATGTTTATATCGTACTTGTGTAAATAGTGTATTATTCTTGTGATGTGTAGTACTTTATGGGTTTGGGGCACCCCTTCGCATCTCGAGCAATCCCATTCCTCTATTCCACTGTGCCTTCTTTCCTTATACAGGGTGATTCAAAACTACATTTACAAAATGACAGGGTAAAGTCCTGACATGATGTTAAACATATTTCCATATGTATTTTTCAAAAATTTAAAAAGTTAATGACAGACATGAAAGCCAAATCCATTACCGTGGGCGAATGATCGAACACTTCTAAAATTAACCGCTCCCCCCCCACAGCACCCCGTGTTCTCTCTCGGGTAGACGAGGGAACTTAATACAACGTATGAAGCAATAAACCCTTATCGATCACGGGTATTGTTTTGTGGTCGAGTTACACTTACCGAGTGATACGTGTAGATGCCAGGGCGGTACTACTAACTTATCTGATATTACAAGAAACACGAAGCCTTGGGATCGATTAAAAGCCAACGGATCTGTTTGAATCCCATGATCGATAAGAGTTTCATTGCTTCATACGTTTTAATACTTGCCTTGTCCACTTAAGAGAGAGGAGGGGATGAGGTGGGGGGAGGAGTTAATTTTAAAGCGTTCGATCGTTCGCCCACGGCAATGGATTTGGCTTTCATGTCTGTAATTAACTTTTTACATTTTTGAAAAATATATATGGAACTATGTTTAACATCATGTCAGGAATTTACCCTGTCATTTTGTAAATGTAGTTTTGAATAACCCTGTATATCTCTCGTGCTTGATGTTACTTCTCTCTTCCACTTACCTTCCTTTCCTTCTATTTCATTTATGCTTGCTGTTTCTCATCTCTTACACTATCCTTCCTTTCCTTCTATTTCCTTTGTGCATACTGTTCCTCATCTCTTGCACTATCCTTCCTTTCCTTCTATTTTCTTGGTGCATACTATACCTTCTTTCCATCTCTTTTGGTGCTTCCTTTTCTATTGTTAAATTTAGTTCTGTAAAAAAATTCCTCATTCTGTAGCTTCTTTTTACTCAGTCACTCTCTGAACACCATAATTTATCCCCTTAGTCTTCTCTTATTCACTCAGTCCCTCATTGAAGATCACCAAATGTTTTCCCAGTGGTAGTGTTATTTATATTAAACTCATTGAGGAACACCTTATTTTTACGACACTCTTAATAATAATGTCACCCCCTGCCTGGATGGTGTACAGTTGTGGAAGGGATTTGTATAACCCCACGTGGTCCCTCTATACCTTAGCATACACCTTTAGTTGACCATAATATTCTCTTACTTAATAATTATGTTACAAGCCATGCAGCATTGATAGGATTTCCTCGTATGGTGTTGTATGTTATCCTGTCCTGCAGTGGTCTATATTGGACTGTAGAGCCACAATTAAATATCCACCGACACTTTCCTTCCATCGTAGTAAATATATATCTTGGTAATAAAGAACAACACGTGTATGATTTTACAGCGCCTCATAATAATGATTGAGGGGGTTGAGTTGACGTAAGGTGTTGTATGATTATATTTTGATATGATACTGATTTATTTGCACGATGAAAGGAAAGTGTCGGTGATTATTTGATTGTGGCTGTACATATTTCTTCTAGATGAAGTGAATTGCATTAAAATCATGAAGGCAATGGCTGAATTATTAAGCTTTATCACTCTAATGTTCGGCAGTTACAGATACAAATTTTAAGTATCATACATTGCTGGCATCTGAGTTTTAAAGATGATAATGAATGGAAGGTTGTGAGGTGTGACTTCTTTACAGCCTTGGTATCGTTTATATAATGAGTGTGACAAACATTATTCGTTGGCAGTCATTTTTTTTTTTTTTTTTTTGAAGTACAGTACACAGCCATCAACTGAATAAAAGATGATAATGAATGAGTGATTGTGAGGTGTGAAAAGAATAATTCATTTTAGTGTTGTCATGTGGTCCTCCATATTTAAATAAACACTGGTAAATTTTGCAGGTGGTTCAGTGGGTGGAGGAGGTATATTGTAATGACCAAATTCTTCCATATGAGAAATCTGAATGCAGCATATAGGTTACATTCTCCACCAATTGATGACAGTCAGTAAATGTTCTGAGAGAATGCTAAACTCTTGGCTACTGATTATGCTACTAAAACAAGTGAATACAATGCTGAAGGTACTGTAAATAGTGTAATTTTTTCAATGGTTGAGTTGAAGAAGTGAGTGTGATAGGTAGAGGCAGACATGGGGTAGAACCCGGCTTTGTTTTTATAAAGCTGAGTTTTTAAGACTACACCTTGGGCTTCATGACTTTGTAAGGGGTTCGGCTAGCTCTGCAGAGCCAATCTATACTCCAACTGCAGGTTAATGCACCAGGATCATGAATGAAATAAGTCTAATAACTTTTTAGACTTAAATCCTGCTGGGTAAACAGGATTGGCTACTGAAATGAACAGGTGTAGAACATTTGTTGTAAAGGGTTGGTTATTAAAGCCTTATTGTGGCTCCAAGCTGACTTTGACTTTGGCCCCATGTCTGGATAGAGGGATGTGTGGAATGAGTTAAAACTGTGGGTATAATGTTGATGTTCATGTTTGCAGGTCAACAGATTAGTCAGTGGATGGCTTCAGTAAACAGAAAGCCAAGTATTCAATTAGAAGGAGGCCACAAAGGACTTGCAGCATTTGCAACTGCTGCTCAGGTTAGTGTTATGGTATACGAATAAACTCAGATGTGTGTGTACTATTAAAGACAAAAGTCGTGTTGTTGTGTTGTCCAATGATTTGATGTAACCCGTGAAACATAATGAAAACCCCACCACAATAACGTCCATGCCCAGTATGGTTAGCTCTTTACCATATGTTTCCACCAAATTTAATTACACGAGTTTTGTCTTTGATAGTACATTCCTTTTAGTTTTCGGAAAAATGTAGTTCACAGAGCATATTTAAATGAGTGCAGATGTATAAAAAATGTTAGATAACATTATAATAGTGTTGTGACCACAAGATCATTGGGTCACCTGGTGATAAGTAATCCAGATGTAGGGTAAATATTTTGGATTATAATTATACTCTATCAATACAAAAATATTCTCCACTATTGCATTGACTGTTATTAGTGTTCATAGTGATGATAGGAAAACCGATGTGGTAAGAGAGGGGAACAGCTGTTGATAATTGAAGAGACTGAGGTTTGAGAAACAGTGATAATATAGGCTTATGCTGCCATATGGATGAAATGACAGAATATTATTTAAGAAATCTTCACTTTGTAATCATTCATTTCCAATTAATAGACATGTAAAGTCGCAGCAGATAATCTTTGACTAACAGTGTGATGGAAAAGTGCATGGTGTCAGCTGTTTGAAGCTCCGAACACGTCGATTCATTGCTTACGTCAACCGCCACATGATAGTTTACTGTATGGGTAGAAATGTGTTGAGTTTGTTGACACAGGTATCCATCACTGCCTAGTTAAGGACTATTTGCTGCGACTGTACCATACCTGCATTATGTAACTTCATTATTAGTGTCTGTGTTGGGGAAGTTAATGAAAATGAAGGGGTATTGATGGTGTAGGAAGGTAGGGACTCTGAGACGGTAGTTGATATTTTGGTCCACATTCTGCCGACTTGGGTTACAGCTTGCAATTCTCGTCACACCAATGGGTGGTATTACTGAACTGTTTATTTGAGGAGAATTCCTTTATCTCTCAGTTCCTGTTGTTTTGCAGTACGAATTGAACAAGGAAGAGGCTCGTGGTCGAAGTAGTAGTTTAATAATACGAGCCTTATATTTGTCGACATTGTAATTTCGTATGGGTTTTTAGATCCTCGATGTTTACATTCCGACAAGTACTAACATTAAAGTAGCTGTAAATCAACATGAAATGGAGCACATGCAGGTACTTCATGACAATAGGGCATCGGTATACAACACTGGCCTTATTAAACACAGGTAAAGCCTAAGTTAAGGCCCGTCCACACGATCAAGCAGTGCTCGCGAACACAAGCGAGTTGTTTGCCTGTCGACGGGCTTACCGCTTGTGTTCACGAGCACACCAGCAAACTGCCCGTGCTGGTGGTGGTTCGAATTCACCGAACACTGCGGCTACCCAGTAGTATGACGTCGCTGCCACACACACGAGGTTTCCTATGGAGCCAAGGGGCCGTGGTAACGTGGTTGTCAGTATTATCGCTGGCAATCGAGCAACATGTGAAATGTATTTGGGTCCATTCTCATGTACTTTATGAAGTCATTCGTATTCCCAGCTTTTAATTCCCGTAATATTGTCACATGACTTCCCAACTGTTTTCTTTTAATTAGCCAGTACTCATGTACTATTGCGGACAAAAGTTTCTTTCTACTCCGGGTGATAAGTCCACACGACTGCTGGCCCATTTCTGGCCGGCAGGTTGCTGCTTGCTCGAGAACTACACCACCGCATAAACCAGCAACCGAACAGTTGACTGTCTCGGATTCGGATAGGAAATGTATAGCATATAAATAGATGCATTAGTTGATAGGTAATATCAGATGCAAATCAAGTAATAACTAAACAATAAGAAAATGCCTGTACTAGTATTTAACACCTTGAACGCTGACTGTATCATTAATATACCATTTTCCTTTTATTACACGTAGCCAGGGCCTGTATTCACTAGGCATATCAGAGTTTTCACTTGCTCGTATGCTTGCATTACTGATCTCCCATAGTGTTTCAGGCTTATTTCGAAACAGTGAATGGTGTTGCTATTCTATTCGTATGAGTTTATATTTTGATTTCGGAGCATGAATGAACGCTTAAGAAGAAGATAATTATTATCTTAAGAAAGAATGAACTTTGCTTTTGTGAATAAGATGTCCTATGGACTGTCAGGGGGAAAAAAAAAAGTTACTTTCTTTTAACTACTGGAAACATGACTAACTTAAAAAGTAAATATAAAAACATATATAAATGGATATATTACATATAGGTGCTGCAAATATAGAACTACAGGTTATATGGAGAAAATCTAAGTGCATGAATCGAACAGTGGTCCGGTCATGCATGAGAGCCGTATGCTACAGACCGAGTCCTTGAAAAGATACCATAATAGTGAACACAGCTAACATTACTTTCAAAAGGTCATTGTTCCCATTGCATTTTAAATGAGGTATATCATTTTTCGTTTTACTGCATGCTTCTGTGGGCTTAAAATCACACTAGTATGAACTATGATTCAGTTTATTCTAGTAATATTTCAGCTTTTGTGTGATTTCTGACAAATAGTAGTACTGGGTTATCTTCTTGTGCAATAGTCATTATTTTGTTTTGCACCTGATATTACCTATCATCTAATGCATTTATTTACTGTATATGCTATACACATGAGAGAGAGAGAGGGGGGGGGGGGTTAAAGTACTTCCTATCCGAGACAGTCAACTGTTCGGTTGCTGGTTTACGCGGTGGTGTAGTTCTCGAGCCAACAGCAACCTGCCGGCCAGAAAAGGGGCAGCAGTCGTGAGGACTCATCACCCGGAGTAGAAAGAAACTTTTGTCCGCAATAGTACACCCACCTACAAAAGCGCTGTCGCCTCACCAAACGGTTCCTGAAGTTTGGGGTTTAATGACTCGTGAATCGAAACACCATACACAACAACATTTTCCAATTGTGAAGCTTGTGGGGTTCATGACTCTGCGGAGGAGGCGACACCGCTTTTGTAGGTGGGTGTACATAGCAATGATTATGCTAAACAGCGCTATACACTTGCGTTTCTTCTTATTAGGCACCATAGTTATCGTACTGGTACAATCACGACCCAGTCGACCACCTGCTCTGGCTCCTGCCCGGCTGTGACTGGTCAGACACGTTCGTTTGGACACCACAACAAGTGTGCCCGCCGAGTGCACAAGCGGTAAGCCCGTCAACAGGCGAACAGCTTGCTTGTGTTCGCGAGCAGTGCTCGATCGTGTGGACGGGCCTTTAGTCTGTGGTAATGAGTAATGGAAGCGTGGGAAAACATTTAGTGATGATATCCAATGAGAGACTAAGTGTAAATTGATGGTGACTACAAGTATTTATTTGCATTATATTATATCAAGGGTCTAGTGTAGCAGGAAGGAGACAGGGTGAAACATTACATATCCTTCATCGTGTTGTTGAAATTCCTCAGGCAGAGCAGCCCCAAGCCCTTGAGGAAGGCCATGGCCTAAACCGGGCTTTCCCACAGTGCCCTCAGAGAGTATGTTGTGTTGTTGGAGAGTCATGGAGTGGCGGCGTCTACGTCGTGGGACGACCCCCCAGGGCTACCAAAGAAGGAAGGTATGGGAGCCTAACCATCACAAAATGTTCCTGCCCCCACCAAGAACGAGACCTTCATTGTGTGATTGTATACAGTTGGTACTTAGACTGGGAAGAACCAAGACAGAGAAATAGTAAAGGAATTATATGAAAGTAAGAAACCCCTTACTCGACAGGTTGTTGTCATATCGTGTCAAGTATATAGTAGAGACAATATATTTTGCATAAATGTACTATTGGCCCCAAGGATTCGTACATGTGCTGTTAGTTTTGCAATTACTGAGTCACAATGAATAAGTTACAGAATAATGACCACTCTTTCCATACAGTCTGTGTTAGAACACTTGTGGGCAACCATACAGTATACTGTGTTGAATTTTATTTATGATAGGATATATTTTTATTGCATATTATTTGGAGGTACAGCCACACTCCAATAACCACCGACAGTTTCTTAACATCGTGAAAATAAATCAGTATCATATCAAAATATAATCCTACAGTACAGTCCCCGACCATAGCAACGCCCCTCACCTTGAGGTACTCTAAACCAAAAGCACAAGCTTTTGAATCCATATGATAATTTTCATATAATTAATTAAAACCAACTCTGCCTCCTCTCACCCACTGCCTTCCTCCTTCCCTCACACTGAAGCAGTGGCTGCGGGTTTCGTATGGGTCAAGGAGAGGGACGTCGCTATTGTCGGGGACTGTACCTTACGTAAAGTCAAGCGCCTCAGTTATTAATATTATGAGGTGCTGCAAAATTATTCACGTATTGTTCTTTATTATGTACGGTACTAAGAAGATATTTATAAGGATGGAAGGAAAGTGTTGGTGATGATTTGATTGTGGCTGTACACCATGTCATTTCCTACTACAGACAGTCAATGAGCAGGAAAGAAGAAGAATATGCGAAGAGGTGGAGCTGAATAAACCTGTATCAATGGAAATCAGAAGGTATGGTTAATATCTAAAATTATATAGGATATATCTGTTGGTAAGTAATTATAATATGTAAGCAAACACTGTTAACAGAGTAAATATATGGAGTAGGATGTGATTTTGCACACTTAATTTTTTGTGGATGGAGCGATAGCCGTAACTGGAAGGTAACGCAACTTTTGGAAACTCCCTCACTTCTATGGATGGGGGTCACAGGGGGTGAAGAACAGATAGTGAATGTGTGAGGGACCTCCGGAGGATAGATAATGAAAAAATATATTAATGATTGAACATTTGCATCTGCAGATAATTATAATAAGAAAGCGTTCAAACTGTGGTCACTCTGGCATCGTATAATAAATTAAATGATAATAGTCATCCCTCATGAGTGATATGGCAGCAGTTTGTAAAGATCCTTGTTATGAAGACAAGTAAGATTATAAAAAAAATATTAAAAAGATTCTTGTACACTCAGATAGCATAGTCTCAAGCAATCAGTTTGAAATGAATATGGGATAAAATAACTAGTGATTGTATCATGGATAGACAAATACGTAAAGTTGAGAAAGTAGAAAATGCAAGGAAAATATGGATGTCTAAGATTTATATTTTGTTCTCGTTCTTTATAATATGTATTTATCTCCAAATATTTCTCTCCGAGTATCCATCTCTTGTATTGTATTCTCTGAAATATTCCAGGGAAGAAAATTTATTCGGAGCTCTTAGATTTGTACATACTATTATGGCCCTTGTGCAGCAATGTGTCCGTTCTGGGTGGAGTTAGACGTCGTGATAGGCTATACCGCTACCCAGGGCCGAGGCATGCTGCCAAATCAACCTTAGTACATGCCTCTCTCTCGTATTTCCCATCTATGTGCTATTTGATTTTTTTTTTTTTTTTTTATAATAAAGGAAGGTGTACGTATTGTTCAATTAATTTCACTTTAGGATTACAATAACGATTTGCATAAATTCTATGACACCTGGCAACGCGTTTCCCCATATTGCCACGTCGAGGTGATACTGGGTCAGGTGACAGGTCACCGACTCATTTTCTGCCTGACCACCACCAGCTATGGAAGGTTGCATCACACACACACACCCACTTCTGCTCCAGAGTGCTGCACGGCCCGGGAAAAGGAGTTGATTTACAAATGTTAACAAGTATTTCTCAGAAGAAAACGCATGTAATGGATTCATAATCTCTTCTGGAAAGGTAACTGCTCGCACTGCAAAAGCCACCAACGTTTCCGAGAAAACTGTTCAACGAATCTGCTCAAAACGGACACGGACGTCACCAGAAAGGACTGTATTTTTATCACCACATAAAGGAGATGTACTGCACGTGTGACGAGTCTCGACGATTTTGATAAGTGTGCAGTAAGAACAGTCTCTGCAAAAAATTCAAGAAGAACTCAAGGCAAAAATCTCTGTGGTGGCATAACCTCCCTTCTTAACTTCGTAACATTCTGCTGGAGATGCTCGCAATAAGAGTTGGCGAGAAATAAAGAGAGTTAAGCAGTCCTCCCATAACATCGTGTATCTGGACGAGACTTTGGTGAATCAAAACTATACTGTTGGAAAATGCTGGACAGACACTTCATCACCACAAGCCACTGGAGTACGACACCCAACAGGAAAAGGAAGTCTTCTAATTCTTCATGCTGGAACGAAAAATGGCTTTGTTGACAATGCCGAGTTAGTGTTCCAAGAAAAAACTACGAGGATTACCATAACCAGATGAACTAGACACTTTGAGGACTGGTTCAGGAATCAATTGCTTCCAAACATTTTACCAAACTCGGTAATCGTGATGGATAACGCTTCCTATCATGCTTTTAAACTGGAAAAAAAATCATATTGTTATCATGCAAAAAATCGGACTTGCGGTACTGGCTGATAAATAAGGGGGTGCAGGCCCACAATAACTTATTAAAACCAGAGCTACACGACTCTCAAGAAATTGGACATCACCACAACCTACGTAATCGACAACATTGCAGAAGAAGCAGGACACCGGGTTTTGAGGTTACCACCGTAACCTCGTATAGCCAAGAAAATTTTTTTTAAAATGACTAACCTTAAAGTTCTTGTAAAAGAACCTCTGAGTCTTATAACACCACAAAATTGGATGGACAGTGCGACACGCCGAACAAGTACAGGATGAAGATGCACAACACGACATTGCACCTGAACATTTTGTAGTCATTCGTGGTCAATGTAACAGAAAGTTCTGATGAAGAAAATTATAATTAAAGATCAGTGAGACAGGATTAGGCCTACAGGGGAAACCTCTTAAAAGAAAAGAAAAAAACACACACCTAGACTTTTACCTCATCGGTGGTGTGGAAAATAACTAAAATAATTCATAAATGAGAGGTGGGATGGGGGTGGGTGGGGTGACCGTGACAATCCGATAATTGGTGGTCAAACTTGCAACGTTGCACTCAGGGGAATTCCCAATTCTGCCCCACCCAGAACGGACACCTTCGAGCGATTTCACTATAAATGAAATATTGAAGGTTTATTAAAAACTCACCCACACCCAATACCTTATGGTTTTTTTACTTCAAAGAGTGTCCGGAGATCACATACACATTACTCGACACAAAATTTCAATAAAAAAAAAAAATCGAAAATAAAATTTCTGACATATCAAAGTAGAGACATGCTACTTTAATACAAGTGGATGGCTGAACCCTTACGCTCCCCCAAGGACAACCCTTGAACCCCCCACGGGGCCCGAAGGCCCCACGGGGGTCCTTCAGGCGCCTTTTGGGAACTGGCAGGGTGGATACTTCCCCCCCTTAAGAATGCCATCAGGGGTGAAGGGGGTTCCTCCAGGGTGTAAGGAGGGGTATCCCCGTGCACCAGTGTTGTCTGCTATAAAGGCTGGACCACCCATCCATTAGAAAAGGTGTACACTGGTGCACCCAGACCATTACTGTATAGATGAGGTAGCATACTTGAACACCACTTCACTGCATCATGTAAGCAATGGGATCATCTTGGAAGTACAGTTGCCTCCACTAGTAACGAGCACAGCAACGTCCATAAATACACATGGTACCTGAAACAATAATAGGTCATTAATACTTCCCACGTGGACAAGTACTTGGAGCAGTGGGGGGGGGGCTGTCACTGCATTGTACAAGTACTTGGAGGGGGGGGGGGCTGTCACTGCATTGTACAAGTACTTGGAGGGGGGGGGGGGCTGTCACTGCATTGTACAAGTACTTGGAGGGGGGAGGGGCTGTGACTGCATTGTACAAGTACTTGGAGCGGGGGGAGGGGGGCTGTCACTGCATTGTACAAGTACTTGGAGCGGGGGGAGGGGGGCTGTCACTGCATTGTACAAGTACTTGGAGCGGGGGGGGGGAGGGGCTGTCACTGCATTGTACAAGTACTTGGAGCGGGGGGGGGGGGGAGGGGCTGTCACTGCATTGTATAAGTACTTGGAGGGGGGAGGGGCTGTCACTGCATTGTACAAGTACTTGGAGGGGGGAGGGGCTGTCACTGCATTGTACAAGTACTTGGAGGGGGGAGGGGCTGTCACTGCATTGTACAAGTACATGGAGGGGGGGGCTGTCACTGCATTGTCTATGTACAGTCGCCGACCATAGCGACGCCCCTCTCCTTGAGATACACTGAACCGAGAGTACAAGCTTTTGTTTCCATACTATGATCATTTTCATATAATTAATTTAAAACCAACTCTGCCTCCTCTCACCCACTGTCTTCCTCCTTCCCTCACACTGAAGCAGTGGCTGCGGGTTTCATATGGGTCAAGGAGAGGGACGTAGCTATTGTCGGTGACTGTACCCCACAGCCACTGCAAATAAAGAAGGACCTTTAAGAAACTGTACTTAGACCATCGTGTACACTCGCGGTCACAAGTTGTGTCCATCCCTTGGCACGATGAATCCATAGCTTTGATGATTCGAACAACTGTGTGTTGTTCGAACCTTCATCTTGCCAGGGGATCGGGATACAACTTCTGACCGCGTGTGTACACCCACCTACAAAAGCGCTGTCGCCTCATCCGCAGAATCATGAACCCCACAAGCTTCACAATTAGAAATTGTTGTTGTGTATGGTGTTTCGATTCACGAGTCATTAAACCTCAAACTTAAAGAACCGTTTGGTGAGGCGACAGCTCTTTTGTAGGTGGGTGTACAGCCATGGCTGATAGTGCTGGACCAGGGTTCAAGGAGTGTTGGAGAGCAACTGAACAGAGTTCAAACAAGTGAGTTTTCCAAACCATTCTCAACGTTGAGAGGTTTAGAAGACTCACTTTTTCGAACTCTGTTCAGTTGCTCTCCAACACTCCTTGAACCCTGGTCCAGCACTATCAGCCATGGCTGTACCTACAGCTCTCACTGCATCATGTAAGTAACTACGTACACCATCGTCTCACTCCACCAGCACCTGAAACACAAAAATTCATTAAGATTCCAAGTGTACAGTCACCAGACAAAGGGTTGATTAATTAACCCTTTGCTGGGCAGGAACTCCATACGGGATATTTAGTCACGTGTTTTCACTCATGTCTAGTGAGTAAACTAGTGACGTAGGGAGCGTGGGATACTTCCAGCCAATAGGGAAATGTTTCGTCATCACTTTCCCACCAATCACGCTCCAGTAGCCCTTGTGGGAGGGTTGGGAGAAACATTCAAACTGCTCAGCAGTGCTGCCGGATTGCTAAACGGATTGATACGTCACTGTACGGAATTCAACGGAACAGCGGAAATATTCCCGTAATGAGTTTTTTGCCAATTTTGAGAATGAAACTAACAGAAAATGAAAGAATATTTAAATAAAGTTAATTTTTTGAACTTTATCCTTGTTTTAATTGATGGTAAAATTTATTACCTATTACTGTCAACAAACAGTATGTTTGGGATATCTTCCTACGGAAGCTGCCGGGAACATTTCCATATTTTGTTGCTAATGCGTGTAGTTCTTTCAGTGTGAACCATTCTGAGGTAAGACATGTATTAACAACATATTCTGCATCTAATATTGTGAGTTGTTGTCCTATATTACCTCTAATATATCAATATTCTCGGTTTCATACATATGACTGTGTAAATAGGAATGGCTAAGTCACCCATATATTGTTTCTCACAATTCATCTTCGAAGAAAGAAAACGAATTGAGTATACGTACTCACTAACATAAAATAACTTGGAAAATACTTATGTCCACAGTTATCGTCATGTCAAGACGTCATAGCTTTCAAGATAAATGGCTGTCAAATGATTTATTCAAAGGATGGCTGGCTTCAGTTGACGGTGACAATAAAAAGGCTTACTGTCGAGTGTGTCATAAATCTTTGACAGCAGAAATTACTTGCCTCAAGCGTCACTGTAAATCTCGTCAACATACAAGCTTTGAAGAAAGGTGCCAGCAGCAGACCCAAGCAACAGATTATATGCAAAATTGTGGACCAGGCACGTCTCAAAATGTCCAGCGACCTAATGTAGATCATGACTATAATGAATCTTTACCTGCGACAGATGGTGTGGCCTACGCAACTATATTGTTGTCAGTATTCCTAGCGGAACATAATTTACCATTCACTATTTGCGATCATCTCATTGATTTAAACAAACGAATGTTCCCAGACTCCAAAATTGCCTCAGAAATGTCAATGAAAAGAACGAAGTGCACCAATATTGTTAATAAGTTCAATCAATCAATCAATCAATCATTTCCTGTAGCACCTACGGAGATGCATAGGGCCTCAATGAACTCGTGCCACCACACCTTATCCTGAGCTAACTCCTCCAAATCTCCCCAACATTCATCTCCCGCTTCCCGCCTCATTGTTCTCACCCACGTCTCCCTAGGCCTTCCTCTTCTTCTTGTACCATGTGCTACCCACCCTAGTGTGTCTCGTACTATCCCATGTCTTCTATACACATGACCTAACCACTTCCAACGTGACATCCTAACATATTCATCAACTGGCTGCACCCCTGTTATTTCTCTAATTCTGCTATTCGATATCCTATCCTACCACTTAATTCCTAATATTCTTCTAAGTACCTTATTTTCAAACACCAAGAATTTACGGTCCATATTCGCTGTACTGTACCATGATTCGTGACCGTAGGTTAGTATACTCCTAACCATTACTTTATAAATTTTGATTTTTGTATGCACAGAAATTTTTTTATTCTTCCAAACAGTTTTAAGCATTCCCATTGCCTGATTTGCCTTTCTTAACCTTTCTTCGTATTCTAAGGTCAAAGAACCATCCTTCGTTAAACAGGTACCTAAATATTTAAACGTTTCAACCTGCTTTACCACCACACCTCCAATCATACAGTCCTGTGCATTTTCCATGTTCATATTAATAATTTCAGTTTTTCCACAATTAATAACCAAACCCACCCTTAAGCCCTCTCTCACTAAACAATCCAACACCCTCTGCATCTCCTCCGGCCCATCACACATCAAAACTATATCATCTGCATAATCCAGGTCCAAGAGCTTCCCATTCTCTCCCCAGAGTATACCTGCACCAGTTTCTGTACCAACCCTTTTCATTACGTAATCTATGACCAATACGAACAACAAAGGCGACAAGATGCCACCCTGAATCACACCTGACTTGACTTCAAACGGATCACTCATACAACCATCAACCATCACTTTACAAAATGTGCCATCATGCATGTTCGTAACGACCTTCACAAACTCCTCCGGTATTCCATAAAGCCTCATAATCTTCCCCATAGTCCCTCTCGAAACACTATCAAATGCTTTTTCGAAGTCAACAAAGCAAAGGCTCAACGGAACTCTCATTTCATTTACTTGTTGCATTAAATGCCTAATAATAAAAATTTGATCATTACAACCACGTCCCTTTCTAAAACCGGCCTGCTCGTTCCTAAGTATATCATCAACCACTGGCTCCAGCCTATTTAACAACACTCTACTAAACACTTTCAAGGCTATCGGTGACAAAGTGATTCCCCTCCAATTACCACATTCACTCAGGTCTCCTTTCTTGGGAATTTTAACAATCACACCATACTTCCAATCTGATGGTATTATTCCTGTTACCCATATCCTATTGAATAACTTGGTCAAGATCATTGTTAATCTATCCTCCTCCACTTTAAACATTTCTGGAAATAAACCATCCTCCCCTGGTGCCTTATTATTCTTTAACTGTTTCATTGCCTTCTCCACTTCCCCCATCCTTATCTCTCCTGTTTCTATATTTAAATCTTCCTCAGCAGGTGGTATATCTTCTTCTGGCGGTATTGGCCTATTAAGAACTATCTCAAAGTGCTCTTTCCATCTGTTTTTAATATCTCCATCTTTAGTCAGTAAATTACCATCCCTATCTCTAACAGGTATTTCCTTGCGTTTCTTTGCATTGCCACTCAGTTTTCTAATTGATTCGTATGCTATCCTTTGACTCTGTCCATCATTTCTATTTATTAAAATTTCAGTTTCTGTAACCTTTCCATCTACATATCTTCTTTTATCTCTCCTTGCCAACCTTTTGACTTCTGAATGCAAACTCCAATACTCAGCTCTTGCTATCTCAATCTCATTATCATCATCACAATGCATCTCACTCCTCAATTTCGCTTCACGTCTCTTTTTTATTATATCCCACGTTTCATCTGACATCCATGTCTTTCTCCTACATCTACGTCTTCTTCCGATCGTACGATCAGCAGTTTCATGCAAAATTTTGTTCACATCCCCCCACACCTCATCCACACTTCTCTCCCCCTCCTCCAACGCATCCAGCACCAAGAACCTATTTCTGCATTCTAATCGAAACTCTTCCCTTTCCTCTCCTTCCCTTCTAAGTGCATCAATATCATACCCACGGGTACCACTTCTTTCCTTCTTCTGACTTTTAAGTTTAAACTTTACTTTTGCAATGATGAGTTGATGATCGCTACCAATATCCGCTCCTCGTTTAACATGAACATCTAGCAAAGAACTTCTATGCCTTCTACTGACAGCAATATGATCAATTTGATTTTTGTAATTACCGCACGGTGACACCCACGTTGTCTTGTGTATGTTGCAATGCTGAAAAAGTGTACCGCCGATGACTAAATCATTAGCCAAACAGAAGCTCCCAAACCTCACTCCATTTTCAGTCATCCTTCTACCAACACCCATTTTACCCATACACTGCTCAAATCCCTCGTTTGAACTGCCCAACACTGCATTAAAGTCGCCAATGCAGACCAAAATATCATGTCTAGGAACCCTTCCTACCACTTCCTGCAATCTTTCATAAAATGCGTCTTTCCTTTCATCCGGTGCATTATTAATAGGCGCATAACACACAAACATACTTATGTTGCCATGATTGGACTCAAACCGTGCATACAGCAGTCGCTCGTCTATAGCTTCCCACTCATATAAAGCCTTATTTGCCTTACAACTCAGTAGTAATCCTACACCCTGATAATGCCTTCCATCCTGTTGTCCAGATACCAACATACGTAAACCATCCCCCAAATCCAGCTTATCAGTTCCGCTTAATCTAGTCTCTGTTAGAGCACAAATATCAAGTCCATAATTTTTGAAAACTGCCACTAACTCATCAATTTTACTGTCCTGATTGAGTGTTCTTACATTCCAATTACCAATTATTGGTATAGTGAAACCAGCACAGCTGGATTGCTATAGAATACGCCCCTTCTCAAGCCCAGGCCCCGTATAGGCATAATCTGGGTTGGAAGGGTCAATTCCGTGACGTTCATCAGAAGTAAATAAAATTCAAATCTGGCGCTGTACTGATAGTGGAGCCACCTGGTGGTGGCGTGGTGAGGTATTAAGCTCCTCCTCCGCTGAATACCGCTCGATCACTTTGTCGCGGAACACGTCTCAGTCAACATCCTCGCTCCTCGCTGCTACGCTATGGTATTGTGTCACGTGTTCCTGCTATTGTTTCTTTTGTGTTCTAGTGGCTGGCCTGCTTTGCAGATGTATTGTGTGTGTGTGTATTCTAGGAGGGTTTTAGGTGTTTGTGGGGGTTTATTCTTCTTTAGGACTGAGTTCTCTTTTCCCTAGCGAAGGGGGGCTTTTGGGCCCCTTTGTTCGGAGTTTTTCTCCGTCATTCCCCCCTTTCACCTTTCCTCCTGCCACTAGTACATTCTTCGTGTGTATTTTATCGGGGTTTCTGGGGTTTTTTAGCGAGGTTAGCGACGCCACGTGGGGCCTTCACCTCCCCACGTGGTGAGCGCATGGGGTCTTTGCAGCCCTTCCTCTTGCCTTCCCAGATTATTATGTGTCCCCTCCCGGTAGGGGGGAGTGAGAATTGTGCCCTGGTTCTCTCTTCCTCTCCCGTGCGGGTTTTTTTTATGTAATTTTTGGTGTTTTTCCAATATTTTTAGCATGGAGTGTTCCTTCTCAGGCTACCGGGTCCCCTCCTCCCCCTCCTTCTGGATCCTTCTGTCCGGGGGGGGCCTCTTTTACCCGCTCCATGTGGCGGGCTGTTTTGGTTTTACGGGTTTTTTTCCCTGGTCGGGTGTGCGCGAGTTTGGGGGGTCGTGTCCTGGCCCCCGGGTGCAGTGGGCGTGTCCCGCGCTAATTTCCTTTGGGGAGGGTGGGTTTCCGTGTCTTCTGTGTTCCAGTGTTTGCACGTGTTAACCCATGTTTGTGTATTCTTTTCTCCCCCAGCCTACTCGTGCCCTTTGTGCTGCTTCGGGGTGTACCTTGCGGGTCTCTCCTGACGGACACCTGCACTGTTCGCCTCACGCACCCTGCTTCACTCCCTTGGGTTACGACCCTTTGGCGTGTGGTGTGTGCCGCCCCTGGGCTGAGTTGTGTCGGGTTACCTCCCCTTCTGCCCGCTCCAAGCTCCCCGCCCTTGCTTCTCTTCGTATGGCGTGGACGAGGGCTAGGAGAATGGCCCACAAACGAGACGGTTCTTCTTTGGCGTGGGTGGACCCGATTTTGGGAGCGGACCTGGGTTTATTCAGGACCCGTTACCCTTCTTCCTGTCTCTCGGAGTCTCAGGGGCTAGAACCTCCTGAGGCCCGAGAGATTGAGCCTCCTTCCCTAGACGGTACTACGACTCCTTCTCGGGGCTTCGCCCCCCGGGAAACGAGCGAGTCTGTCGCGCTGGTTCCCCCGACTACCTCACCGGTACAAGGGCCCAGCAGGGAACCCCTAGCTTCGCCTCCTGCTAGAGCTGGCTCCTCAGGCCTCTCTAGAGTACGCAAGCGTTCAGCAAAAAGGTCCTGCTACTCCAGGAAGTCCCGTGCTCGTCGCCGTTCTCCTTCCTCCTCATCTTCGTCGTCCTCTTCCTCTTCTTCGTCGTCGGGGAGCTCTCCTTCGCCCGCCCGCAAATCCCGCAAGGGTAAGCGGGGGGGTGACAGCCCCTCGTCGAGGAAGATAGTCAAGATCTTCCACACCCTTATTCCTCACGCTTTTCCTGGGGCCTCCACCGCGCAGCCTCCGGCTGTCGCTCCGGAACCCGCTCCTTTTCCCCCGCCTCCCGCTGCTGCTCCCGTCGAGGGCGCGAGTCCTCCCGGGGATGTGGGAGTCATTATCGTTCCTCCCGTTTCCCCGGGACTCGAGTCTCCGTCGGGGGACGTAGCTGAGGAGTTGGTTACCTCCACACCCCCGTCCCCGTCACCCCCTCCTACGGGAGACGGATACCTTCCCTACTCTTGGTCTCTTCTCCCTCCTGCCTGGACCCACTCTTCGGAGGAGGGCAGACTGGTGGCTTGGTCTCCGGACACGGCTCAACCAGACGTGTGGACCCGGAGGGATGACGTCCTGGTGAAGTGGGGGGCGGATGAGAAGGGCGACGCTATTCCCTTCTACAAGGTCCGTCCTATCTCAGTGCCCGTACCCACTTCATCGAGGGTGTCCTCTGCGGCGACCCTGGACGCGATGGGTTTTCTGGTGGAGTACAGCCAGCTGCACTTGTCCGAGGCTTGGAGGATTGACCGCTCCCACGGGAACACGGCGGTCCTCCTTTCCCCGGACGCGTACTTCCCAGGGGATAAGGGCGAAGGGGACCTGGACATTCCAGCCCTTCTCCTTAAGTCCCTGGACCACCAGAGACACAACGCGCCCAGGAAGCCCCCCCCTCCGTCTTTCCCCGTCATCCTCCCTCATTCCCGTGCCCCCCTGGGCTTGAGGGAATGCCTGTGGAAGACGGAGAAGGAACCCCCGGTCCCCTATCAGCTGAAGGAGCCCGATGGCAAGTTGCGACAGGCGGAGTCTGCTACCCGCTTAGAGTTGGCCCACACCATCTCCACGGGGGCAGCCGCCTCACTGATCAGGGACTGCCTCAACGCCCTCACCAACACCTACCACGAGATGTCGGGTGTACAGCTAGCGTGAGTACCTTACTCGTGTGTCATGTTAATTAGGGATAATGGGTAGAGGGTCTCTCTGTTACTCCCGGGTACTTATCCCCGGGTTCGCTCGGTTTTTTCCTTGTTTACCCCTTACAGTGACACCCTCTCTTCCATGGCCACCGTGATGGAGGGCGTGGCGGTGATGGCGACCCACTATATGCGGGAGGAGGCGAAGGCTTTCGCCGAGGCGAGACTGGCAGCCCGCCAGGCGGCGGCTAAATCTGCGCCGGAGATGGCACAGAGGGGAGTGGTGCTAGCTGCCCCCCTGTCCCCTGCCCTCTTCGATCAACCGGCGACAGACACAATCTTCGCCTCCCTCCCAGCGGTAATCAATTTACCAAAACCCTCCACCTCCAAGTAAGTACCTCTCGTTGTTCTTCTTACCCGAGTTTTCACGGGGGTGAAATGGAAGGATTTTCGGGTCTACTTTGGTTCCTAATCGTTCTGTTTGTCCGTAGGCCACGTGCCCCACAGCCATCCAGACCAGCCTACCAGCCCCGGAGGCCCTCCCAGCCCTCCAGACTACCGAGGCCCTCCTATCCCACTCCCCCGAAGGCACACAACAGGCCCTCCCAGAGGGGCCAGCAGCCGTTTCGGGGAAGGGGACAGGGCTCCAAGCCCTACTCCAAGCCCAAGTCCTCCTTCAACCACCCCTCCCAGAAGGACCGCTCCACTTGAGGGTCCCACTCTGGGCTGTCTCACAGGGTGGTCAGCAGCCTGGCCCGCCCACGGCTGGGCAGCAAGGATAATTCGCCAGGGCCTGTCATGGCCCTGGATTACTGTTCCTGTGAGTAACTGTTATCTCTCCTGTTCTGACATATGAATTATGCCTAATCCCGTCCTTGGGTTACCGTTAGGTCAAAATAAGATTTTCCCTTGCCGTCAAAATCTCTGCCTCTCCCGTCATTTACCCTCCAACCACCCCGGGTCCCTCGGGCCCCGGGGGATTAGGATTAACTGTACTCTCACTGACACCTGTCTCTTCCCGTTACAGCCACTACGTCTACCTCCTGCCTCAACCAAAGTGTCACTTTCGGTCGTCCCGCATGTGTTAGAAATGCGGGAAAAAGGGGTAGTGGAGCGGGTGACGGGAAGGGTCTTTCTTTCTCGTTTATTCACGGTCCCCAAAAAGGACCAGGGAAAAACGAGATTGGTGATGGACCTGAGCAAGCTAAACAAATTCGTGAAAACATTACATTTCAGGATGGTTTCGGTTGCTCAGGTCCGCACAGTTCTGAGGAAGGGAGACTGGTTAGCATCCCTGGATCTCAAGGATGCGTACTGGCACGTCCCGATCCACCCCAGGTTTCGCCGTTTTCTGGCCTTCCAGGTGGGGACCGAGACGTTCCAGTTTACCAGGCTCCATTTCGGTCTTTCTCTAGCTCCGCGAGTCTTCACAAAGCTCGTGAGGGTGGTGGCATCCCGTCTGGCAGAGGCGGGCGTTCCCACCCTCATGTACCTGGACGATTGGTTGCTTCACGCCCCTTCCAAGGAGCAGGTAGCAAACAACGTCCGGGTAGCGAGGAGAGTGCTAGAGGAAATGGGGTTCCTTTTGAACATCCCCAAGTCCTCTCTCACTCCCACTCGCAAACTGTGTTGGCTAGGAATAGAGTGGGACTCTCTTTCGGCCACCCTCTCTCTCGCTCCAGACAACGCCCGCCGGACCCTCCGCCACGTCCGCCAGGCGCATTTTTCCCGTACTTTCTCTCGCCGCCAGTGGGAATCATTGCTCGGGTCCCTAAATTTCGCGGCCCCTGCAATGCCCCTGGGACGATTGAAACACAGGAGGCTGACGCGGGAGGTAAACCTCCACCTGTCCCCCGCACACAGGGACCTTCCCAGGCAAGTGTCCCCCTCTCTCCACCGCCTCCTTCGCCCCTGGCTACGTCCCGGTGCCCTGCGTCAGCGGGTCCCCTGGGTGTTCCCTCCCCCGGGGATCACGGTGGCGACAGACGCATCGGACGTAGGCTGGGGATACCAGTCTTGCCTGGGACATCAACGTTGCGGGGGATGGAAGGAAGGGGAAAGGCTACTGCACATCAACGCCCGGGAGTTGATGGTAGCGAAGGAATGGCTCAACAGACACCCTCAGTTTGCCAGGATAGGCGTCCGCTTCGATATGGACAACGTTGCGGCCTTGCAGTGCCTACAGAAACAGGGCACCGCACGGTCGGAAATTCTCCTGTCCCTGTCAGAACAGATTTTCGCAATAGTGGCCAAGAGGGACATTCACCTCTCGGCCCGCTACGTGCCAGGGCGGGAGAACGATTGGGCGGACGCCCTATCCAGGTTCAGGGGGACGTCAGTCGAGTGGCAACTGCGTCCCCTTGTGTTCGAGTCTCTCTGCCTTCGCTACGGGACACCGGAGGTGGACCTATTCGCCTCCCCATCCACGGCCCTACTTCCTCTGTTCCTGACATTTTCATCCAGAACAGAGGCGGGAGGCCCGGACGCCTTCACAGAGGACTGGAACAGGTGGGGGCATCTCTACCTCTTCCCACCCCCAGCCACGTCAGTCCTCCTGAAGGCGATCCTCAAGCTGTGCACGTTAAGGGGGAGGGTTCTCCTCATAGCCCCCCTCTGGCCAGCACAGCCGTGGTTCGGAGAGTTGTCCCGGTGGTGCCCTCATCCCCTTCAGTTGGGATCGGCGTGCCTCTCCAGCACCCTGTCTGCACCACTCCAAGCGTCACTGAAACTACACGCTTGGAGTTTCTACGGGGAGTCCTCAGCAAAAGGTTCACTAAGGAGACAGTGGACAAGATGTTGAGGGCTCATCGTCAGTCGTCGGTGCGACAATACGAATCGTGCTGGAAAAGATTCCAGGACTTCTTGCGAAGACACCCCTCCATGGTCATCTCGGAGGACACAGTCCTGGAATTCCTCACGTGGCTCGCCGATTCCACCAACAGGGCCCCGGCGATGGTGCTTGCGCATCACGCAGCCCTGTCTGATCCCCTCCTCCTGGGTTTTAACATTAAGGTTTCGGAGAGGCCTCTCTCTCTCCTGAGGATGGGGATTCGGGCGGGGACCGCACCTCACCGGGCCCAGACGCCCTCCTGGTCCCTTCACCGCGTCCTTTCCTACCTGACCTTCGAGGGGGTCCCTCTGGAGGTTTGTCACCTCCTCCAGAAAGCTCTCTTCCTGCTCGCCTTAGCTACAGGGTACAGGGCATCTCAGTTGGCAGCCCTGACCCGTCACACAGCCTTTTCTTCCGTAAGCCCTAACCTTACTTCCTTAACCATCTCCCCCTCTCCTGCTTTTCTAGCTAAGAACGAGCAGGCTGACGACAGAATTGGCCCTCTCGCAGTACCCTCGTTCCTGAGGGATGGAAATTTCCACCCCCTCTGCCCAGTCCACGCCTTTTCAGCATACGTGGAGGCGACGAGAGGGGCTTCTCCGGACCACCTCTTCTACAACTCTAGGTCCGGTAACCCTCTCTTCCCTAGGTCAATCGCTCGCCTTCTCTGCCGAGTGATAGAGAACGGGGATCCCGGACACGCCCCGAGGGCTCACAGCGTTAGTGGCGTGGCCGCCTCCCTCAGGACTCACTCGGTGGAGAGGGTCAGGGATTTGGGGGGTTGGGCTTCCACTTCCTCCTTCAGGACGAGGTACCTGTTCCACTCGCTCTCCCCTACCCCCTGTGTGGCTATGGGTACTCCACCTTCCATTCCCCAGGGTCCCCGCGGGAGACACATGGGGGGGAGGGGCCGCCCGAAGAGAAAAGGTCGGGCGACTTAAGTCCCGTCACTATCATCCCATACCTCATCCACATCTTGTACAGCTTCATGCTCATCCCCATTCTATCATACGTGTACATATGGTGGGGAAAAAATAAATTACATTGTTACGGAATTCTTGTGTATTCATTTTCCAAACAATTACATTACTATGATGAGTGACAGGATATATTATTACACAGGATGTCTGTATCCTAGTGTCCTCCTTCATCCCCTCGGGATCACATTACCTGAGCGAGGGCCATAGCCCTAGCTCACAGGACTTGAATAAAGTGGGAGGGGGGGGTGGGAAGGGAGGGGGGGTTGCCATGGTCACCTCCCCCCTCCTCTCCTAGACCCGAACCCTCGAGTCTGCCTATAAAGACTTTATGTGTAACAATTCTGGTCTATAACAGAATGGTCTACGGGTATATGGGATAAGCTACTACACCCCCACCACGGCTACTCACCTAGCCAGTGTTGGGAGGTGCGTTAGCTTCTGCCTCACCGGGCTCGGTTACCTTTCCTGCCCTCCGCTCTCAACCACTCTTAACTAGCACGTGATTGCCTCCACCTCACCTCCCACCTACCGCATCGCATGCATAGCAATCCAGCTGTGCTGGTTTCACTATACCAATAATAGTGCATTTGTCGCGGCATTGTATTTATTGGTTGTGAAACCAGCACAGCTTTGACTGTCCCACCCACCTCCCGATGCGGCAGGCATTCACTTCTTTCTCATTGGAGTGATCGAGCGGTATTCAGCGGAGGAGGAGCTTAATACCTCACCACGCCACCACCAGGTGGCTCCACTATCAGTACAGCGCCAGATTTGAATTTTATTTACTTCTGATGAACGTCACGGAATTGACCCTTCCAACCCAGATTATGCCTATACGGGGCCTGGGCTTGAGAAGGGGCGTATTCTATAGCAATCCAGCTGTGCTGGTTTCACAACCAATAAATACAATTTAAGCGGCTAGAAGCCGCGACAAATGCACTATTTTTAACATATTTTTTGCATTAATTAGAGAATTATGTTGTATATGAGGCAACCGTGTGATTCTTTGCACCCCCTGCCCATTTAAGGGCTGCACGGGACTGGGGGCCATTGCCATTCTTTCTGAGTTCATCTTGGTTTCTTTGGCTAATTACCTGAACACTTCGCCAGAGTGTTGCTGTCGCAGTAGGCAGCTAACTTGCCTGTTTGCCCGCACCCGCCAGGCTCAGCTGTGCTAAAACCATGCGCATGCTGGCGAGCTTTCCAGCCATTTCACTCTCAAGGAGTTTATCTGCCTGGGAAAGCATCCACCCCCCTGCTCCCGAGGGCTTTGGCTACTTGCACTCCGTAAACAGAGTGGGCGATGGGGCCGCCACATCCCTACGCCTCAATAAGTTAGGAACATTTTTCAATGAGTCTTTGTCTGTGAAACTTAGGACTAAATTCAGCATTATAGTTGATGAGAGTACAGACTGCAGTGAAACAAAATCATTGGCAATTATGACAAAATATTTTGATGAAGAAAATTCTATCAAAACTGCTATGTTGGATATTGTGGACGTATATAATGATGGCAACGGTTCAACAGGTGAAGGGTTATTTAACAAAATAAAACAGTGTCTTGATCTTCATGATATCCCATTAGATAATCTAACTGGTTTCGCATCAGACGGTGCATCAAACATGATGGGCAACAACAATAATGTCACCAGTAGATTGAAAGAACAATGTCCTGGAATAACTATGTTTAGATGTGTCTCCCACAGCATCCATTTGTGTGCCAGTGAAGCAGCTAAAACCTTGCCTCGTGCATGCGAGGAATTACTACGTAATATAAACAATTATTTTGCACATAGCGCTAAAAGAAAATACGAGTATCGTGAATTCCAAGATTTCTGTAAATTAAAACCGCATAAGATACTACATGCTAGTGCAACAAGGTGGCTATCATTGCATGAGGCTGTGGCAAGGGTTTTGGAGCAGTGGAGCGCTCTAAAACTATATTTCCAGGCTAGAGTATATGATGAGAGATTACTGGCTGTGGAAAATATTATGAAGGCACTAGATGATCAAGCAATAATCTGTTATTTACATTTTATAAATTACATATTGCCATATTTAAATAATTTCAATTTAGTATTCCAAAAGAGAGGCCCAACACTTAATGTGATTCATGATAAAATTAGCAGCCTATATAGGTGTTTGATACATTCATTTTGTCAAGAGCACTTACTTTGTAAACTTAACATATATGAAATTGACCCAGCTAACGAAAGCCTACATAAACCTATTAATCAAATTTACTTAAGATCAAAATTACACTCATTGTTTCAGACACAGGATTATGCAAATAACATCAATATGTTAACTGATATCAGGTTAAGATGTAGGACCTTCCTTATCGTTGTATCACAAGAAATAAAGAATAGGTTTGATATGAATAATAAGTTATTGAGGTTGGCACGATATTTGCATCCTAGATTAATAATGGACCCCACCTCTAGAGCAGAAATGCCATCACTGCGAGATTTAATGGATGAACTGCCAAGGATTAGCAATATTTATGATGCACAGGCAATTGATAACGAGTGGAGAAGTGTTCAGTTTCATGAATATCCTGAAGATCTTAATGATCCACTGTGCGACATAAACATCATCTTTGCACATCTCATGACTGTGACAGACGACTTGGGACATTTTAAATACAGAAACTTTGCAAGATTTGCGTTGGATGTCCTGTCGCTTCCGACTTCAAATGCTGATGTGGAAAGGCTATTTTCTAAATTAAATCTAATAAAGAGGAAACATAGAAATTGCCTCCATATAACAACTGTTAAATCACTAATGGCTTTAAGTGAGGGTGCATGTCAGCAAGGTGACTGTAGAACATTTGAACCTACACCTGAAATGTTATTGTGTCTTGGAAAGTAATTATTTTTCATTTTTTTGTATAATTGGTGACGGGTGCTCAATTTCTGTACTGCACACAATCATAAATTTGTGCATCTTAAATAAAAAAAACATGCTTTTTCCTTACATAACTGTATGTTGTGTTGATTATACATATTTGTATATTTGGTACATTATATAAGATTTATTTTTTATATATGTTACAATTTCCTATCACACAAATTTTCATACCTGTGTAACAAATAATTAAATAATTAAAACCCAATAATGTATAATGGACAGTACTGTATATTATTCTCCATCGGTTAATAATAGTATATGATTTAATAATGGTGTAAATATCAGTTTTCTTTTTCACCTAATGTGTTTAGAGAACGGCGGAAACTCGGCTACGGAAAAACGGCAGGCAGTGATATGTGTGAAATTTATGTACTATTCTAGGAAATAGGTTATTTTTGCATGGGAATAAAAGGTGCATCCTTTGGGGGATCTTTGCTGGCTTTAAGGAAAACCATGCACATCCCTTACGGCTTACAGGATCATGTGCCAGCTATAAGAAAAACCACGCTCATCCCTTACAGGATATTTGGCCAGCTATATGTATAACTAAATTGTGGTTAGTATTCTGGTGGAAGATGATATATGATAGTCGTAAGTGCTTATGGTCATGAGTTCCCAATTGTTTTTTATGCTTTTACCCCTCAGTCAAAACACTCCTGTGAAAATATACATTCTAAAAAATTATCAAAAAAGGGGGAACCTATGCCCAAATTTGTGTTATGTCCTAGAAAGATGGCTATAGTTCATAAAAGGATTGTCGAATGTTATAGTAATTATTTCTTTCTCTCACAGAATATAGGTAACTTCTATAGGCAGTCGAAGACCAGACCCAGGTGGGTGGCACCAAAGTACAGCACAGACAGTGATCTTGAGGTGGACCTTGATCTCGGCCTAGATGACACAATTGACCCAGATTTTCTTGTAAATATTGGGGATGATGAGTTGGTGGACAGCACTCCTCTACCTTCCACCTCAGGTTAGTAGTGACTTGGATATGTAATTAACCACACTGCTGTATATGAACTAGACAGCTCGCCACAAAATTACATAAGCATGCGTTACGTATTTTTCCCTCAGATACTGTATTTTTGTTGTTCTCATATTAATTTAGGTGAATATGATAAATATTTTATTCGCTTCTACTCAAAAATATGTAAATAATGCAATTATATATATTTTTATGCCTTGTAAAAAATTATTTAGTCATATTTTATCGTTTTTGAGGTAGAAGAGGCTGTCATGCAAGCCTTGCTATGCAAGTATGCGTAACTTTAAATCGATGCTATACGCAAACCAGTGGACATAGGAGACACTAAATTTCAGATTCTGGGGTGTAAAATCAAGCTCTACAAATCCACAAGAACAAAATTTACCTCTGATACTTTAAAAATGACCCTGGTTTTAGAGTTGGTGGTGGGGAAGACCAGAAAAAATCTTTGCGGTCGGGAGGGGTTAAATGAAATCTTAGAGTAAACTTATAATAAACATTGATGCATATTTCATAATTATGTAGTCATTTTATAAATTTCTTTTGTCCATAGCTGTGCAGCCAGTCCAGCCCCAAGATGTGTCTGACGACTCTTCATCAGAGGACGAGGTTGACGATGCTGTCCCACCGGCAAGGAAGCGAAACAAGACAACTGTTGCAGCGAGGACTTGGCAGAAGGAGGACATCAATGTTCCACCCCTCCCGAAATATGTACATCCACCACCAACACACGTGCGGACTCCTTTCGAGTACTTTGAAATCCTATTTTCCATGGAACTGGTGGATCACATTGTATACCAGACAAATTTATATGCCCACCAAAAAGATGTCACCACCACTTTCAACACTAACAAGCAAGAGATCATGGAATTTATTGGGATCCTCATATATATATGGGTATCTGCACCCTTCCCAGCATCGAGGACTACTGGGCTGCTGAGACAAGAATTCCCCAAGTTGCTAATATCATGTCCTCAAAACGCTTCCGCCAGCTATGGGGCTCTCCTACACTTTAGTGATAATGAACAAGCACACGCATCTTGTGATCGTTTTTATAAGGTCAGGCCAGTGATAACCTTCATAACAAGGCGGCTCCTCCAAGTGGAAGCTACTCCAGTCCAGTCCATTGATGTGGTAATGGTGGCATATAAGGGCAAGCGGGCTTCCAACCTCCGACAGTATATAAAGACCAAACCAGACAAGTGGGGAGTTAAGCTGTTTTGTCGGGGTAGCATTGATGGCTTTATCCATGATATCCTCATGTACCAAGGAGAGACCACCTTCAGAGCCCACCACACACCTCACTGAAAAGGAGGAGGAGATGCTGGTCAGCAGCAAGACAGTGGCTGTTCTTGTAAAGACCCTCAAGGAACCCAACAAATCTGCAGTTTATGTAGACAACTTTTTCACCAGCATTTCTTTGGTGGAGTTCTTGAAGGATACCTATGGCTGCCGGTATGTTGGGACAGCAAGAGTGAACCCCCTGATGTCTGTCAAGGAGATGGACAAGAAATCAGTGCCCCGTGGAACCCTGGATTATTGTTCTACCAATGGAATCCTTGCTGCCCGTTGGAAGGACAACAAGGTGGTGACTCTCCTCTCCTCAGATGCTGGGATCGAACCAATGTCCTCAGTACAACGTTATGACAGGCAGAATAAGGATAAGAAAGAGGTCACATGTCCAGATATTATCAAGAAGTACAACGGAAGGATGGGGGGGATTGATAACAGCGACATGCTGACTCACCTCTACAAAACACCAATGAAAGCACGGAGGTGGTATATCAAGCTCTTTGGCTATGCTATCGATCTCTGTGTATGCAATGCATGGGTCCTCCACAAGAGAGACTGTGCTTCACTTGGCAACAGACCAATGCCACTAAAACAATTTCGCTTGGATATATCCCACTTTATGAGGTGCACCAAGGATTTGGGATCAAGGGCCACCAGAAAGTCAAGGTCTACATCACTTGAAGTAGATCTACCGAAGCGAGGACAGAGGGCGTGCGTACCATCTGCAAGTGAAAGACAGGACACTTCTGTTCACCACATGCCTCACTTTGTCACCATGGGCCAGACCTGTAAATTCTGCAGCAAGAAAGGTGATATTCATCGGTCACGGTGGATGTTATATTTGCAACGTTGCCTTATGCTTGTCTGACACCAGAAACTGCTTTGTGCCCTTCCATCGAGTGGCCTCACCATAATAATCATTGATGATACTCACTGCTGTATATTGTAACTTTTATGAATTATTTTATTTAGTTAATGAGCCGAGTTGCCATTGGTTTGATGTATATGTAATACATACTTTGATTTTAAGGAAAACTTCATTATTTTTACAAATGCAAGTCTAATTATGCTCAAGAAAGTTAATGTGGCCATTACAGCTGAAATATAACAAAAAAATATATTAAAAAAATTTACGTCAGTAAATGGACAAAAATCCCGGATGGGATCCTTATGACCCGACATGATTTATTGATGAAGCTGGCGAGTAGCCCGTCCAGGCTACTTCTTTGATGCAACTTTGCAACAGAAATATGTGCTAAATAAAAAAGAATTCAAAAATTAAAATGTTTTTTCTTGACCTGGATTTTAAGCTCCAAAGACAGCAATTTTGTATATGTTATTTCTACGAGTGCCTGGCAGTCACCAGTCATATTAAGTGTACAGTCACCAGACATAATATATTAAGTATCCTTCAGGTGTTTATATTTCGATTTTTCCTAAAAATTATAATTTACCAGCGATTCAATTACAAGGCTCGGGGGGGGGGGGCTTTAATATACCACTGAATCAATTACAAGACTCATCCTGTCTTCTCTGTATACTTCCAGGCAACTTGAAACAGACCTGGGTTGGCTACTCATTATGGCTGTCAACTGTACATATTTCATTGAACCAGCCCAGGATACCTATTTTGTTTCCTGACTGTACAAGCTCTCGACACTTTAAAGACCCTGTAAACATGTATGAGAAAATAGGAGGCTTCTGATTCCTCCTGACTAGGCCACAAAACAACATTCTTCTATATAAAGGCGTGTGGGTTTCGTGACTAGTTTTGAAGTACTCCCTTACCTCCATTTTTCAGACTACATCACATTGTTCCTTAATCAATATTCCATCAGTCTACTGGAAATACACCCGAATACTTATTATGGCTCTCGACTGTACATACATATACACGTACAGCCATAACAAATAACTGGCGACACCTTCCTTCCATCGTGCCAATAAATCAGTATCATATCAAAACTATAATCATACAACACCTTACGTCAACTCAACCCCCTCAATTATTATTATTATTATGAGGTGCTGCAAAATCATACACGTGTTGTTCTTTATTACCAAGATATTTACTACGATGGAAGGAAAGTGTTGGTGGATATTTGATTGTGACTGTACATACATATACAAACCAGCCTCGGATACTATTATGTTTCCTGACTGTACAACCTCTCCACAAACAAACCTAACCTTACAATAATTTTACACACCTAAACATCTTTACTGGAATGAGAACCAGAATTAATTGGCCAATACTTCAAGTACCTTAATTGGATTTAGTTAAGGGACCCTGTGATGTCAGAAAATTGGGGGCAAAAAGAGTCCTTGAATATATTGCCACGAAACAAACACACTAAGCCTATATGGAAGGAATGTGTTTTGTGGCATAGTCGGACCATTTTATAACTACCGAGGGAAGGTTCTCACAGCATTGTATAAGTACTTACACCATCGTCTAAGTACTTACACCATCGTCTATGTACTGTATAGTCTGCGGCAAAAGTCGTATCGTCACATCTGCCAAGTCACGTATAGTAGTCAGTATATATGCAAATAAGTTTCACAGACTCGTAAAATGAAAACCCAGAGTAGTTTACATATTTGTCACCTGGATATTGTAATTCTGTGTTGGTAATGAATGTGTTGGTTCCATAATTATCCTTTATGTTATCCTTCTATAAACGCTAAGTGAGGCGACATGACTTTTGCCGCAGACTGTACCTACAGCTCTCACTGCATCATGTAAGTAACTACGTACACCATCGTCTAAGTACTTACCCTCTCACTGCATCATGTAAGTAACTACGTAGTGTACACTCTCCCAAAAAAGTATCGGCATTAAAACGAATGAACGAAAACGACAATAAACGTAGCATTATGGTACATTGCTTTGAAACCTTATAGATAGTGGTATTCCTGCTGATCAGTTGCCAATTATGCATATTCGTATTGCTTCATGAGTCAGAGAAACTATAGTCGATGCAAATCGAAACATTCGCATTTCTTTACCTATTAGAGAAATTTCAAATATTATCGTAACATTTGCGTAAGATTAGCTGAAAACTCAGCTAATCCACACCGTAGTTGGTATATAACGTTATCTTTCTTTTTATTTATTTTATTATATTTTTACTTTTTTTATATACCTTTACCTCGGGACAGGAGGCCGTCAGTCGTGGCCTGAGACTGAGGCCCCGAGATTATCGAGTGAAGCTTTGAGGTGTTGGTTGCTTCACATGTTTGTTTATACACATCACTTTCTGGAGAGGGCAATGTCTGTGTGTTACTTGACAAAACCATATTTAGAAGTATGAGAAGAAAAAGCATAGGCCTACTTATTCCTACCCTATGCTATAACTGCATTAAATTTAAGACAAAATACTACAGTTACAGCGAATCTACTCAAAGATTCCTCATTTGTTAAAATTCGATTTGGTAACTTTATTCTCTGGGTTATCATTCTCATTATATTCAATAATTCAGTAAATTCCCCCTCCCCCCAAACCATCAATAATTAAAATCACATAACGTATATCTAAAATTGAAGTCACAACTCTTAATTACTCCACGACTTGCCTAATGCATCAATTATGTATGCTAAAGGATTTCACGTTAGTACAGAAATGAGAGTCGACTCATTGCCAGCAGGAATACCAACCCCACAGTACAGTCATACATGTAGCTTCGATCTTTTCTCAGCAGGATCTAGCCAGCAATGCCGATACTTTTTTGGGAGAGTGTACGTCATCGTCTAAGTACTTACCCTCTCACTGCATCATGTAAGTAACTACGTACAGTACGCCATCGTCTAAGTACTTACCCTCTCACTCCACCAGCACCTGAAACACATAAAATTCATTAATTAATATTCCACGATATTAAGTGTAGTCACCCGACATGTTAAGTGTACAGTCACGAATAAAAATAAGTATCCTTCGTGTTTATATTTAGATTCTTCCTAAAAATTATAATCTACCAGATTCAATTAAAAGGCTCAAGGGGGGGGGGGGCTTTAATACTCCTGCTGGGGGGAGGGGGGTCCCTTTAATATACCAGTGAATCGATTACAAGGCTCATCCTGTCTTCTTTGTAAACTTCCTTTAATTAATATAGCCTACCAGTGACTTCTTTAAAACACTCATCTTCTCTGTATACTTGCTGAAGGGGGGAGGGTCTCCTTTAATTAATACTCCATCAGGCAACTTGAAACAAACCTGGGTTGGCTACTCATTATGGCTGTTGACTGTACATATATCATTGAACCAGCCCAGGATAGCTATTATGTTTCCTGACTGTACAAGCTCTCAACTAACGAACCTATCCTTACAATAATTTTACACACATAAAAAATTTACTGTAAGTGTAAGGAGAACCAGACTTACTTGGCCACTACTGTACTTGAAGTACAGTCTCCTCCACTGCCACGTTCATCACTCCAGTGTTGTCAATGTGTGTATCCCACAAGGTGTGAACCGCCCGTTTCGACTCATATCTTGAAACACATGCCAGTGCTAGTGGGGGGGGGGGGAGGGTAATGGAGAGGTGAGGGCATGGGAGTGGTGTGGTGCTGTACGGAGGAAAGTTAGCGAGGAGACTGTAAGCAATAATGTTGTACTATATAAATCTGTAACTAAGCAAACATGACATTGGTAGACCACAAGAATGTGGTGGTTAGGAAAGTGTTTTATTATCGTTTGTTATCAGTATAGCCTACTATGCACTCAGACAGTAAATGAAATGCTGTTCCATGAGGTAGTAGCTGTAGTATCAGCCAATGTCTCTATGAATGTTTATTATAAGCCAGCGGTCAGCAACGCATCATGTCTTTAATTAATATCTCATGTTCTGCATCATAACGTTAATGATAGTTACTGCACAAATGTAAATTAAATGTGGAGTTTACTATGAATTTTGACTGCTCCGACCAAGGTAATATAATTTATCATCATTACATACTGAACATTCACACACTGCAGTTTTCACGGATTGAGCGAGGATGTCAACGAAATAAATACTATCAAAATTAAAGTCGCGAATGCTTTGGAGGTCATTCTCTCTCCCTCTCCACACACATTAATTGGCCTGCACAGTTGTGGCACTCGCTAAGCCAGGTTCACTTACGGATTTAGGTTTTAAGTATCATAGCTTCATGGTCCAAACACAAAAAAAAAAAAAAAAAAATAGGTAGCGTTGTGTAAATGGGGTATTGTAAATCACATAATATATATTGCAAGGCAATCTGTATCAACGTGAAATATCAGTATATTAACTTGTGTCTAGCCTACCCTGAATCCACCAACACCTTGAAGTTCAAGTGTATTCATCAACACCGACACATATGAAGCATACAACACCTCAATGATATGATTTATGTTTCCATCCTCAACCAATACCTCTATGATCACAGAGTAATGTGAACAATAAAGGCTGTGAAAGGTTCACATGTAATGAAAAATATACAGTGAATTATCTTTTGTGGGAATTATCAAGAAACAACTTATAATGACAACAGTTAGTACGCCATTACCAATGTTCATAATGATCATCAAATGTTGGACATTGTTGTTATTAACAAATCTGTCATTGTCACAAAATAATTACAATATTGCAAAGATTAAGTTGAAGGGACGAGCCTATCTTTACTTGTGAGGCCTAATGATGGAGTGCAATGTTATAGCCTAGCAACACTGATTCATTGATATTAGGCTCCTCAACAGCGAGGTCATATAGCGCCAGCGAAAGATGATAGAGAGGAGAGATAGCAAGCAGGAAGGAAATAGAAGGGGAAAAAAAAAAGGGACAGTTGAAAAATTGAAAGGGAGTGGCTGGGGCCGAAGGGGGCGCCAAAACCCTAAGTATTGCCCACATCACTACAGGCAATACCTCCCTACGGGGGCAACATGGTGACGTGCTCAAATTCCACACTAAAGATAATATTCTTAAGTGAAGTTACTATCATTAAGGGCCCTGTGATCGTGTATGAAAGTTGGATGCTTCCGATTCCTCCTGACCATGCCACGAAACAAGCTCCTTCCATAAGGTGGTGTCTAGTGGCAATATTTGAAGGACTCATTTAACTCCAATATTCTGACTACATCACAGGGTCCCTTAAAATTATGTAGAACATGAAATAATAACTCCACCTCGTGTTACTATAAATTATCTTTGACCTATATTGAACATTCATTGAAATAGCACCTGCTGGCCAAGACGAGTGCATTAGGCTACTGCTTACAGTCCCAGCCCTACCCTGCCTCCATAGAACACCACACCCAAACCCCCACCAACCCTCAATCAACCTTCCACAGACTCATATTGGTATGTGTGTGTGTGTGGGGGGGGGGGTATTCAGATTAACAACGCTGGAGTGATGAACGAGGCAGTGAAGGAGACTGTACGTTAATTTAATAATGGGCATATGCAAATTAAATTACAACTAACATACATGCATAGTTTAATTTAGGAATTTGCCACTTTTTCAATTAATTTAAGTAAATTCATAATATAGAAAGTTTAATATTTATCAGAACTCTCCATCACTAAAGCAAGTAATTTAAGTTTATTTATAATACAGAAAGTTTAATATTTGTAACACAGAAAGTTTAATTTTAAGTTTAATTCTAATACTATAAAATCAGTTTTATAATACCTCTTCACATCTAATTCTCAATTTAATTTTTAATTTAATTTAATTTTGCATTGTAAGGGGAGACTCGCTAGTTGGCAAATTGGAAGGCTACCGATTCCTCTTAGAAAACAGACGCCCTCAATATTAGTACTAAGAGGGAATCCGTTTCGTGGTATGACTTTGGAGCAATTCAACAACATGCGCATTAATCTCCTCATAAGGGGGAAGTTTTATGTTGGTAAATCTGGAGCAACTGAATCCTCCAAACTATTCCAAGCAAAAAAACACCATTACTTTTGCTTTTCTGGTCCTGTTTCCTGACATACTTTGGAGGAATCAAGGCACTCCAATGTACCAATAAAGACACCTTGACTTAAACATATAATATTACTACCACAGACCTGGTGTTTAATAATATAAAACCTTACACTTAATTATTAAAAGATTACATGAATCTTTATTTATTCTCAATTATTCTTACCCAGTCTCATTACATTACTACAGACGCATAGGAAAGCATTTAATGAGGGAATAATAAAGATAATGACTGCATAGGAAAGAATTTAACGAGGTAATAATAAACATAATGACCGCATAGGAAAGCATTTAATGAGGTAATATTAATAAAAATAATGACCAGAATTTACCACCCCTAATATGCCCTTTAAACGGGTAGCCTAGCCAGTAGCGAAGTAGGCTAGGCTATTTGTGACTTATTATTATGGAAGTTGTACGTAACCTAACTTTAATAATTTTATATGACTAACGAAATAGGAAGTCGTTCGTTAAGTAAAGGTAGTCTTTAATCTTATATACATAACTAACGAATTAATTAAATATGAAGTCGTTCGTTACCTTTATGTTTGGTAGGTTAATTAAATAAAGTGTAGTTTTATATTAATTATTTTTTCATGTTTATAAATTTGTCTGGGGGGGTTTAATTGTCAGCATGATCTAGCCTTTGCTGTAGGACTCTCTAACGTACTATCAAAGACAAAACTCGTGTAATCTGGTTAAAATATATGGTAGAGGACTAAACATAGTGGGACTTTCATAATGTTTCACAAGTTATATTAAATTATTGGACAAGACAGTGACACGAGTTTTGTCTTTGATAGTACAGTAGTGGTCAATAATAATCATTCGGATACATTGGGGAGGGGAAGGTGGGGGACTAGTGTACGCCTAACCGTTTGACAGTTTCCCTCCAGCTGTTCGTTGTATGGCCGAGAAACTTTCCAATAAATACATTAAGTACAGTCACGAGCACTAATAAGTATACAGCTTTGGTTGAAGCTTGGAACAGTCCAACGAGGTACAGGTACAGTACAGTAATTCCAATGGAATCTTGTTTTGCACTTATTTACCGTCTCTAGAACTAGGCTAGGTATTCCAAGCACACTTGTACCATCTTTTCATTTACTACAATCCGAGATACTCACTTAGAAGATTGGATATCTCAAGCTTACGAGTGCATGGTAGTACGCTGGATGTAAGAAACAAAGTGAAAGATTTAGGAGTGCTACTAGACGAAAATCTCTTTCGAAGTTCAAATTAATCAAGTGGTGAAAGTTTCGGGTTACCACTTGAGGAACATTGCTTTCGTTAGAAAATATTTAGATAAGGATACCGTGAAGATGCTTCTTCATAGCTGTCATAAGCAGACTGGATTATTGCAATTCTCTATTATGGTTTGGCAGATTATCGGTTAAGAAAATTGCAAAATATAATGAACAGAGCAGCAATATTAATTAAAGGTCTTGCATCTGGTGAGAGAATAACTCCAGCACTCCTTGACTACATTGGTTACCAATAAAGGCGAGGATTGTGTACAAGATATGTCTTCTAACATTCCGAGCACTAAAATATGGAAAACCGGAGTATTTAACGAATCTTTTAAGAGGTTTTCAAGTAAATTCCTCTAGGGAACTCAGGCATATTGACGAACAATACAGGTTAAATGAACCGAGGAGTAATCTGACAATGGGTTTCAGAGCGTTTGAAAGGTGTGCACCAAGGCTCTTTAATGGATTGCCATTACATGTCCGGAGTAGTGAAAATTGCAAGACTTAAGGAAAGACTGACAACACATCTGTTCGCAGAGTGTTACGACACGGATGATACGAGTGTTACAAGTGATTAGGTGTTTATTAATTTAATATTGAGAGAGGCCCTGCGGAGCACCATCTGTTGGTGAAGCGGGGCATAGAATATCCAACAAGTAACAAGTAACTATTCACAACCATGGAACATCATTAAGAGAACGTGAAAACATTAGACAGCAATTTTGGGGATGGTTTTCCCCCCAAACGACTGTACACCCTATAAAAAATTATTCGGCACACCGCACGAAGAAACTTGAATCCTCACCTTAGTTTCGGTACGAGGTTGGTATCCCTGGTCTGCCGAGTTGCCCGTTATCTGTAGTGTAGTCCAACCTTGTGAGGTTCGAACCATTTTATAATGACTTAAGAATTGAGATTGTGCTTCATGAAAAAAGTTATGACTCACGATACATAGCAAGCATTACAGCAGAGTTGACAGCAGCAGCACAATCGTATATAATCTTTGTTACCTGGGGTAGATATATGGTTAAAGATGATTATATATTTTTTTATAAAACCCTGACCGATCATATATCAGGGTACTACAGAGTATTTAGGTATTACTGTATACGGAAAAGCCAAACACAAGACCATGGTTTATTGGTTGATAAACATTATCCATGAGAATGAACCTTAAATTTATTCCATCAATAATTAATGTATGACCCCCCACGTCAATAATACTGTTTAATAACATGTGTTTTCTCTGAAGTCTTCATCTCTAATGTCATATCTGGGAATTAAAGCCACCATTACAACTCTTATTGCTTCATTCCAGGTACTGCTCGTTGCAGGTTGAACAACTCCTGCTACCAGCATTTTCGATACATTGTATACAAATCGAGCACCGTGACTTTAGACAGTCGTCTAAGCTAAAACTACTATGTCACATAAATGGTCCTGCCCATCACCACGGTGAACCAATCTTATCGTGTTTATCATACTACTGATATGTGAATCATTCCCCTTTTCATGATTTATTTCCTATACGTCATACTGATCACAGTACTGAGCCTAATAACAACACTACTGTAATGCACATATAATAGGCGATAGTTATATATTTAGCCTTATATTACTTTACGTTAACATAGTTACTCCTCTGACCGTTGAAATAGTTTAATACGTTTATATCCTTGCATTGTGAAAATGTAGCATTTACAGATTTGTCGTTGGTTGCCAAGCAGATATTTATACAGACTGTCGGGTATAGGGTATCATTATATTACCTGTTGGTATTGTTATATTTCCTAGAGGCCTAAAAACATGCAATATATTCCTGGTTATCGTTACTTTGAGACGACCTTGAACTAGAGACATAATAATCCTTTAACGCGCGCACACTTTGAAACGGCAATATTGTTAAACTCCCTCTTCACGGAGAAGAGTTCGCACTTGTTCGTGTGTTTGCATTTCAGCTGATCTCTTTCAAAGAGAGGGAGGAGGGGGAAGGGTACAGGGGTACCAACCACGCCACGTAGTCACTGCTTCCGTATCAGTGATCGTTGCGAAAAGTATCAGAGCATGGGGTGCCGAATATTTTTTTTTTTATAGGGTGTACAATAAACTTAATTCAATACGGGATAACTGACAGACAGACGGATATGAGGCAATGTTGATAAAATTACTAGATAATAATAATAGTCTACTCATTTAATTCGCCAGTTTCTTGTCGAACTGAAATTATACATGGTCATGCTAAGTAAAGTAATTTTTAAGTAGAGGAGATATTATGTGATACTAAAATAAGCCTGTACAATTATTTTACGCAGCACACGAAATTACTAACATAAGTTGTTTTTTTAGTACAAGCCCCAACCAACACTCTGGGAACGTTGCCACTAAAGGCCGTGAAGATATCAGATACATCCCTGGTGGGAAATTAGGAATATATGAGCGACCAATGATCCACTAAACAACTAAAAAAAGGAAAGTTTTTCGTTTCATTCCATTTCCTAGAGCTGGTTTCCCTATAGGCTATCAAAGAAAGAAAATTACCATACAACTTGAGGCTTTTGTGTGATTTACTCCAGATTAATCACATTTTGTTCTATGATATACATTTATGGGCATTCATTTTTTTTATTTCGATAATTATTAAATTATTAAAGTGAGAGTCTAACATTACTTTTATATGTTCATTAACTTAAGAGTTCTGCAAGCTGGGTCGGTATTCATTAAACCTATGTTGCAGAATTCGCTCGCGCTCGTTCGTATGTTTGCAATACTAACCTCTCACCAAATTCACAGTGTGTGTCTCTGGCTCATTTCGAAGGAGTAAACCATATTTTCCTCATCTTGAAGTATAAGAGTCGATGTTATGATTTCAAAGTTTATATCAACAGGCTTTTAGCTTAGCAGTGAACTTTAGTAACCATGATAAATACGGGCTCTGCCAGGGTTGGTATTTACAAAACATCTTAAAGTTCGGACTTGTTCGTATGTTTGCATTTCTGACTTCACCATATTGTTTCAGATTCATTTCGAAGCAGTTAATGGTTTTGCTATATTCTATTTGTACGAGCTGTTGTTATGTTTTCGAAACGGTGTCGGGTACCAGTCCTCGCCATGAATGAATGCTTACGAATACAATTTTAAGTTAAGAGTGAACTTTGATTGTGAATACGGGCCCAGCAGATTACGAGTGATTGAAACTTGGTATAGGAATAAAGTGGTAGTGGAGGGAGAGTGGCTCCTTTGAGGTTTCATTTATTATTACCATCTACTATTTATTATTACTATTTATATTTACTATTATCAAATGGTAGATTAATAATAGTTCCCTGTTATAAGGACATTCATTGGCAACAAACACATGCCTGCCTTATTGGGGTTTTTATTAATGAGTATTAGTGTGCCATATTGAACTCTATAAGCAAACACCATATTAAAATTAATTCGGGCTAAACTATTAATAGCGCATGATGTTTACAGGATAATTTAGCCACAAATATAGCATTTTAATTAATTCGAAGTAAACTACGGTAGGATATTAAGAAAAAAAATTAGTCGCATATATCAATCAAATTAATTCGGAGTCAACTACGATAGAGAATAATGTGGCAAATAACGCATAGACAAATAAAAACAGAAACAATAAACAATACACTGTATGTAAAGCACTGCAGTAGTCTATATATTATAATATCCAGAAAGCCTAGTCTAACTGTTTGATATTGCCCGCGGTGATCTGCAGGGATTTAGCGCCCCTTCGAACACGTGCTAATCATTTCAGTTCTTTACCCGATCCTCCTCTCTCTACCTTCCTTTCTCATTCTATTATCCCTTCTTTATATAAAGTCCTTTGGTACCTTCCTCATTCTATGTTCCCTCCTTTCTATACTTCTCCCTCATTCTATGTTCCCTCCTTTCTATACTTCCTCATTCTATGTTCCCTCCTTTCTATACTTCCTCATTCTATGTTCCCTCCTTTCTAATCTTTCCTCTCATTCTTATTTTCCCTCCTTTCTCTACCTTCCTCATTCTATTGTCCCTCCTTTCTCTACCTTCCTCATTCTATTGTCCCTCCTTTCTCTACCTTCCTCATTCTATTGTCCCTCCTTTCTCTACCTTCCTCATTCTATTCTCCCTCCTTTCTCTACCTTCCTCATTCTATTCTCCCTCCTTTCTCTACCTTCCTCATTCTATTCTCCCTCCTTTCTCTACCTTCCTCATTCTATTCTCCCTCCTTTCTCTACCTTCCTCATTCTATTCTCCCTCCTTTCTCTACCTTCCTCATTCTATTCTCCCTCCTTTCTCTACCTTCCTCATTCTATTCTCCCTCCTTTCTCTACCTTCCTCATTCTATTCTCCCTCCTTTCTCTACCTTCCTCATTCTATTCTCCCTCCTTTCTCTACCTTCCTCATTCTATTCTCCCTCCTTTCTCTACCTTCCTCATTCTATTCTCCCTCCTTTCTCTACCTTCCTCATTCTATTCTCCCTCCTTTCTCTACTTTCCTCCATTTTATTCTCCCTCCTTTCTCTACCCTCCTCATTCTATTGTCCCTCATTTCTACTGTACCTAGTTCTATTCTCCCTCCTTTCTCTACCTTCCTTTCTACCTTCTTGCTATTGTCTCTCTCCTCTTTACCTTTCATCCATTCTCCCTTTCCATCCTTGCTTCCTATCTATATCCCCCCCAGTCCCCTCCTCCATACATTTTTAAATTCATCCTTTCTATCTATCCCCCAATCCCCTTCCACCTACCTTCTCAAATCAATTCATCCTTCCTATCTTCCCCTACCCTTCCCCTTATTTTATTTACACTTTACTGCACTATCCGTTTTCCCACGAACCGGATATAGAAACTTAATTTACCGACACTACCCAACTCGGTATACAAGTGGGAGGATTTGTTTTATTGACGGGAAGAAGCTCTTGGCGGTAAATTGAAGGGCTACAGATTCCTCCAAACTATGCCACGAAACAGCTGGGTTGTATTAATAGGAAACTCAGCTGTAAATTTGAGGGCTAACGATTCCTCCACACTATGCCCGGAAACAACAGGTGTATTAATAACCAAGGTCAATCGTTTTGCAGAGATTGTTTGGAGGATTCATCAACTATTTGTCAACAAGAGGTTCTCCCCTCAAATTATGGAATAGTTTAATTAAAGGAATCTACAACCCTCAAAAGTTAAAAATTAAATACTGAACATTGGGGGCTTTTGATTCCTCCTGACCATGCCACGGAACGAGCTTCTTCCACATGTTTAATGTTTCGCGGCAATATTTGAAGGACTCGTTTATCTCCAGTTTTCAGACTACATCACAGGATTCCTTAAGGAGAGATTTATTCTCTTTTTCGTGAATTGGAAGGTCCACGAAACAGATCCCCTATTAGTAACACTGAGGCGATTTGTTTACAGGCATAGTTTGGAGGATTCAGTAGCCATAAAAAAAAAAACAATCTAACCATCAATTAAGAAAGGACATTAATTAACACTCACCCACCCTCCACGCTCCGTTGAAAGGCGACATATCGTAGTCATCATCATCGTCGTCCGTAACGGTGTGTGGCACAGAGCTATACACATAGAGCGATCGACCCTGTGTTATTAGATATGGGAGGAGTGTAGCCAGCCAGCCTGATCGGCGGCCATCTTGAAATGCCCTTTGGCGCGCGCTTTGAACTCCCGTACGTACTTGTATAGTATGTTTCTATCCACAGTTATTGACATTTCCCCGATTTGTAAAGCATAATGTATCTTGTTATCTAATTATGCAGGTTTTGTGTAATCAATTAACAAGGCTAAGATAATGTCCATACGGAAAATTATGCAAAGAACTTAAACTGGTTTATTAAACAAGACAAATATATATAACTGTAATCTGTCTCCCTCTCCCTCCACTTACCTTGCATACATACAAACTTATTACTCTAGTGTGACATTCATACATACATACATACATACATATTATTCTAGCGTGACATACATACATATTACTCTAGTGTGACATACATACATATTACTCTAGTGACATACATACATATTACTCTAGTGACATACATACATACATACATACATATTACTCTAGTGTGACATACATACATACATATTACTCTAGTGTGACATACATACATACATATTACTCTAGTGTGACATACATACATACATACATATTACTCTAGTGTGACATACATACATATTACTCTAGTCACTAGTGTGACATACATACACACATTACTCTAGTGTGACATATATACATGCATACTGAACAATGTGAACATAAAATACTTATAATAGAGATTAAGTACGTTGCATATATATATATTATAAGGTGACTGAGGATGAATGCCAACGATAGTTTTGTTTATCTAACTCATTTCACCTTTTAACCGAAATGTATTTATATTTAATCAGCCATTCACTGATATATCGGTTAAAGAAATACTTATTCATATATTGTGAGTCACTATAATGTAGTTAATATACCATATCATCAATGAAAGACCGAATAAATGAAATAATATCTTGCCCTGGCATAAGCTGACAGGCTGGCGGGTTGAGGGGAAGGGCAATTTCTCATGGCCGCCAACCCACTTCCGGTGGCGACACGCCAGGGGGGGGGGGTTGCGCGCTCTATGTGTATAGCTCTGTGGTGTGTGGAGTAGTATAGCCTACGTAGATCCAGCAAGTCATATTTTGATTAGGCTACACTGATTTTAAGCGATGTTTCAATTCCACTTAATACATTAGCCTACCTTCGTTTCCATTCATTTTATTATATACACATTTTAGAGGTTTAAAGTAATCTGGTATTATTATCATTATTTAGAGAAGTTTCCAGTCATTTGAATACACCGATTTTAGTATTCAATCATTATCACACTACCTTTAAGGCCTCCATAGTCTATCAATCATGCCTGCGCAAACTGGGTGGTTGTGCAGGCATAACCAAGACCAATAAGACTATTACTTATAATAAGACCATTACTTATTATATCTTAATTTTAGCACTTATCTTTTTATGCTTTAAGATTGTTTCACTTTTCATAATATATATAATTACAGTCACATTGATACGTTAACATTCAATTCATCACTTGAATTTATGGATTTTATTATTTCTTTCACTTTTAGTTACATTAACACTAGTGAAAAAATGGCCATTACCATTATTATTTTTTTCTATAATTTTTTTTTTTAACGAGAGATTCCTTAGTTGGTGAATTGAAATGTCTCTTCATTCCTTCAAAATAAGTCCCGAAACAACAGATCCTACATTTGCACCATCAAGGGAGTAAGTTTTCTGGAATAGTTAGGAGGAATCGGTAGGCTTACTTACCTACGATTTGCCAACAAGAGAAGCTCCATTCAAGGAAACCCTGACGTGATCGTGTATGAGACCTGATGGCTTCTGCCGATTCCTCCTGACTGTGCCACAAAACAAGCTACTTCGAAAAATTTCAATCTATTTCAGAATTTATCCACTCAGTATTTCAAGCACTTTTCTATGCCGATAAATTTCAATCTACTTCGGCATTTGTTCACTCGCCATGGTTATCGTAATGAGATGTTTGATGAGTTTCCGACCACATGACAAATTTTAAACAGTGAATCACAGTTCGTTAAATTAAAAATTATATATATATGTACATATGGTTAAAGTAAGGGGATTATATACTTTTGGTAAATCAGAGCGCCTCGATTCCTCCCAAACTATCCAGGAACAGTTTAGCAAAAATAATGGTGGCCTGATTGAAATAGTTCGGAGGAATCAATTGCTTGAGATTTGTTAAGTGTCGCAGAACAAGTTATTGGCGTGGATATACCAACTTAAGACCAGTTAGAAAATTGGACATTATAGAGTCCTTCAAACATTGCCACGAAACACCACCTACATTTGTTAAAGGAGCTTCTTTCGTGGCATGGTCAGGTGGAATCAGAAGCCACTAGGTCTCATACACGATCACAGAGTTAAACCAAGGCCGTCTCTATGTACAGTCGGCAAAAAAAGTTTCGTTACCATCCTTTTAACACTGTGATGTAATGGTGGTAGGCCTGGCGTGACGCGAGTGTCTTATTAATTATTATATATACCTCCGTCAACCCATGTGCTCCTCAGTGTCTATTGGGCAGGGGAGTAGGAATGAAGTGCTTTACCCAGTGCTTCTATATCTGGATATTTCACGGTTATTCTTGTTCTAAAATACTCAGACGCATTTCCTAATGTTTAATAATGATTAGTTAAATAATAAGAGTTCTTGAACATTCAAAATTTAATTTAAAATTAGTTAAACTTTTGATATAAAGAAACGGAATGCAATGTTTGTGACTGCCACGGGCCGCGGCCCACATATTATCACCATTGGGGCCTGTGTAGGGTATAGGCTGTGTGTGGCCGTCACTCACCGTCTACACACACTCAGCCAAACACTTGTCACTTCCATGGATGGAACTAAATGGCGGTTATATTTTATGGTCATAACATTACATCAGAGTAAGGATTTCATAGGTTTAATGTAAGTTTATTAAGCTGGCATAGCAGTGCATAAGCGCGACGGGCACCCGTCCTATCTCGTTGAAAGCTACTAGGCTACTAATGAGTGACGACATCCGAAGGCGGACCGAAGCCAATGCCTCCGCCACCCTTACTGTCCAGCCCGGCAAAGACGATATCAGTCTCGGATGATAAGGCTTAGCAGCCAAGTAGGCAGAGTACCAACCCTACAGCAGCTACCCCATGTTAAAATTAACGTAGGGGTGGTAACGAAACTTTTTTTGCCGACTGTACAGTCGGCAAAAAAAGTATCAACACCACCCTTATGGACATTGATATATAGTGTTGGTGTTCCTGATTACAGATAAGCCACTCAAGACACTTTCAGTATTTTATAATAATGAATTACAAATAGTAATTCACTTATAATTCTTTCCCTAATTAAAGAATATTAAAATTTTCATGAATGTTAATAAAAATTAGGTTTGGTAATGAGGCCAATTTCAAATCTGGCAACCCACACATCAAGAGTACCAACCTTACCGTGCAATTGTTTTTAATTTCAATGTAAGGGTGGTGTTGATACTTTTTTTGCCGACTGTACATTGAGACTGCCTTGGTTAAACGCTTATGACAAGACTGCTTCATCACCGAGTAAAACTTTGGGGTTTTAGGTCGGATTCCGAAATGGTGGTGTGGACACTGCTGGAACTTTGACCGAATCCTTATACAATTACAATAATATACTATTGGCCACAAGAATTCCTACACGCTGCTGTTTTCGAAAGTTTACAACATATAGATAATATAAGACTACGTAACTGCAATACAATATTATTATTAGGTTTGTTGTTTTGTGGTCATAGAGTCCCTTGGTAAACCATTCATTACAGTATTTCCATAATAATGACGTCTCTTTCCATATAGCTTGTGTAAGAATTCCTGTGGCTAACTATACACTAAAGCATTGATTCAATTTTGTTCCAGTGATTTCAGTCCTTACCAAGTGGATATAACATCATACCGAATACAGGTCACAACCACAATAAAGTATGGAATAGAGAACTGAAAACACCACCACCACTGCACAACTTAGGGGATATTCTAGTTCTCTTGTTGGTGAAATAGAATGTTTCCGATTCTTCCGAACTATACCACGAAACAGATCCCCAATTGGTATAATTGAAATCGCCTATTTTCTTATTTAGTTAAGAGGAATCGGTAGCCCTCCAATTTACCAACTAGAAAATCTCCCCTTCACACTTCGTCCTACCAACACTGAAACCAGACTGACCATCCCTCACTTTGAACACCAGTCAACAACTCGCCAAGGATTCTAGTACTGAGAGAAGGATAGGCCACTCTTATGGGAGTTTAGGTCATCGCAGTACAGCAGAGCCACCTAACAGCTGGCGCCTTACTTACACAGGAGCGGTGGGAGGTTTTTCATTATTTTGGTTTCCCAAAGTTGATTTTGTGGCTGAAATGGGGATTATTGGGTACTCAACAATAAACTGTTCCACCAACTCGAAGTGGAATAAGGACCTATCAATTTTCCGCTTTTCAAAAGATCCTAAAACGCGAGTTTTTCCATCTATACTATATATGGCAAACCGTCTCTGTTTGTCCTCTTATAACTCGAAAACGGTTACACCTACATCCAAAACCCATATATATTCTGAGTCACCATCACCAGGCGCAGGTTTTGGTATAACGTAACATGACGTAATTTGACGTAAAAATTACGTCATCTACTATGAATCCGCTTAAAAACCTGTTTCACTTAAATCTTCATTTACATATTACAAGCATCGGTGATTCAGTGGTAGATTTCTCGCCTGTCAATCGGGAGGCTCGGGTTCGATTCACGCTGTTATTATTTATTTATTTATTTATTTTATTAGTGGTAGAATTCTCGCCTGCCGATTCACACTATTATTATTTATTTATTTTATTATTCACTTACCAAAAATACATTAAGTGTGTGTGCCTTGCATCTTACGTGTGTTTGTATATTTTAATCTTACGTGTGTGTGTGTGCGTTTTAATCTTACGTGTGTTTGTATATTTTAATCTTACGTGTGTGTGTGTGCGTTTTAATCTTACGTGTGTGTGTGTGCGTTTTAATCTTACGCGTGTGTGTGTGCGTTTTAATCTTACGTGTGTGTGTTTTAATCTTACGTGTGTGTGTGTGCGTTTTAATCTTACGTGTGTGTGTGTGTGTGCGTTTTAATCTTACGTGTGTGTGTGTGTGTGCGTTTTAATATTACGTGTGTACGTGTGTGTTTTAATCATACGTGTGTGTGTTTCAATCTTACGTGTGTGTGTGTTTCAATCTTACGTGTGTGTTTTAATCTTACGTGTTTTTCAATCTAACGTGTGTGTGTGTTTCATCTTAATTACAAGAACCACGGTGGAACCACATCTACTGCATATCTATAATCTATAAGCCTACTATAAATGGCAATCCGTCTCTGTTTGTCCTCTTATAACTCGAAAACGGTTACACCTACATCCAAAACCCATATATATAGTATTAATTTGATATTTACTTGTGTTAGATGATGATACCCTATCCTTTACCAATACCACGCTATGAAGTATGCAGATGACTTATTAATTGTGATAAAGTTATACACCTTCCTCCCCCTCCCCCTGTCTCCCTCCCTTCACCCACCGTCCTCCCTCTCCCCTCTTCCACCGCCTTCCACCCTTCTTCATTCCCCCCTGGCAACAATAAGCCGCTTCGAAACAAATGAATCCACTTTGAAACGAACCTTATGGAACGACTCAAAATAACCTTTGTAATAACTCGAAGGAAAATTGAGATGAGGACTGGAAACCATAAATTATTATTCATTTGTATTCGAACATGACGAAAAAAAAGGTTCCCTTCCTTTTCACGTGCTATTCTTTGACATAATTATGTTCTGAGTACCGGTATATATTTAACCGTATTGTGAGATGGTGAAATAAAACCGCTTCCCTTTCACTAGCTATTCTTCGATACATATTCTGAGATTTATGGATTCATGGACTTGTAAATTGTAGACAGTCGTAGAGTTGTGTAAATGTTTGGTGCGTTTTGTCTTTGTGTGCAAATACAACGAATTACTTAAACGAAATAATTAAATGTATAAATTAAACAAATTGGTTAAAATAAACAAGTGGGAAGCGAGGTATTAGTAAGGGAGTCGGTACAGTAAATTGTTGCCACTGTTTCAACGAATGCACATCCCAGAGATCAGTAATTTATGGATTATAGGTATATATTATGAAGACGGTAAGGTAATAGGTATCTACAAATTAATCTTAACATGGAAGTCAGCCGATTATATCCATGTGATGATGGTAAATAACACCAGTAGTCAGAACATCGTAGAGATTCGAAAAATAACAAACTAGAAATTATTGATCTGCGAAATAATTACATATAAATAATAAATGACCCAATTTCCTGAAGTTTCATATATAAGAACAAAACTGTCACTGTGTTTCAAGGGGATGGTATATACTCTTGGTAGTGTACTAACGAAGTATCTTAATTTTTTTTCGTGGCATAGTTTGCAGGAATCAACTGGGACCTTCCAATTCACCAACAAAAGAATCTCTCCTTTATAAGTACAGTTCATATCACAGGCAAAGCTATTAGGAAGGGTCGCAAAGGATGAGAGGATGAGTGGGTCGGATCCGAAGGGGCGCCAAAACCCTTATGATACTGCCCACTTCACCACAAACATGCTGAGGGACAGTTACTTAATGATGTGGAAGCGAATGGGTAAGATCCGAAGGGGCATCAAACTCCTTACATATAGTACTGTAACAACATGGGGTTGCGTTTCTATTGGGGTGAACAGCTCGATTGTATACGGTAACAATTTATTAACACAGATACAAGGTAAGTGTTCCACAAGTGATTCCAGGACACCGTAGCAAGGTCGGCTAGGGTCGATGAAGTAGAGAACAAGCACCTTGTAGAGAATGAGTCTTGCCTGCTGTGGCCGTGTGGGGAGAGAGAGAGCTGCTGCATGAGGTAGCGTGGTAGGGCAGCAGGCAAGGTCGGCGGCAGGGCAGTAGGTGAGTCTAGGTCGAGTGCTGCTAGGAGAGTGGTGTCTGCTGCAGTACTATACTGGAACCCACCTCCAAACTATTTCATTTGACAGTCCACCATTAATTTTGTTCGTTGGGTCCCGTTTCCTGGCATACTCTGGGGGAATCAATGTGTTCTAATCTACTCTTCCCTTTCCGTTGACTTTCTACTCGGGGGAGGCGATGGCAAAGTAGATACAACAATGGAATGAAAGTATTAAGGGTCCAGGATTGAGTCTGAAACACTTTGGTTGCGAGGTCAGTAATGCAAATATACCAACAAATGGCAACTCTTAAAGGTTTGGAATAATTTGAAGGAATCAGGTGCTCCAGATTTACCAACAGTGTTCGACTCCCTTAATTAAACAAACAAATAAGTAAATGAAATTAAGGACAAAAATCTACGTTTGTATTGCATATTTTGCTTACAACTATACAACCAAAATAATATCCAGTAATAATTGTCTTTAACTTCGTGGAAATGTCTACAGAGGCAGCCATACAAAGTTGTTAATTATAGGTCATTAGTCCTAATTATCTACTGTGGAGGGAATTGGAGGGCTGACGATTCCTCCAAACTATGCCAGTAAACTATATCCCTTATTAGTATAGTTCGGTTATCTGTTTCTTGAAATAGTTTGGAGGAGTAGGGTGATATACACTAGCAATCCAAAGTTTGTATCCAGGTTTTGTTGTTGTTGTTGTTGTTCTCCCAGGGCAGAATGGCCTCCTGCCCCACAAACCCCCGGTAAGCTCTGGTCGCAGTGAAAAATCAAATTAGAAAAAAGGAGGGGCTGGCCCTATATGCCTGGGCTACTGAAGCAAATCCCAGGGAGATGGGACCAGAGCTTACTGGACCAGGGAGTCTGGGGGCCTCCGACCACCAGGGAGATTGGGGGGGAAGGTCTTTGATCCCACAGCCAGTGCTGTGGGCCCAAGTCCATATTACCACAAGAACTACAAGTGGGGCCACACCTTCCATGAGACCAGCCCTGAAGGGACCATAGGGGGGGGGAAGGAGTTTACACTGCTGCATGCAAAGGGATAATGCACCCCCGTGTGCTGGCGGTCCACACAGCAGTGAAAAAAAGATAGAGCCTCCGGTTGCAGTAGCCTACACTTCACGTGGATTTTTACTCCAAGTTGATCTTGTCAAATCCACTAGAAAGTGACCAGATCCTACAACAATCTTTATTCTAGCCCTGTGGGGGATGGCTAATATTCACAGAGAATAAAGTCAGCTCCCCTGGGTAATAGGTTTTGTTGTTGAAGTTTCGAATTATTTGACATACTATAATGAACCAATTACAAGGCTTATCCTGTTTCATATTTGCTTGAGCTAGCTTAATACTCGATCAGGTTTTCGAAGCAAGCCTGGATACATATTTTGGATTGCGAGTGTACAGAAGGCAGGCTAGGGAAGGGGGGCCGTAAGCAGTAGGTTAATGAAATATTAGTTTATATATCAATGGTATAAATCTATTGCAAAGGTAAATATAACATTGTTTTATCACAACACAGAGCAATTAAAAAAATCCTTTTGTTAAGGGAAGGAACTCGCGATGATGAATTGGAGTGCTACCGATTCCTCCAAACTATGCCAGGAAACATACCACTTGAATGTAACTAATAGAGGATCTGTTTTGTGGCATAGTTTGGAACAATCAGAAGCACTCCAGTTTACCAAAAAGACGTCTTCCCCTTAATGTTATCAATGCTATAAAATGCTCTCTTCTAGCAAGTCACATAATGGTCAGTTGGAGCAGCAGCTGTAGCCTCGGTCAGGTGCCTTTTTTTTTTTCTGTCAATGTTCAGTGTAGGTCAGTGATGAGTAGTTAAAATTTCGCGTTTTGCATCACAGTGTTGATGATCGTTACTGCAAGTTAGTAAAATATCTCGAATGATGTGAAAGTTAATATTTAGTTTTCTACATCACAGCGTTAATTAATCACTGTTATTGCAACTTAGTAAAATATATCGAATGTGAAGTTAATAATCAGTCGCCCATCATTGCCAACAAAAAAGATTTCTTCAAATTATGTTATTATTTTCATAACTGTATTCACTTTTGTTACACTAGATAAATTATTATGGTAGATGAACTCCTAACTGCTACTTAACTATTATATACAGGAATTCATTACCTTGACATCCTGTCCTAGATTAAGAAATGAAACAAAGTCACTGACAACTTAATGCTACACAAAATAATATAATATAATACTGTAATCAGTACCACTAGCCTCAAAATGATGTTATATCGCTGCAACAAGAATAACTCACTTCAAATACAGCAAAATGCCTTAGTTACAATTTTACCTTAAGGGAGGAATCTCTTGTTGGTAAATTGGAGGGCTACCAATTCCTCCAAACTATGCCAGGAAACAGACGACCCCAGTGTTACTAATATGGGAACTGTTTCGTGGCATAATTTGGAGAAATTGCCAGCCAATCACTCACTTTACCAACAACAGATTCCTCCCTAAATTCACTTACTAAAACTATTCAACACTATATACATAAAATCAAAATGTATACAAAAAGAGGGGACAGTATATATTATCATTCCACACTTAGAAAATTATTTGGTTAACACTTTTGTATTGTTATTATTTCATACATAGAAAATTATTAGGTAAACATTATCATATAATTATTTTGTACGGAACTCTTGCTAGTTATGTAATCAATTAAAAGAGTATTGGATCTCCTCTATAAATAATTCCACTTAATTTTAATAAAAGGGTGATTCCAATACTTGTTTTGTGACTGTATACTTATTAAAACAAAGAAAACTAATCAGTGCCACCTACTGAAGGTCAACACAAAATAAAAAAGATCCGGATACGACTAGAAAATGGGAATCGGTCCTAGTGCACATTGATACCTATTTTTCTTTAAATGCATGTACAGTCGCGGCACATAGTCCTTGACCAGGGGGTATCCACGCCCGCATCATGCCCATGGCTAGAGGAAAATACCTCACGGGGCCTCACCAGACTAAGCATTCTGAGTTTTGCTGACTTTAGCAGCGTGACGGCACCCTCTAATTATTTACATGTTATACTCCATGCTATAATAATCACCATATTGTCACCTTATATGCAGAGAAAGGGACAACATATATTTACCTATATTATTCTTATATAGGCTTGTACAGTTGCCTCAAGGTATTCCTTTATTCCCTCTTTAGTGTCTGAAGTAAATGTGACAGCATAACAATACTAGAGTCACATTTATGAATGAAACCAATCTCCTTGTTGAATCACATTTATGGATAACACAATGAATCACTGTTTCGGAATTTTTGACCATGCATCATGCGCAATGAGTTAATATTATATACACCACTTTAAGGAATTGTATTGTATTGATGTATGAATACAGAACAAGGTGTGTCATAATTTACAAGTGAGCACGTCTTTATAATTATATACTGTATAAGATGTGATATTATACTATATCAAATGTGATCCGAACATGTCTAGCGATCCCACATGCACTCCACAGCCACCGCAGGGGGTAAAGAAGTACCTTGAGGCAACTGTACCTAACATGTATATATTTAAAATATAATCCTAGCTTTATCCAAGCCATCGTTACAATCTGTCACGTACGGTTGGCATGGCAATTCAGTGAGGAGCGAGAGGGGAACGCTGGATTTACTTACCCTTTGACAATTACAGAGAGAAGTATACCCCGCTTCCTCTCTCTCCCTCACTCCTGTTCACTTGGTGTCTTATATAATCTGTAACTTGTAATCCTGATATACCTCAGTAAATAGAGACAAATCCAAGTTTTTACTCTAAACTTTGAACAATCCCCTTAGTCCCCAAGCAGACAGCGGGTGGTATTCCGACACAAGCCCCATCTGAGTAAGTGAGAGTCCGGCAGGTAAGCCAACGCGCAGCTGACGACACCACGGATACAAGGGTGTAAGGGGAAGTTTCGTCAAGGAATATGTGCTGTGACCGTACTCTTAAGGAAAGATTCGTATAAAAATTTTGGTAACTGTGTACAGTATTTTCAATTGTACTCTTATAATAATAAATAATTAAAAATGTAATGTACAGTTGGGGACAAAGACCATCATTCACATATGGGTAACTCAAACAATTTGCTATCTAATGTTTTCAAGTTCACTTATGACGTTAACTTTTTGGGTAGTGCGTAGTTGCTTGTAGTAAATTAAAAGATGATAAATTAAAAAATGGAACAGAGGGAAGCCGTCAAACTCTTACGCGAAGTACTCCTGTATGGATGATCATTTTTGACCCCTACCATACATGACACTATGTACACTTGCAATCCAAAATATGTATCCAGGCTTGCTTCGAATAGCCTGAACGAGTTTTAAGCGAGCTCAGGCAAATATGAAGCTTCAAATAGCCTGAACGAATATTAAGCAAGCAAATATGAAACAGGATAAGCTAAGTAATTGGTTCACCAGCATGTCAAATGATTCAAAACTTCAACAAGACCTAGATACAAATTTTGGATTGTGAGTGTACATATGAGAGGCACAAATTACTTCACAGCTTTAGTTGATTTACAGTATTTGTTAAAAAAAAAAAAAAAAAAAGCCAGGACTGTAGTGTGCGTCTTTTTGCATGGAGAGAGAGAGAATGCACATCTTTCAAACCCACAAGATTCTAAGCTCCTCCCCACAAATACAGTTGCGGACACATGAAACGGACGCACTTCAAACATAGTACAGGTCGCGCCTCTGCACACAAACGTCTCCTTCTACCTTATGCTCAATGAGGGGCCCCATTTCAGGTGTGTCTCTTTCATATGTCCGTAACTGTACACTCATTCACAACAGTCACTTCATTTATGGGAGCTGAAGTTAAAATAATATTAGTACAAAAATCAGATCAGCATCATCATACACAGATGAACACAACATACAGTGGTACTATACAATGATGTACAGTTGGCGGCAAAAGTCGTGTTGCCTCACTTAGCACCTCTTAAAAGATAACATAAAGGATAATCATCTAATAAACACATTCACCATACAAAAATATGATATCCAGAGGTTAAATTAATATACTTATCTGTTTTTTCAGTTTACGAGACCGTGAAGCTTATTTTTCCATATTTACTTCATGACTTGGCAGATGTGGCAACAAGACATTTGCCGCCGACTGTATAGCAAGTACTTGACCATAGTGCTGTTTTATGATTTGCAACACTAGCTGCTTGCAATAAATGTAAAATACTCTCAAAATCAATGTCAAAGATATGCACACCTGATGCCGAGACACCTACACCCAAACATATATAATTTCCATCTATTAATGCTCACACAACCCTGACTTGGGTAGCAATGGTTGGCCTGGTGGGGTTTGGAGGTACTATGTGGATGTGGATGTGGAAGCTGCATCAGGTACACTCAACACTTCCTTTTGGGATGATGCCAATTTTAGTACTTCACCCAGGGTAGCCTTCAGTTCCTGGGCAGCCAACTTGCCTAGAAATGTAAGAAACATCATTATTAATGTACCTCAGGACATTAAGCAAAGTAATAATGACCTTGAATAAATGCAGATACCTCTATGGGAAAAATTCATGTGCTTGATAGGGGGAGTGAATATGAGTGTAGCCCATTTCAATGGGTATTTGTGTCCCTCAGTCTGCATTCTCAGTTAATTTTTCACCCCTGGCTCTGAGTCACCCACCCCTTGAAAAACTTTGATATGGGGTACTGATGATAATTATGAAGTAAAACATCTTGTGCATGGTGAAGAAAAGCCACAATGGCAGACAAATAGATATGGGTTTTCTTCGCCTTGTTGACATTCACACTAGAGTGGACTCTCCTCCAGATCTTGCGCATGATAGACGTGAGTGGTAGAGATTTGCTAAGATTAGTGTATAAAAGCTGGCAACTCAGTTTTAACTTGATAGTTCATGGAATAACTCCTTTCCCCAAGGTTGATTGCAAAGGACTTTGTCATAAATTCAAGTATTTTTGGGGAGACCTGAGAATTTTGCGGGTTTGAAAGAGGTAGTGAATGTGATTGTAGTCTGTTGCACTAGGTAGTCTGTCCTTATCTCTGTCTTATCTGATTTTTCCTTTTATTACTGAGTTTGGAGTCCCTGAACTCTTAAAAAGGGGGGAAATGGGGTCAATGATGAACAACAGGATACCTACTAGTTCCAATATCGGTATTATTGAGAGCATAAATTATTGATCACACAAAACTTAGTTCATTTTTCACAATGGTCAGTCAAGTTTGTGTCTTATTTAATCCAAGTTCATACACTGACGATTCATTATCTTTCTGAATAATGGTACAAAAAGAATCAAGAAAGAGGAAAGTAGCATCTAATTCAATATTGAAAGTCTCAACCTTACCATATTGAACAGACTCCTCCATTTCTGCATTCACTTGGAAAGCTTCAAATACTTGTTCGAGACGTTCTGTAAGATAATACGGAATATGTAACACACAGTAAAGATGAATAATGTATAAAATGCAATGAAAGTAGAAATACAAATAGAAATACAATGGAAATACATAAATGGAACATAACTAGAAAAACAGATACAAATTCAGCTATCCAACAGAGGGGTACAACTAAAATTATGGATATCTTTGTTTAGTCCTTGTTTGCTTCTTAAGGGAGGAATCTCTTTTTGGTAAATTGGAAGGCTACTGATTCCTCCAAACTAAGCCAGGAAACAATAGACCCCAGTGTTACTAATAATGGATCTGTTTCGTGGCATAATTTGGACGAATCACTATACCATCACTTTACCAACAACAGATTCCTCCCTTAATACATTCAAACCACTACAACATTCCACAAACTTTCAAGGTCCATTTCCCCCAGGTTTATCTTCTGACATACTATATTATCAACAGACATATCATTTACAATTGCTACCTCAACATACTTAATGCCTGGTTCACCAGACTTAAAATAGCACCCACCATGTCAACTGTCACCCTTCTCGCCAACTGGAATGCAGAACACTGCTACATACCACACCTCACCATAAAAAACACCTATACCACACACACACAAAATACTTGGCATAACATACAACCCATCCATGACATTCAAACAACATATCACAACCATCAAAAACAAATGCATGCAAAGATCACTTGCCAGCACAACATTTGGACACAACAAAGAAACCACAACCACAGTGTACAAACAATATATCCGATCAGTGATGGATTATGCAGCCTTGCCTGGGCCTCAAACCTCACTGAGACTCAACTCAACACACACCCTTCAGACCATACAGAATAGAGCCCTAAAGATAATCACAGGCTGCACAGCTACCACACCTACAAACCACTTACACCATGAAACCAAAGTCCTCAAAATCAAGGATCATCTTGACATGAAAGGAACACAAACACTTGCTGCTCCACAAACCCACACCATCCACTACACTACATGGCAGAACACCCACACATGCCAAGGAACATCAAAACAACACCCAGTACATGATACCATACACAAATACTATGATCTCTTACACCCTGCCCACCCCAAACCAGTCTCCAGAAACATATCCATACACAAATCACACACCAATCCATCCAAACACTCAACAACAACATTCAGCTGCATGCACGACCTCCTGACATCCACACATCTGAATCCTCTCTTCCTTGTGAGGACAGAGTCCACCTGGCCAGGCTGAGATGTGGCCACCATCCGGCCCTTCTGACATATCAGAAGAAGCTGGATGGAGTCATTGTGGATGCCTGTCCAGGATGTAACACAGCACCCCATTCTATTAAACACATTGTGTACACAACCACATTTGTCAACAACACAACATACACTCTCTGAGGGCACTGTGGGAAAGCCCGGCAAAGGCCATGGCCTTCCTCAGGAGCTCGAGGCTGTTCGGCCAGAAAGCTTGAGGAACTTCAACATCAACAACAATAGGTTTGTATTTTATGAGAAAAATTCCTTACCAAACATGTGATTTATGTGTGGTGGGAACAGCTGCTGTGACATGATAGAGAGATTGCTTGTGGTATCGCTGGGTGAGTGACTGAGCTTGCCAAGAACCTTATGTATTGATGGTAGGATGTATGTTCTCACTCCCTTAGCACCCAGCCAATGTGCCAGCACCAACAACCCCGTCACCAGGTCCTCTTGCCGCCGCTCTGAACCACTTGCTGAAATTTGATGATGCTAGTTAATCTTCATCATCATCAATACCTCATTTTCCTTGGCTTTACTGCCAGAAATAGAGAAAGAAAGTAGAATACAGAAAGTAAAAACAAAGTACTGAGTGCAATGGATCACATCCACAAACCACTCTCCCTTTCAAGCCCACAAAATTAGTTAATGTTATTGGCAATATTTTATTTCATTTTCCCTTGCTTTTACTCATGGAAGTAAAGTTGCTCTCAACACAAAGAAATGCGATGAGAGCTCACCTTTATTTATTTACATACTTACACTTGTAATATGACAAGTGGATAATTAAGTTCCTTAGTAAGTAAATACGACTCTTTATAGAATTCCTGAAGATTAAAAAAATTTTGACAGCAGTCAAGAGGAAATAATAGAAGTCCCTTAGTTTGGTATTTATGGTGGTGCTGCATTTCTGTTTTAAGTGATAATGTTAACAATCAACATTACAAACAGCAATATATGCACTAATATTACATTAACAATAACAAAGACAATAATACTGTTGTGATGAAACTGAGGGCCGTAGACAAAAACATATCGTTGGGTCCTGATGCCTGTTGCTTGAGGTATGAAGCCCATACATTTTATATGGCCGTCTTACCCCGGGCATCGGGACCCGACGATATGTTCTTGTTTAATGCCCTGAGACCAACAAAATCATTTCTCTTTCTGATAGACATCATCCTGCCAGTGCCTAGCAGATTCCTCTTAGGAGGGTGACTACTGTACTTTCTTAACATATTGTACCATCTTGCTTTAGAGTCAGACGGATGACAGAAAGATAATGATGATAACAACAAAGATGTTGGGTTTACCTTTCAGCTGTGTCACCAGCTTTGTCACCAGTTGGGAAGGATTTTTCTGAGGCTTGGTCACCGACTTGTTTCCCTCCAGCCAGGCTCCCAGCTCTGTCCTCACCTTCCCTCTCCCAGAGCATGCCCCATGGTATGACAACCACACCAACACATCCTCTACCCCTGTCACTTCTGAAAGGGAATAAATGGGGAGTACAACAGACCCTTAATACACAGAATATCTGATTTATGGACTCCCCCGCGCCTGCCCAAATACCTCTGTACTGTCTTTTCCAAACTACCAGGAAAAAGACTCTAGATCACACATAAGGAAAATTATGAGGTACACAATGACAATAACTAGAATGATATCGAAACAAACTATCAATGGAGCTACTGTATTGTAGTTGCAGTCATTGTCATTATTCAGTGCATGAATGTTTTTGCACATAAGCCATTACAGAATATTATTTTACACAGTTTTAAACATCATTGATTTTATGTTTTATGCCCAACTACCATTGTAAGGTACTGTGACTCACCATGGTCAGGGAATTTACGGCGGAAGACCTTCTTGGTGATGGTAACAGCTGTGAGGAGAGCCAGGTGAGCAGCGGAGGGGTGGCAGAGGATCACATCTACCAGGAATGCCCGGCCCAAGTCCATGGTCAGGTGGGCAGTTATGGGTTGATTGGGCACAGACACAGTTGCCAGGAACCAGGCTGTCAGACTCCCCACACTGTGAGGCTGTCACCATACAAAGGGTTACTCAGAGAAATAGCTCACATCCTAATTGGGAATACATTATCACATCACAACAAAGATATCATGATGAATATATAGTACAGTATCATTTTTTTTTTTTTTTTTTTTTTTAAGTCAACCTTGGGACTGTAGGCTGTCAGTAGCCTGTAACTCTTCCGAGGCCCCGAGACTACCTTACTCACACTCACCTGCAGAGAGAGGCCAGGGCGACAAATTAGAACATGTATGGCTCTGAGTAACTGAGTGCGGAAATGTGCTTGGGGCAGGCAGAGGCGGATCTCACACACACACACCACCTGGAACAACTTGAACAAGGTCGGAGGAAGGCCAAACTGCAACCCTGTAGCACGCACTTCCTTTGGGTTTGACCCAAGTATGGCCTGCACACAGCTCCTGGGGTGGAGTGATGTGTGTTTATAACATCAATATACATGAACAAACTTTGTAACATGAAATATAGGGAATAAACCTTCTTAAGTGTTCCAGAAAAGGTGTATAAATTATGAGGGTTCTTACTACTAACTAAAGTAACAGAGCCAAGTAAGAAAGGAGCAGAGTGTTCAGAATAAGTAGAAGATGAGTAATAAGTAAAAAATATTGGGCTCATCTCCAAGGTGGTTGGGATTATGGGTAGTGGTGGCTGAACTCACTACCCTTGGTCCTTGAGGATAGAAAAAATGAATATATGTTCACCAGACGGATCAGTGAAAGGAGAAGAAAGCCAATGTGGTAGTGAACATTGAATATATCCTAAAATTGAAATTTTGAAGAGTGGAGAGTGGGAATAATTATCAAAGGAAATTGTAGTGCAGCATACTGCAACTGAACACTTTTGATGTTCAAAGTAACTGTAACAGTACCAAAAGAAGTTCAGTTCCTTTGATGAATGTCAAATAACAGAATACAGTACTATACTTTTAACTTTAATAGCCCCTGTCTAGTGTTATTACAGAACATGCAATTTCAATTATAAACAATTCATTTGTGATCACAAGTAGCCAATATGTACTAACTTGAGGAAGGGTGTGTGGGATGATGTTGAAGCCAGGGAGGCAACAAGGCCATTGACTGCCCCTGACCATTCCATGGTGTTTGTACGGTATGACAGCAATTCCTCCAGCCTCTCCATATAGCTGTCTGTTTGTGGGAAGTGAGAATATACATTATACAGTAGGTGTGGTGAGGAACCATCATTGTCACATTCTACTGCAGTATGGGGCATTGGTGGCCAAGACTGGGCTACCTAATCCAGTCAATGAAGGGTAGGTGGCCCTCAATGAAAGGCATCAGTGATAACTTCCCAATCACTTAATAGGGATTTTTTAATGAATATAAAGGTGCTACTTGGCCCAGATGGAGAACCTGAACATTACTTCTTGAACAACCCATCTGGTACCCATTCCTTTCCTACTGTATACTGTTAATTACAATATACAAGAATCTATACCAGTAACATGAAGGTAGAGAAATCTGTTCCTAAAACTTTGAAAAACCACAATGATCATTTCTAACGAGCAGAATCCTATACTGTATACTGAGGATTACAAAAATAATGAACTACCATAATATAATAAAAAATATGATACTGCACCTACCTTCATTCTCCTCTGTATCCTTGTATTTTCTCTGCCAACCTCTGCTGCTTCTCTGTACTGAGTCACAACTGTACCGTGGAATGTACACCGGTACCTCAGGTTTACACTCATCTCTGGTTGTTGTTTTGTGCAGTACATCCTTAACTAATGTAGATCTAGGGTGAAGGGTAGGGGAACCCTTGCACTGCTGTGCATCTTGGGAGCTCTGTGTACCTTCAGGGTTTTCAGGGAACTGTGCAGAGTCCTCAGTTGGTACTGTATTGTCATTTGAACGGGAGTCATTCATGTTGTTGTTGTGGCTTGACTTGTGAGAAAATGAGGTGCCCAGACTATCCTTGGCAAGTTGAGGTTCTGCCACCAATGGTAGATTCTTTAGGCTCCCATAGAAACAGGGTAAAGGAATGGGGGTATCACCTTGGTAGTCTATACCTTGGTACCCTGCCATTTGTGTGTATGAAGTGTGTTGTGAAGGGTTTCTGTTAACCTGATGTAAATCCACAGCTTGGTATCCAGTATGTTTCCCCTCTATGACTGTTAGTTGTTGAACTATTGGTGATGGCATTTGTAAATTACTTTCCAGGGATTTCTGACCAGGCTCATCCTTGCTACGGTTCCAATTGGTTTTCTTGCCGAGACGGATGAAGAGATCATCTACAAATCCAGCATTGCCCGGAACTGAGGAAGACGGTTGGGGCTTTGCGGGACTTGTCTTAGTTTTTGGCTTCACTGCTGGCCTCTCCATTGACCCTACCTTAGCCAAACAGCCGGGTATGCCAGGGTGAGACACAACAGGTGCTGGCTCACTTGTCTGACATATCTCGCTTTTGTCTGGCCCCTCAGAAAACTCAGCAATCACTCCTAGTTTGACAGTGGCATTCACTAACTCTTTGCTTGGGCTGTAGTAGTCAATCTCCAGTTGACTATCACTGTCACTAGAATCATACTCAGAATAGATGCTGCAGTTCTTTTGCTCTTCTCTGGCTGAACTTCCCTCCTCAACTGTACTTCTTTTGCCTGAATCTTTCTCATTTACCTTGGTTGAAACCTCCACATCTTTTTTGGCTGAATCCTCCTTATTCTCCCTGGACAAGTCCTCCTTGTGTTCCTTCTCATTCATATCTTTCAAAATATATTTACCATCTATGTGTAAATCTTGATCCCAACATTCTCCCTGGCTTACTGGCTCTTCTTCAGTGTCTGTATCTTTCTCCACACATGGCTTCCAATCATTATGGGATACATCTTGAGTGACTGTGTGTGGGTCTTCTTTGAACTGATTATTTTTCTGGTCTTCAGAATTCCTTTCCTGAGACATGCCTTCCTTCTCTTCCCTGGATATGACTGCCCTTTCTTGGTTTTCACACTGCTGGATAATTAAGCTCTCTTTGCAAGCTTTTGAAAAATTTGCTTCAAAGGGATTCGTTTCAAGCCACTTTGACCTACAGGATAAAAGTTCATTAGAGTCACATTTATAGAATTCAAATGATTCAGAGTCAGTAGATTCAAGTTCATGAGACTTGGGACCACAGGACTGAGGTTCATGAGATTTGGATTCACAAGTCTCGACTCTGGAGTTTGAACTCCTCCCACTCCATTGTCCCTGGCACTTGCTGTCCTTTAGGGGTGGAGGAGAGGCAAGAAGTATAGCCATACGCTTCTTGCCCTCTTCCTGACTATGGACCGCCTGCAGTCTGGAGGTCATAATAAAGGCATTTTTCTTTACCCCCATCAGGGCACTGGAATCAGTCCTATCTTCTGCTGCTGTTTTTGTCCCTTTTATTCTCTTTGATCCACTTATATTTCCTGCTTCATTGTGAACTACTTTATTCATCCCAACATCAACTTCAGACTCTGCAGCTGTTTTGTTCTCCTGTGACAATCGTTCTCTGTTCTTATTCAGCAATTGTTCCTTTGGTGGATATTTTGGTGTATGTGCTTCCTTCATTCCACTTCCCTGAATACCTGTTTTACTTCTTACCTCCAGGGCCTTTTTATTTTTCAAGTTTCTCTCCAATTTTAAGTTTTTTACAGAACCAGAAATTGTGATGCTTTGGTCAGTGTTATGTTTTGCCCTTTTCAGTGGAGCAGTAAATCCCTTTCTGGTGTATTTCTTCACAACTGGCTTCTTTCTGTCCATCATAGACGTATCAGACATCTCTTTTCCCGAGTCGAGATCGCTTTCGATGCTCCTGATTCTCTTCTGACTCCGTCTCACCAATAGGACATTAGAAGCATCACTGTCTGATGCCTCCATGCTGCTTGACATATTGGCCTGGTGCCTATGTGCAACGCCTGGAGACAAGTGTTGGAATTCTGAATTGGTTACATCACTTATATCTTCCTCTTCCTCGTCTGACATTATCTCACTCACTGTCATTTCATCCTCGTTTTCAGACTGAGTAAAATCTGGTACAGGTGAGGGTTTGGTTGTTGGTGTACTGACAGGAGGATGCCTGGCCCCCTTTTGTTGAAGTTTTAGTCTTCTTGTACTCCAAGCATCTTCTGCATTGTCAATGGAACTATCATAACTGGCCCTCTTTTGAATACACATTGATGTACTTGTGTTTGAGTCATCATGGAGACTGCTGAAGGACATGTCGCTTGATGTATTTTTTTCCAGGATTTTCTCTGATCTATTTACCCTCTTTACTTTCTGTTCTGCTGCTGCTGCTACTCTTCCAGATCCCTTCTTCTTCCCACATCTTGCTTTACCGCCCAGAGTACTAAAAATATCCTTCTTGGCTTTAATTTGTATTGAACTTTCACACACATCCGAATCTACATCACTGCTGCTACTATCTGAACCAAACAAATTTTTCACTAAGATCCTTCTTTTGGTGACAGGTTTATCACTTAATTTTCCCTCTGTAACTTCATCATTGCTAGTACCTGCCTCCTCTGAATTTGTCAACCTCTGGCCTTGAGTTTTCTTGGAAGTTTTCATCCAAACAGATTGTTTGCTGATACTTGGCTCACCTGACTTTCTTTTCCTAATCTGTCTGACATCAAGTGTTCTCTTACTCTCATCAATGTTTCTTAATCTATTTCCCCCGGCTATTTTTTCACATGCACTCTCTGCTTTCTCCTGGTATTTTTTTTCCATTTTCGTACTTTTAACTCCTCTCCACTTTTCTGGCTGACACTTTGAGTACTTTAAACCCACTGTATTCCTTTCCTTTGTACTTGGTACTTTATCAAATACGTCCTCAAAAGAGTCTTGCTCATTGTTTACAGAAATTTTTAACTGTTTTTCAATACAGGCATTCTCTGTTACTAAAGTCTTGATCTTTCTCTTTTCCAAGGAGAAGCTGTTATGCTTAACAATAGAGCTTATATTTGGGATCTCATGCCTGATCCCATGCTTCAGCACAAACTCCACGCCCCCTTTCTGTTTCTTGGTGATGTTGCTGGCTGTCTCTCCACCCCAGACGAACACTACTCTGCCTTTATGTGGTTCGCTGACGGTACTTGCTCGTGTGGCTGATGTTGCTCTGATCTCCCAATTTCTAGGCTGGGCTTCACATCCTACTTTGGGTTTAGTGATTGCTACATCCTTTTCTCTTCTTGCTTGATCATCACCATATTCTTCCACTGTGTTAGAAATTTCTTTGGCCGAAGGTTCTCTATCTACTTTTTCAATGGGTTCAGAATCTTCTTTGGCCAAGGTTATTGAATTCTTTCTATTGTTGGCAGACTCCCTTGGAATTACTAGTACAGGGTTCTTTTCATATTTGTTAGATGGTTCACTGGGTGTCATATTTAATGATTTATTATTTTTACTGTTCATCAGGTTTCCTGATTTCCTTTCTTCATTATTCAACGGATTGGTACATGTTACAGATACAGGAATTTCTTCATCAAATGCACTTTTTAAACTTGTTTCCGTTTCTTTCATGTAAAGAGAATTATCACTGTTAAATGATGTCGCCAAAAACACCTCATTCCAGTTCACCAATCCTTCACTTGCTCTTTCAAACTCATGTGCGTCAGTGACAGAAAATGTATGGTTAGAGTTAGTATCTGTTTCTACGTTTCTATGGTGACTGGCAAACATTTCCTTTAACTTCTCTTGCTTGGCCGTTTTCATCTTCTCCATCTCAGCGATTCGTATGCTCCTTCTCCTTTTCCTGCCTCCAGTCATTTTGTTCCCCCCCTCATCTTTCCACCCGTCAATACCAGGGGGATCTTTTGTAAGTTCCTGTTCTTTAGTTATGGAAACCTTTATAGGGTCTGACATGCTTCTGCAGTTATTTTTGTGTATTCTATCTCCATCCTCTTGTTCCTCAACTTCTTCCCCTTCGCAGCCAGGAGTGACTATGGAAGATATTTCAGAGCTTCCATTAATGCTGTTTTCAGTGGTCTTGGTTTCTTTTTGGGTTACAAGAACCTTTTGTGTGGATTCTGGTTTGTCTGTGAGGACTGTACAGCTGTCTTGGATGTCTGTTATAACAACTTGAGTGTCTGTGGGATTTTCAGCACTGTTTATCAAAGTTATGGTACAATGTGTGGAGTCGGGGGTACCTCCAAGAATTGCATGAGAATCTATAGTAGTGTCTATGTGGTATGTGGTACTGTGAGTGGTAATTATAGGAACATTTGTTTGAGTTGTGGTAGAGTCTGTAAGCGGTGACTGAGGTGAAGTGTCTCTTTGAGTAGTGAAAGTATCGGGAAAAGGTGGTTGAGGTGGGTGTGGTGACGTATCTATGGGAGATGTAATACTGACTCTCGAAGGCAGCTGTAGTTCCGTTTCCTCCTGGTCAACCCAAGGTGCTGTGTACTTTTGCATGCGGGACAACACACTCTGGCTTCTTTTTGAGGCCCTGGAAACCTTTGCATTCCTGTCCAGAGTAACTTTACAAGCTTTCTTACCTCTGACATCACCACTGGCACTTGTTTTCATATGGATGGCACTTGCAATGGAAGTTTGATTCATAGTTCTTTCATCATCTGTTGTTTCAGCATTATCTCTGATGAGACAATAATCATTAGAGATGCTAATTTTCATGTGATCTCTCTGGCTCTCATTGTTTACACTTGTTTCAATGGTCATAGAGGTAACAGGATTAGTTTTGACATTACTATTTTCTAATCTGTCATCTTGTTTGGCGAAGTTGGTTTCCTGGTGCTCCATTTTCTCATAATTACTGGCACTTGTTGTAACAGTTGTAAGGCTAGGGATTGATGTCTTGGCACCACCTTTGCTTTGCCTGTTCACTGGTGATTTTGTATCTTGTATGACCTGGACAGAGTCATTGACAGTGTCATTTTCATGGTGATCCATTGCTACGTTACTTATACCATTCTCCTCCTCATCATCACTTGATACATCAAATATACTTCCCTCCGTGTCCTTGTTTCTGCTGGCTGGCAATTTGGCACACTTCCTCAATCCACGCTCTTGGTATTCAACAACACAAGGTGCTTCTATCACATTACTTTTACAAAGTTTATGCTGAGAACCTGAGTTTATGTCTAACTCTACAGAATCACCGAGCTCTATTGAGCTGACTCCTTTAACACTTACTTGAGGTTTATCACAGATTGTCTGACTAGAAGAGGACTCACACCTTTCATCTCTCTTGAATTTGGACTCTCGCATTGGCAAGTTCTCAAAAACTTTCTTTCTGTGTAGTTCAATGATATCAGCAGAGTCACTGGCAACACAGAGATTCTGAAGCTTTTGTAGCTTAGGTCTGACTGGTTTTAAAACACTCATAGCGCTTTCAATAATTTTGCTTCCAACACCACCCTTGGTGTCTGCATTCTCACACTCCTTGCCTTCATCACCACTACTCTCGATACATTTTTCACCATTCTCAACACTGCCTTCAACAACTTTCTCTCGCTCAACACCATTAGTTTCAAATGACTGTTCTCTCTTATCATGTGCTCCAACCCCCTTTATAGCACCACTATTTTTAATCCACCACTCCTCAGGGTCTTCCTCACTATCTTTCTCCTTAATGACCTCACTATTAACAGTACATGTAACCTCTTCTATGCATATACTGACTTTCTCTCTCTTTGCTCGAACATTTGTGATTGAAAAGGGTGCTTGCAGCCTGGTTCTTTCCTCTTCACATTCTATGGGCTGATGGAATTGAACAGGTTTATCTGAAATTAATCCTGCTTCTTGTGGAGGTTCATCAGAAATATTATTTTCCTTTTGGGGTTCTGTACGATGACTGGATGGTATATTTAAACAGATGCCTCCTTTCGGTGAAGGTACTTGAAACAAATCACTTCCCTTCATAGGTTTTGTGGTATGTTGGGAGGAAAAATCTGAAGTAACTCTGTCCTGTAAGAATTCATGATTCATTGGTTTAGGAGTCAGAATATCATCTGAAGTGACTCCTTGTATGGATTTATCATTTTGAGTGGTAGAAGCACACTTTGGAGAAGGTAAATCTGAACAGACTTCTGCTTGTGGGACATTAGTATTGGAGAGTGTGGGTGAGCCATTCATTGCATCCTCAACCTCAAAAGAGAAGCTCTGAGAGGACTGGAAGCAACGCAGGCGTACCCCCCTATGTGGCCCCTCCACTTCCCGGTCGTCCTCAACCTCACGTGGGTCATCAGAGTCGGTAATGTTAAGGTCATCTAGCATGCTATCGTTAAGTCCCGTGCTGAACCCCTGGGATATCTGGGTATTTAGGCATCTTGGGGGATTGTTGACTGTGTCTTCCAAGAACACTGGAGACATATCTTCATCCTCTTCATCACTTATAGGGCTAAGTAAGTCATGCATACCATGCAGTTCAGAATCTTCCACCAGGCTTTTAGGATTCCTCTCCTGGTTCCCAAAACTTTCCAATGACATCCCAATACTTCCTTTGGATGAACTCCCTAAACAAGATGGTGTACTGTTGGCATATCCTGTTCCATCACCTTCATGATCACTTAAAAGATTCTCCAGGGAACCTAAACTGTGTAATACTTTTACCTGGTCCATGATATGTTGTATCACAGGATCCCTCTGGGTGTCTTCAAGTTGATGCTCATTTCCTTCACTACCTTCCTCCTGTTCACCAGAGTTATTTACCATTTCAGTGTCTTTTACTGTTTTTTCTTCAGGAGAGTTGTTTACCTTTCCGATGTCTTTAACTACATTTTCTTTAATGGTATATTCTTTCCCTGCATCAACTCCATTCATAAATTCTACAGGTCCTCTCTCAATTTTTTTGACAATGCTGCTTTCTGAATTTATCCTACAAGTTTCTAAAATTGATTTATTGTTTTCTGACTTTGTTCTCTTACTCTGTTCGGATTCTGTCCCTTCATTTTTTGAATCCTTCAAACTAGCAATGTTTGAATTTCTTTGGCCATTTTCTGAATCAATAAAGTTTTTCTCAAACTGCATCTTTCCACTGGTGACTTGATCAACAAAATTTTCCTCATCTGGTATATTTTTCAAAGATTCACTGTTACTAGGAAGCCTGCCAGATCTCTTCAGTAACCAAAGTGGTACCCCACTCTCCAAATCCTCATTTTCCTTGACAAAACTAATCTTTTTCTCTCTCTGAGACCTGCCAGGCTTATTTGGTGATATTAAGGGCTTAATGTTCCTTTCAGCCTTGTAACCATTCTCGTCATCTATCTTCACTTCTTCCACATCATTCTGGAGTTCTGGCAACCTTTCAAAGAATGTTAGGTTGTCTTCTTCTCCAAATTTACTCACCAATTTGTCAAACCTCAAGGACTCTGAATTTTTCTCATCGTCATCATCACCACTACTATCCTCAGAATCATCCATTATTGATAGTATCCTTGATGATCTTCCTCTCCTTCCCCTTCTTCCTCTGGTGCTAGATTTGGGTGGTGATGCTTTCTTCCTGCAATGGCCTTGTTTCTGTTTCTCCATCCCTTTGAGTGTTCTGTTTGGACTCTTTGTACTTGTGTTGGAATTTAGCTCAATTTCACTTTCAATGCTTGTCAAAGGCTGTTCCTGTCTGCTCTTTCCCATCTCAACTTTCCCATTTTCTACCTGGTCCTTGTTGGGTAAATTTCCACTGTCTATCAATATTTGCTCTAGCTGCTTGGCTTCTTTTACCAGCTGGTTCTTGACGTTGATTTTGATATTATCGTCATTGTTCTCTGCCCAGTCGTCTTCCCCATCATTCATATCAAAATCATCGAGCCACTCATCCAGGGAAAGATTTGGATAGGGCTTCATCATGTTCTTTTCCTGCTTGTTGCTGGAGGAGTTGTACCGTGATATGAGATAATCTTTCGTTGCTTGCAGGAGACTGTTCACACGACTGAACTCTGCTGTTGATTGCCAGTCTGTGGAATTTTTTTTAGTTAATTACACATAATCCATATAATTGCCAGCAAATATTCTGCTCCCCTTACTCATCCTCAAGCTGTAAGCTGTGAATATTTTAATGTGATGTGTCTACTAATGTAACTAGCTCCATACATAAACATAATATTATATTTACTCCACAATACTTTATTCCTACACTTGATATCCACAAAACTAATTTTGGGGTGATGTGTTGTCTCTTTCTGTTCATCTGCTTGTCCACACAATTTTTGGAGGCTACCCTGCCAATTTTGCTGAAAAATTGGCAGACCCACAGAACAAACCATTAACCCTTAAATAGCATGTGACGACATACGTCGACAGCGCAGTTTTTAAATTTGCGCCCCCCCTGACATACTTGATTAGGCCCACAACAGAGGGTGTGTGTGCTTAGGAGCTCCCCTGAGTCACACCAGCCTTGTTTTGCCTGTGTAGGAATAGCTGTCAGCGTGTGAGGATGTATTTTCAGCACTCAACTTTTGGGCTAATTACCATATATGTACATAAAAATGACAGTGACATTATATTTCATATTGTTGTGTTGGTGATTCTGACACATTTTATGATGAAATCAGAATGTGAAAATATACTTAGAATTGTCAGGAGAGTGGAAAAGTGTGCTTTGAGTTGTGGTCATTCTAAGCTGGCTACCCATCCTACAGATGTCCATTTAGTCTTCACAAGTACAGCCAAAATCAAGTAACCACCGACACCTTCCTTCCATCATGCAAATAAATCAGTATCATATCAATATATAATCATACAACACCTTATGTCAACTCAACCCCCTCAATTATTATTATGAGGTGCTGCAAAACAATACATGTGTTGTTCTTTATTACCAAGATATTTACTACAATGGAAGGAAAGTGTCAGTGGATATTTGATTGTGGCTGTACATCAGGAGACAGCTAAATGTTTGTACTTCAATATCGTGTATCATTTATTCATATAGCACGCTATTAACTATCAAAATTGTTGTTTTGAGCGAGAGGCAGGAAAAAGGCCTTGGCTACAGAGGTAGCGAAAGCCAGAAGGCCCGCTCTTAAAGGGTTAAGGAAAATTTCATGGTTTTAGTTTTCTAAATTTCCACTTCAATTTGACACCACATCAAACTTTCAATTTACAAGCCCACTCAATATATCCCTCCTGTGTATTGGTGAGGGACACCTGCATGCTGTGGCTGGAGGATAACATGCAAACATCTCTCAACCTGTCATCCTCACCCCCCCAAAATTAAAAAAGAGGGTGGTGGTCTGTGGAACTCTTCAAGGGTTGATACACTTTTTGATTCCTCCAAAGTATGCTAGGAAATAGGACCAGAATTAACAAAAATAATAATGGCCTGTTGCTTGGAATAGTTTGGAGGACTCAGTTGCTCCAGATTTACCAACACTATATTACCCTCTTAAGCAAGCCACAGGGTTTAGACAGACATGAATTGGCATTGTGACTAACCAGCAATGACCAAATAAACTGGAATTGAAACGACTATGCTATCTCTGTATCATTTCATCTATCCTTTTACCTTACTATCCATCTATCCCTCTACTTATCTATCCATCCCTCTATTGTATCTTTATTTCTCTCCATCAATCCTTTATCATATTATTTATACAACAAGCCTTATGGAGCTAAAGACAACAAGACACAGACCTGGACCACAGAGTTGAAGTGCATACTGTTGGGCCAGTCTAAGGCTCCACAGTGTTCGCTTGTTGATACGGTCCAAGTGTTGGCGACGGTCCGCAATAAATTCACGCAGCTCACTGATGGTATCTGAAAGACAATAACGTATTAACCTCATTCATCCAACTTATCGATATATGAAAACATACTACACTCAACCCTTGATTTAACGGATTAATAAGGGGTTAACCTTGTCCGTTACTAGAAAATGACCGTTACTGGAAAATTGAGGTGATCTAGGGGATAAATTGGAATTAATATTGTACTGTACATACAAAATACAGTACAGTAATTCTAAACTTATGTTAGAAGTAAGGACAATGTCCAATGAGAAGTTGTTCACTCTAAAGGGGTTAGGCTTAAGCATGAGGGTAGGGGGAGGTAGTAGGTAGTTTTCACCAATAGTCCTTGAGTTTTTACTCGTACAGTACACATGCATTTTCTGAGTTTGTATTAAATAATTTCTAAATAAGTCTCGGCTGACTGACTAAACAACTGACCATCACTGACGCCGTGAGCCCGTGCACGCCTGACCACGTTCTGAACAGGGTACTTCCGTGTTGGGTGGGAACATCACACTGCCACCTAGTGCGGACAGACTTTCTGTCCGATGCGTAACAATTGTCCGGTAGCAAATTGAGTCCGTTAAATCCGAAATCCATTAAATGGGGGTCCGTTATATCGAGGGTCGAGTGTACTTTCCATCCAACTTTCGATTACATCAGAATTACTATTATCCCTTACTTTAAAAACAACACAAAAACAGAAGAATCTCATTCATTCACCTTACAATATTTCACTTGTACCATCCAACTAATATAATTAGAGAAATATCTGTCTCTGAATACAATCTTCATTTTAATATCAAGGTCCAAGTCTAATACAAATATTCCATATTACAGTATTTAACATAACAAAATCCATATGATCACTGAGAAGTATTTACACATTCAATCTCAGCTGTCACATATGGGGACAATCATAGTCTGGATTAAAGTCAGTTATCCAAAATGTATGGTGTTTGGTTGTCTCAACTGGTGAGAATCATTCAGATATTAAAATCTTGAGAGACAGCATTAACTACTTAAAAACAGTTTGAATTATATAATGTTATACAGTAAAACAAAAGCTAAAATAAGTTTCATAGAGAAAAATTATCTATATATAAACTTACAATAAATGAATAAATTAAAAAATATGTGTAAGCAGGCAAAGAACATATTAAATAATACTCTTTGCTTAAACATTTTCAGTAAACAACTTATTTCCTTTGTCTTCAGATCTATCATATCCACTATCAGTTTATCAGTGGTCTGGTTATCTGTAAAGAGTCCCACATACTTCCTTGCTACTCAGCATATAATACAAGGGTGCCTCACACACAGACATGCATGCACACACACCCTGCTGCCTCTGAACAAGTGATCCAACTAGTGAGTGGAGGAAGTCCTGAGTGAAGAAAAGTTTAAGCCAAGGAAAAATCAGTTCGAAGGAGATCATTTGGAAGATAATTGAATGACAAAAAGACAAAGCAGGAGAACATTTTCTATGAAATTTTTACAAGTAAAGAGTAGAATGAGGTGATAAAAGGTGAATGAGGTGATTGTATCTTCTTACAATGTATATATAATTATCACAAGAAACTATAGAAAACTGACCATGAAATACAGTACAAATACAGAAATTCATAACATTATGAAAATATGTCACAAAGAAAGTCTTGGTTAAAGAATGCAGACAAAATGATGAAAACTTCTTAACCTTGCTGCTTACAGTGAGTTTTGGGTAATACTAACAAATTGTATGCTTATCTAGCCAATTTATCTTCCGTTCTCAGGGAATGTTTTCAGACAGTGAAGTCACATCACTTACAAATACCTAAATTCTAAATTTCTGCTGCATCAGAAGGGTAGAAGGGTTTAACATTATTATTCTGAGTTCATTTATGTGGATAAGTTCAAAGTTGCACAGCATAGGTACTTAATTGTATACAGTAGGCAACTTCATTGCATATTTTTCAGTATATACTACATATACAAAGAAAATTCCAAAGTAAGAAGTGGAATTAATTATAAAATTAAACTGTACAGTACTACACTCAACTTCAGCAACAATGTGCAAGGATCCCTTCTATGCTATATTTCTCCTTTTGACATGGAGTTCCCAGTGCCTGACTGAAAGAGTTGTGGTAAACCTTGCAGATGGTGGAACCAGCCGTCCAATTTTGCTCCTCCCCCTTGAACATAGCCACGACAACCATGGACCTAACACAGAGGTTGCACTACCCATTCGCAGGGCACAAGATCAGGAAGACCCATTTGACATACCAAACCCTCCGAGTGAGACTGATACAGGGGACACACAAAGTAAAGACACTGTACCTCCAAACAGCAACAACAATCAGGATGCAACTCTAAATGTATATACAGAAAATACTGCGGATTATTCAGAAGATAGAGAAGAACAACACGGTGTGGAGGATGAAGGACACCTCTCCACACCTAAGAATGCTCAGCAGGAGATTATCAAGACCCCAACCATGCATGCTCCAGCGATCTCAACAACAATCAACACCACCATAGAGATGAAGCAAACCACAACCTCACCACTATATAAGACTAGTACACCCTACTCAATAATCTCCCCAAGCCCACCCAAGCCATCACTACCCCCTACCACACTGACCACACCCACCCCTCTGCTCTGCCACCAGTCCTGCCTCAATGCCCTTAATGCCACCACGCTCTACACCAACCAAACCTTGACATTGGAACAGGGATCTGACCTCACCCTCATCTGTGAACTTCCAATCAATCCGTCACTCAACGTTGAGAACCTAATCTGGCTCTTCCACTCACTGGGCAGTCCTGAAGGCCAATGTTCCCTCACCTCACAGCGGTACCTGGCATCTTGTCCAGGATTCACAACAGTCACAAATACAGATGATCGAAATGCTACTTTTCTACGGCAGGTCTTAACACTTGCCAATCTTCAAGAGAATCACACAGGCGAATACTTTTGCCAGGTTTGTACAAGTACAGTAGTACACCAGTATTTCTGTCTTTCAAATTACCATAACAGGACCACCACACTATATGCTAATCTTTTATTTGTCCCTTTTTTTAAATCTAATTTTGACTAGCTTAAGAGCAAATAATTTTATTCAGTATCTAAATCACATAAAAGTGCAAAAATAGCTTGTTACAATAAAACTAGGAGCAATTTTCTTTTCAAGCTTTTTTTCAATCATTTTAATTTGTCCATGTAGTCAAGATTCAAAGACTAAGGGTCGATTCCACAGTCGTATTCGTATGTTAGCTTCCTAACAAACCACACTTGTAAGGCTTTATTTAATTCCAAAAGCCGAGTATTCATAAAATCTATTAAAACAGTTAGATAATGATGATCACTTCATAGTTTATTCACCAAATTCATTAAATAACTCAGCCATAAGTCATTAACACGACTAAGATTCTTTTGTTTGCGTGCTTACAAACCACTACGAACGATTGTGGAAAAGACCCTAAACCTTTTAGTACATCTTGTTTTTTGCTCTAGAGAGGCTCCAATGGCTGTGGTATACAGTGTTTTCTGAGAAAGTAGAGGAATACTGTTTGACAGCAAAAGATGCTATTTTTATATATGGGCAGCTTGTAAAGGCAAGCAGTGTCTGAGTCACTATTGCAAATGCTTTATAGATAGTCATTCTTCAACAGCTCCTCCATGTAAATAATTTTTGGGAACAGAATACAGTCTCCCAAATATTTAATCCCATATCCCTAATAGGAGTGAAGAAACATTTCCCACCGAAAATATCCCACACATCACCCTATGTCCAATAAATCAGTCAGCTTGGTAAAACCATTTGACAGTTACTTTTGGGTAACACTGAACTGTAGAACAGTATCTTGACATTGGCAGGTTGAGGTAACATGCTGTCCCAGAACACAAGAGCACCCCATGACCCAGGAGAATACTGTGGGTGTGACTGTGTCTGTATGGTGGGCTGACTATACCCTGGATCTGGCTGTGGCTGGCACTCTGGCTGCAGTACTCATTGCCATACTAGTTGGAGTCACTGTCTGGCTCAACTGGCGGCGCAGACGAGCCTACTTCTCACGAGACAGGAAGCAGGCATCCGGAAATACCACATCAGCTGTACTTCACCTTCCCCTCATTGATGATGATGATGACAGCTTTGATAGCAACTCAGATGTGCAGGAGTAGTTATACTCTATTCCAACGATTGGTGCATGTGGTTCCTAGCGGGTTTCTGTTTCTGCGTCCGTGATTGGTTGATTTGATGATAATGCTCGTTCAAGGGCTCCTAACTTTAGCAACGTGTGATTGGCTGTCCAAACTTCTCATATTTCAGATGTTTTGATCAATTATGCCTTAAATAAAGTATCTGACACGTTATTATGTTTTTAATATAACAAATATTATTATATAATTGCCAAATGATATTTGATGACACACCTACAAATACAGAAACTTACCTAAATATGAGTAAAAAGTGGGAAGCAACTGGCCAACTGTCAACACGGGAGAGAGAGGTGGTGTTCATATTCCCGCCAACACTGTGTCCGTTCTTCCGTCGTAGCTATGACTTGGTCGTTATCCTTAAATTCTTTAGTTACTTCGTGAAGCTATTGCAGGCTTTAGATTTTCAAATTGTATTGAATTTTGTTAAAAAAATAATCAAAATTACAAAAAATAACATGTATTAACTTTGCTTTCATTTATATTTAAGGTGTATCTTGACCTTAAATGAATGGATTTGAACAATACAGTAACTCCGTAGCCTAATGAACAACCAGCCGTATTTTACCTACTATACACAGGTTTCGCTTGTTATTTGGCAATTATATAATAATATTTGTTATATTAAAAACATAATAACGTGTCAGATACTTTATTTAAGGCATAATTGATCAAAACATCTGAAATATGAGAAGTTTGGACAGTCAATCACACGTTGCTAAAGTTAGGAGCCCTTGAACAAGCATTATCATCAAATCAACCAATCACGGACGCAGAAACAGAAACCCGCTAGGAACCACATGCACCGATCGTTAGAATAGAGTATAGGTTCCTTAATAATAATAATAATAATCTGGTTATTTGTTTGTGAGAAGCGCCAGTTCTTCCAATTAGCTGAAACGCAATGGCGCTCGAGTCTTCAATTTAATAAAAGGTCAAAGCAGAAAATTGCCAAGATACTAATCAAAACAGGGTCCTTAGCCCTAGTTAAAAAGAATGTGCAAATATTTTACTGTCAATAAAAATACATAAAATTAGACATGATTAATACTGATTATAATTGATAAAATTCTGTCACTGAACCCCTCACAAGATCATAGCTTTTGGTAAAAAGGTGGGTCTTGAGGTGTTTCTTGAAGGGCTCCACAGAATCCAACTGTCGCATTGACAATGGTAATTTATTATACAGTCGAGGAGCCACATGAGAAAAAGATCTATCAGCGAAGGAAGACTGATGAACAGCTACTGGCTCCTCCAGACGTAATGCATTGTCATTACTTCTCTGAATTGCACCAGAATGAGCAGCAGGACTTCTCAGAAGATCAGCAAGATAATCCGGTTCACCAAATTTGAGTGCTTTGAATGTAAGAAGGGAGAGTTTAAACTCAATTCTGGCTTTGATAGGTAACCAGTGCAGCTCTATCAAGTACGGAGTAGTGGGGGTTCCAGGTGGTAAATTAAATATAAGTCTTGCTGTTCTATTTAGAATGGTCTGGACTTTTTTTTAGCAGATAGTTAGGAAGACCAACACACAAGACATTACAGTAATCAACACGAGACAAAATGGCTGAATGAATTAATGATAGGAGACATCACTTGTTGAGAAACCGCCTTACAGAATACAAGTTCCTGATATGAAAGTTGCAGACCTTGACAACCTGTTTAATATTTTCCTCATAATTCAGTTTGGAATTGAAGTGCACTCCGAGGTTTCGCACAGTGGATACTGGGTCGAGCTGATGGCATCCAATGTTCAACAACAGATCATTTTCAAGATGGTTTATCCTTCTGTTACCACGGATAATGATGATTTCAGTCTTGTTATCATTCAGTTTCAGTTTCTGCTTTAACATCCATAGTTTGACATCCGACAACAGGGATTCCATTTTCATCTTGGTTTCATTTATATTTTCTATCTTGACATACAGCTGAGTGTCATCAGCATAGAGATGATGAGCAACTCCATGAGCATCAAACAAAGATGACAAACTACTTGTGTAAACTGTAAACAGGACAGGTCCCAGGACCGATCCGAGGAACTCCACACAACAAAGGAGCTGGGTCAGAGATGGTATTGCCAACCACAACTCTTTGAGATCTGTCCCACAGATATGACTTGAGAAGTAAGAGTGCTCCATCACGGACACCGTAGCAGTACAAGTCTTCTTCAGCAAATTGTGATCCACAGTATCAAAGGCAGCACAGATAGATCCAGCAAAACCAGCAGGGATGTCTTCCCAAAGCAGGTGTTCACAACTAAATCATTATGTACTTTACATAAAGAGGTCTCAGTGGAATGGTAACTTCTATATGCAGACTGGACAGAAGGGATCACCTTATTTTGCTTAAGCAATAGCAACAATTATTCAAGCACTGCACGTTCAATTAATTTTGAGAGGAAGGATAAATTCGATACTGATCGGTAATTAGACATGTTTTCAGCATCAAGTCCAGGTTTCTTTAAAAGAGGCAACACCAAGGCTTTCTTCTCAGATTGAGGAAAATTTTCCACCATGAAACACTTGTTTATGCTTTTACAGAGATCAGTAACATGGAAATACATAATTGGTACCTTAGATATGTCAACAGGATCTAGTTTGCAATATGTTTTATTCATATTTTTGATATAGTCAATGACTATGGTTGTGTCTATGGGACGGAATGATGATAAGATGCAATCCACTGTTAGTCGAAATTGAAAATTCACAGAAAACTCAGTATCAATTAATGTGCTGCGGAGCATGTTCCTAATGCTTGTTATCTTGTTTGTGAAGAAAGTAGAGAATTTTGAAGCCAATTCCTGACCAGGTACTGAAGCAGGATATGAAGTAATGTTTCTCCGGCCCATGACTCCAGTAGCAACTGCAGTCAGCTTCTTTTGATCAGACCCGCAGGCTTCAACCTTATTTTGCATATACTGTACTGGATCTTTTTTCTTTTGACTTCACGAATCACAGCTTTTCTTGCAGATAAGAATTGCAACCAAGATTCGTCAGTCCGTAAAGAACGCCATCTACACTCTGCTTGCCTACACTCCCTGCACAGAAGGTTGATTGAAGGGGTATACCATGGTGAATCTTCCCGCACAGTTATAGTCTTCACTATCTCAGGACAATGGTGATCTAGGACATTCTGAAGCACTGTCTTGTGTGTGGTTATCAATTCTTCAGAGGAAAGAGTCGAGTAATCAGTGCCTTCCAAAGAGTGGTCAATGTCATGGCAGATTCTTTCTTTATCACAGCTCTTATAGGCCTAACTACGAAAGGTAATTTCCTTCTTATATGAAGAAGCCTTAGGTAAATTAATATAGAAAGTAATCAAAGCATGGTCTGACACTGTGGAATTAATTTGGTCAACTTCAACACTTGACACATGATTGCAGTCAAGGGAAAGTACCAAGTCCAGAATATGTCCACCGATGTGAGTTGATTGGGATACATGGTTAGTTTAGTTGTTCTGGTTGATAAGGTCAAGAAATTCAGAGGAAAAAGGCTTCAAAGTTGGATTGTCTAACCAGTAATTAAAATCACCACATATAAGCAGCCCTCCTGACTTAACAGTGAATGCTTCCAAGAACTGACCAAATTCTTCCATGAAGCCTCTATCGGTGCTGCGATGACCTGGCCAGTGTACAACTGCTATTCAAAAAGTCTGATGATGATGGTTTAATACTACTTCCAAGCATTCAAAAGAAGCTGGAGCCAAGTTATGGTTGCAACGAGAGACCCCAGAGAGAGCAAGAGAAAAAATGTGTGTTACACCTCCACTTGGTTGATCTGTATCAGACCTAGGCACACTGATTATTGAATAGGATTTAGGCAGGGCACTGCAGACGATGCCTATATCAGACTCATACAGCCAATTCTCTGTCAAACATAAAATATCAAGATTAAATTCTTTTAGGGTTTCATTTACATGCTCCATCTTATTACAAATGGAACAGATATTCAGCAATCCTATTCTTACTTGGCCTAGTGATCTTATTAGTTTTTCGACTTGGTAAAGTTAGTGTTTTCAATTATCCTCTTCCTCTGGGCAATCATGACAGGGCATTGTTTACTAGATGCAAAATGAGAGACTCACTCAGCAGACAATGGAGGTTCATGTCTCTGGGCAGAGCAGTTCACACACTTTGGTTTGTTCTTATCTGGACAAGCAGCAGATAAATGGTCACCAGCACAGAATACACACTTGGGACTGGGCCCAGTAGGGCTGACTTTATTCTCTGTGAATATTAGTTATCCCCCACAGGGCTAGAGTAAAGATTGTTGTAGGATCTGGTCACTTTCTAGTGGATTTGACAAGATCTGCCCACATGGATTAAAAATCCATGTGAGGTGTACTGCAACCGGAGGCTCCTTTTTTTTTTTTTTCACTGCTGTGTGGACTGCCAGCACACAGGGTGTGCATTTCCCTTTGCATGCAGCAGTGTAAACTCCCTCCCCCTTATGGTCCCTTCAGGGCTGATCTCATGGAAGGTGCAGCCCCACTTGTAGCTCTTGTGGTAACGTGGACTTGGGCTCACAGCACTGGCTGTGGTATCAAAGACCTTCCCCCCAATTTCCCTGGTGGTCAGAGGCCCCCAGACTCTGTGGGGCAGGAGGCCATTCTGCCCTGGGAGAACATCAACAATAACAACAACTTGGGACTCTCTAGTTTCTTATTACAGATTTCTGCTTTGTGTCCAAATCCCTGACAATGATGACACTGAGTAACTCAAAATCTGTCATAGGCACAGCATCTAGTTAGTCCAACGTAGACATAGTTATGCTCTTGTTCAATAGCTGTACGGATCTCAGGAGAAATTCTTATGACTACCATTTTATTCCCATTTTTTTCATTGGTGAATAACAATTTCAAATCATGGCCATCATCAACTAAGGTCTTGATCCTTGGGTTCTTGTTAGAGATACTAGAGATTATGTCATCATCATTCATTATATGTGAAATTCCAGTTAAGGTCATTTTTGGGAATATCTTTTTTGGCTCCGCTACACTGTAACTATCTGTAATACAAACAATAGTTTCCACAACTTTTCCCAATTTCTACTCCATTATCATTTTACTGATAATGATACTTTTGGTAGCATCCCACAAGTAAACAAGATTGAAAAGTACCAAGCAGGTCTCAGGAAAGTTAGTAAAAAGAATTGGAAATTTTTCTGAATGTACTGACTGTGGTAAGGATGTTTTGTTCAAAACATGTGAACAATACATTGTTAATGGTGAATAAAAGAACTGTTTGGTCCAGTCAATGGTAAAATTAATTAATTCATTCATATGGGTTGAAGCTTTGTTCCCTCATGGACTCTCCTCTTAAGCACTGGCCAAAGCAAAACAGCAACAACTTCTCCATCTCATTTGAAAAGGTTGTACTTGGGGTATGTCTATCCATCCTAAAGAGGCTATTTACTCCTAGTTCCAAGGAGAACTCCCAGAGGAGGTCTGTTTAGCCATGCAATACACTGTGTTGAGAATAGGATATTCTTAGGTAGATATGTATCTGGTATACGATATAATTCATAGATTTGAAAGATGTGTACCTGGAGCTTGTCAGGTACCCCAGAAAGAAACCAGCAACCAAAGTCGAGAGAGACATAAAAGAATCCAGGCAATTCCTGAGTCTCATAACAACAAAATGCTGTTGCCTCACTTGCAGAGTCATTGGTTTATTTTATCTTGTTTATACAGTATGGTACCTGTATAACAATGAGACACTTGCGTGTATTCATCCATATCTGCATTTTGCTGAAATAAATTTACACCCAATATTATACATCAAACTACATTACAGTAATCAAACACTGGTCATTTAACAAGGTATGTGGTACTCACTATCTTTATGCGATACATCGACTTTGAGCCTCTTGACCGATGCTCGAGAAATTGACAATTTTTTCTCTAGAAGGTCACAATTTGTGGCATTAGCCTTCTTCTGGAAGATATGTAGTTTGTGGCGATGTTGCTCCATGGCAGACAGCATAGACTCCACCTGGATCTCAGCCTTCTCTCTCCTCTGTATTTCCTCCTTCAACTGTTCCTCTGTTTCTTTCAGCCTCTTCCTGCAAAAATCATTATGGAATCACATACTGTAAGTTACAAAGCTGAGGTTATTAATCATAAATCATCTCAAGGCATACATTCATCCACCTAGAAAATATCTTCACACACAGATCGACATATATGAATCCATTATCTCTTATAAAACAGCCAATTAATTTATATCTAACGCAGAAATTTTTTTATTATAATTTCTCCATTGCCCTGTATTCAAGAGGTGGTACTACGACTCCAAGGTCAGGGAGGCAGAAATGACATCAGAAATAACGGACAAAAGGACGGAATACCCAATGAAATGAGTAATTCTCACATGCTTATAAGATTGTCTTTAATTTTTAGTGGGACATTTTAATAATCAAAATAACAGTTTGAAATAGTTAGAGACAAACAGTCTATCTATATTATATATATATCAACTTTGATGTTATAGATGCTTTTGAGCACTTACTGCCTCATATTTTTTAACATTTCAGGTAATGATTGCTCTACTGCATATGAAAAACTATGAGTATAATTCCACAACACCAAGGTCAAACCTGAGAGGGGAGATCTCAGGAAGTAATGTGGCTAGCTGTTCCCTCATGTAGGTACAGTCCCGATCACTCTGGTCATAGGCCAACTGCAGTTGCAAGTTCCGTTCCTTCTCCCGTTCACAGGCACGAACCAGTAAGCTGAAAATAAAATTAAATTACCAACTGAAAACTGCAATCGTGATAGATTGGCCTTTGAGGGCTAAGGTTTGAAATTTGTACCAGAGAAGTAGGCTTATGTGGTACGTTCAGCAGATGCACATAGTACAAAAGCAGCCCACTATGTACAGTACTGGGAAGAGTGGCAAGGTGAAAATTAGTGGTACAATCCTGTTTTTCAATATGGATATATTCTTCTTTTCTGACATGCTATAAAGACAAAATACATTGTTCGGCCCATAGACTTTAATAATTATGTACTGTAATTGATTGGAGCATATTCTGGTACACACACCACTCATCACACTGTAAGGCACACCACACCACTCATCACACTGTAAGGCACACCACACCACTCATCACACTGTAAGGCACACCACACCACTCATCATACATGTTACACACCTGCCACGGCCTCACCAAAGCTGAATGCTATGTACTGTTAATCTATTGGCCAGTCAGCACTGAGTGCAGGATAGGGGGTTAAACTAGTTGGCATCAAATAGACTAGTGTAGTAGCCTACATGAGTAAACAATTAGGCCTAACACTAATACAAATGAAAATGGTAGTAAGAACTGGTACTCACTCTACATTGGCAAGCTTCAGTCGAAAGAACTTGTTCCACTGTTTGCTTATGTCCAGCTTCTGAAAATCATGAAAATTCATTAACAATCATCACCAGCAAAACAAAAATCAAGGGAATACTGTATCTCATACATTTAGGCTAGTAGCCTGTAGTATACAGGCATATTGGTGTTCTGATACTGAAGTCTATTTTCTAAGGCATTAATATATACAGGATATATATATTGATAGATAAACAGAGATCTACAGTCCTATATATCCTTATGGAGGTTTGAACTTATGAAATAAGTGGAGATATTAACACAAGGGGTATCTAAAGAAAAGTTGAGGAGTAAAAGGGAGAGATAGACCAAGGAGATGGAAGGTTAGAGAAGTAAGATACGGTACTGTAGCCTATATGAGTGAAGGTGGAGTCAAGTACAGGGAAGATGTCAACTAACATAGGCAGAGGATCATGGAAACAGTAAACCCCTCCAGAATCAAAGTGACTGGCTATCTAGCAATAGACCAATATATATCTTGAAAATTGCCACGTAATATATTTAGCACATAAACCTGCAATGTTTGTGAAAATGAAAGTATATACAGTAACTGCAATGAGGGCCATATCTGAATGCCACCCACTCTATACATTGTACATTACAGTAGCCTACAGTACATACACTGATGAATTTGACTTTCCAATGATGGTAAATTGTCCTAAATTATAAGAAATATATAATCGTTAAGTGTTCCTGTGAAAAATTACAATATTTAGGCTATACCTGTATGAGCTTTTTTCTAGGGGTTTACCAACATAAAATGGATATGCCATAGCCATCATTAAAGGGTTGACAAGAAATAGTATAGGGAGATTCTTTTTTTTGGGTGAATTGGAAGGTCTCTGATTCCTCCTAACTATGCCAATTACTGGTACTAGTAGGGGATCTGTTTTGAGGCATAGCTTTGAGGATTTTAAGACCTTCCAATTCATCAACAAAAGAATCTCCCCTTACTGTATGACATTTACAACCTTCATAAGAGCCCTGTACAGCATACCGTAAGAACCCACCTGTGTGAGAGTCTGGCAGCTGATACAACCTTGTACTTCCTGGGGTGGTTGAGTACCAAAGGAAGGTAGTACTTCCTCACCATCCTCAATCATCTTCATACTTGTCATCTTTCCCTCACCTTGTCACACTGTGGGAATCATATATGTAATATTAATACACAATACAGTAGCTTGAGCAACAATCAATAAAATGGCTTTCAGTTCAGGTGAAGTTGCCAGAAAGCAATATTAATCTATAAACTGCAACTAAAGCATTTTTACATACAGTACAGTATTCACTTCTCACATCTTTGTATTTCCCACATTATAGTCAGTCACTAGGTCTTCTAACTATATTCCATTCAATAATTCATTGTCTTAATTAAAGCTTCTTGATATCTGTCATTAAAACATTCCTTTTCATGGTGACACAGGCCTAAGCTCCATTTCCCAAAACACTATGTCAGAATGACGTTCAGTAGGCTACTGCTTTTCACAAATATTTTGTTTCATGATACTATCACACGTGACTAATGGCGTATTGACAATGAGTTCCATTTGTGATAATATGGGCTACCAAAGACTCTTGTAGGCCTACACCCTGAACATCTCCCCAGGTAAGTACCATCCATATCAGTACCTCCAGTGGCAGCCAGTCATATACAGAATATAAAATGTCTGGGGAAGGATATTGGTTTCAGGATACCTCGAGTTTGGAGACAAGGCACCATTTTTAGGCGCCTTGCCAAGTCACTGTTTACATGTTATTTTCCCACAAAAAGTAGTACTGACTTCACTACTTTCTTTTTGCCACTGCTGACCTTTACAAGCCATCACAATAAACTTCAATATGATCAAGTTAAGGTAAGTCTCATTATTAACCTGAGGTCTGGTCCAAGTACTGTAGTTTGCCTTGGCCCTGATTAAAAGTAAGGTTAGGTCAAGTTTGGTTAATATTTGAACAGTAAATGTGGTTACTATAGTCAGGTTTGGTTCCAGTTGTCTGCCCCAGTTTTGATTCGGTTCGGTCATGGGTAAAACTTTTGAAATAATGCAGAAAATTGTTCAGGTATTATCCATTCTTCGGTATTATACAGGCGCTTGTCCATAATCACTCTTCGTACATGTAGGTAATTTCCTCATAGATTATTTCCGTCGCAAATGCATTGCTTTCGTAATACAACGACCATTAATTAATTCAATTTTTCTTTATCCGCAGGGTGTACAGTGGCCATATCCAGTCAATCATGATACTTCCACCTCACTGGCTGTGTATTAATGCGCGCGGACGGCCAATCAGTGTGCTTGATTAATGCGCCTCAATTTCAAGAGAGCTGGTATTCGTTCTGGCCACCTGCGGTTGTACCTAGCCAGGTACCTATTCCTGAAAGAAGCAGGTGATCAGGAAATCCACCACTTTTTCATAGAGAGAGCAAAGCTCTATCCACCCTTTCAAATCACCGCCACTGATAGGTTCCAATAGTCTGCTCCAGTTAGATCCCGGTAGCTTGCTGCAGTCCTGATTAGGTTAGGTTAGGTTAGGTCAGGTCAGGTCTACCTAATTCTATTTAATGCATTATAGTCTTTTTCAGACGAATCTGTAGTTCAAATCTGGCGAAAATGAGTATATTCAGAGACTGGGTGGGGGGAGGGGGGGTGACATCTCCAAAAACATTCATTTGTGACGGATTTGAACAACAGGTTTGTAAAAACACACTACAGTATAAAACATTGCATTCTGAAAACCTTGAGTCAAAATGACATTATGGACAAGTGCACGTAAATTACCTATTCCTTTGGCCAATGGTAAACATCACATTCCAATAGACAAAGTATAATTATAAGGCATTATTCAGGCCCTTATCCATAATCACTAAAATCAATTATTTTCTGTCAAATACATTTCTTAATACATGTACGTCATTTCCTCATAGATAATTTCTGTCGCAAATGTATAGCTTTCATAATAAAACTTACCTACCCTTGACTGATTCAATTTTCCTTAATCCGCAGTGTGTACAGCAGCCATATTGGTGCGGACGGCCAATCAGCGTGCTTGATCAATTTCAACGTAGATCAGTGTGCTTGATTAATTACAATGGCTTCCCTTTATACCGAACGTATTATTCAGTGCTGTTTTGAGAATAACAAAGCCAGTTTAAAAATTTAATGTGTCCACGGAGTATAACCAACGTCAGTGAACTGCCCCAAGTGTAATAAGTTCTGTATTTACCACCACTCTCGAATAAAAAGGTACCGTATTACCAATTCAAGACTGCTAAGGTTAGCCCACGGTAGTCTGCCACGGTTAAGTCCCAGTAGTTTGCTGCGGTCCTGATTAGGTTAGGTTAGGTCAGGTGAGGTTTACTAAATTCTATTTACTGTGCAGTAGTGTTTTTCAGACGAATCTGTAGTTCAAATCTGGCGAAAATTAGTGTTTTCAGAGATTGAGTGGGGGAGGGGGGGGGTGATATATCCAGAAACACTCATTTGTGACAGATATGAACAATAGATTAGTTAAAAACACACTATAAAACATTGCATTCTGAAAACCTCGAGTCGAAAAGACATGAATTTATATCATTATACTGGAACCGACGGTTCATGTTGATGCATTTGTGACGGAAATACCCAATATGGAAATGACGTACATGTATTAAGAAGTATATCTGACAGAAAAAAATTAATAGGAGTGATTATGGACAAACGCTTGACTAATACCGTTGTATTTAATGCACTTGCGACGGAAATAACCAATAAGGAAATGATGTACATGTATTAAGAAATATATTTGACAGAAAAGAATTAATGGGAGTGATCATGGGTAAACACTTGAATAATACCAATACCGGAACCTAGCCGGATGTGGTAACTGCTACAAAACGGCAATATATATACTGGATAAATAACGGTACCGCCATAGCCAAAGCTGACTCAGGTTTCACGAAGGTGGTGAGGTGTTTGAACCACTCATCATCTTTGTTATGTGTGCTATAACTGTGTTTTATACAGTTTAGTGTGTGTTTCACTTTGTCACATTAACTACACACATTGGTGACATTTAGCCAATGTGGACTGACCACATGACCACAAGATCCAGAATTAGTAATTCAGAGTTGGAGTTACAGGCTAAGTAGCCTCTTCCAAAAGTCATCTTTATGAGACCTTAAAGAATAAGAATTGTACCCTTACCTCTAAGTTAGGATGGATGCAACGGGAAGTGATGACGAGAGGAATTATCACTTTACAACTAATGTTACAAGATAAACCCAAACAAACATTATTACACTCTGTCCACAACACGTCACACATAACTTCATCTTTATAAACTCATTTCATCTCTCGTGGGTTCATTGTTAATGGTTACCATGGTTTCTTTCTTATTTAATCATGTACACATGTGACGTGGTGGCATTCCCTTACTATTCTACTCGTGAAACGTTTTGACTTGCCAACAACAACAACACGTGTGTAATTTTGAAAGTGTTATGTTAAATGAACAACATTACACAGTCAGCCAATAGAAACTCTTTAGAATTATATTGCTGAGTTCTCATTGGTCGAGGAGTTAACGTATCTAAGTAAAGCAACAACATACAGATTAGAGAGATTTCGTAAAAAAATTATTCGGTATAAGATACGGCTATCATGTAATTATTATAATTGAAGCAAGGAATATGACTGAATAATAGTGAATATCTACATGGAAGTTATTTTATTACAATAAAAGCCTCTCACGATGACACCGCACAATAACAGATGATATTGATACGATTGCCTTTGCAACGGCGCCACTTTATCTAACCCATTTTGGTGTCGCTTTATCGTGCATTATCACCATATTTTTTTATTTTCTCTCGCAAAATCTGTATAATGCTCTTCATGCTTAATATCTCTTACTCAATAACATGACTGATTTAAAAGACATAGCATACCCTTGCTCTATGTATAATTATACTGTAATTACAGTAAAATGTTTCTTCTTGAATGTTGTTTCCATTATCTATATATTTCCAGACTTAGTGAATCTTACATAGATCCCCACATGGTATTATTTGTTTATATGTTTTCTGAGGGTGGGTAATAGCTAGTGAATGGCAGGATATCTCCATTCTCCCATTATTCAAATATTGTACCTTGGCTTGGCATTGGCTTGCAATTGGCTAGTTAACAATAAAGTATTGTAGTCCTACCTGTTGGTTGCCAGTTTCTAGCAATTCTTAATAGCGAATTTGGGAATATAATAAAAAATATAGTTATTGTAGGAACATAATATTTAATACAGTAAATTAATAATTTTCTGCTTAGCAACATTAGCAGAAGCCCAAAAGTTACATATCGTATACAAAGTCAACTTTTTGGCAGGCTCCATCAAATACAAAGTTTGACACACAATACTGCAATTACATAAAGCCATGACATTTTGTATCATAGTGCATAACAAAACTATTATGTCATGTGACTATGAATATAGACCACTGACTGCATGCAATCCCTCAATATTTCCGTATTCACCAGGCTGGAGCCTGGAGGACAGTCACTGTGGGCCTACAGAGCTTGATATCAAGCTAACATTTAAGGCCACTAAGTTCACAGTGGGGTATAATTGAAGTGGGGTATAAATATGAGGGCACCACCTTCCTGAGGGTACAAAATTGGCCAAAGGGGCCTCCCTTCTTAAGGTTTACAAGTGACCAAAGGGCACCTCCCTACGGAAGGTGCAGGAATGGTTGAAAGGCACCTCCCTCCCAAAGATGTTGGAATGGCCTCCCTTGAAGGTGCAGGAGTGACCAAAGACCACCTCAGTGTTGTTATTTTATAAAAAAGCCAAAGGCTATGCCCGACTGAATGAAATTCCAGATAGGATAACAATAGCAATAATAATAATAAATATAATAATATATACACCGAGCAATTACATAAATTACAGTTTTATCACAGTGCCATAGAAAACAATATATACTTAACATAACAGCATACCGGTACCTGTAGTCAGGAGAGCGATGTGGGGACCAGTTTTTTGCTACTGCAATGGGGTGTTTCTGAAAAGCCTAAACTTGATAGATGAACTGTAAAGTGTAAATGTTTGCTGACCCCATTCATGAGGTGATTACACTGTATATTATTGTGCGAAATGTAGTATGTCATAACATAAATAATACTTCAGAAATAGAAAATATGTTTACATTTAGCATGAATTGCAATATTTATCGTAGGCCTAGCCTATATAGAAATGAAATATTCACCGACGGCACCCCGTCATTTTACTGGTTCTGTCATATTGCTTTTTTACATGTACCGGTAGTAGAAGTGAAGATTTTAATTTTGCAAATGACTCAGACTGCAAATTGAGCCTCATACAGTTTCTATCCAAAAATTCATTATATAGTACAGGGCATATTTCCCATTCATCATCCCACTGCATAACAAGGACTGGTGTGTGTGAATGGTGTCCTAGTGGTTTCCTTGGTCACCCCCAAGCTTGAGTGCGGCAGTAATGGAGGACCAGCTTGCCATCCGAGCCGAAGCACTGGTAGAGGTTGCGCACCAGCTGGTCTGGGGCCGGGGCAAAGCTCTGGTTCACATACAGAAACTGACATGGGAAAGTAAATCCAACAGTTAGGTATACCATTCATGAATATATTAACAGTAATATTATTTATATTTTATTAATAAGTCTCTGTTTTCTTTCCTTTCCTTAGGTGATCCAGGAGGTAATTCTTTATTAGATTCCTGAAGCAGTGTGTGTATATTGTGAATGTACAGTATTTGTGTGGTGTAAGGGGCTTGGTGTGAGAAAATCATATTACTGAACAGGGTGGAAGAGTACAGGAAGGAGAGGAATATGAAATCATAAATACCTGAGAGAGGGACAGAATGCCCAGGGTGATGGGTCACATTCACATTCACTCCCTGTTACCCTTTTCAAGCTCACAAAATTTTCAGTTCCATATGATAATGTGATAATGTGAGTACAGTATAAACACTCCCTCATGCAATTCTTGTCACCTATAAACTTAACTCTAGGTCAAACCCATTGCTCTTCTCCCTGAGGTATTTTATTTTCCGCTTCCTTTTTACGCTAATGACAGAAGAGACTCACCAAGTTGTCTGATGAATTGAGCTTGAGGTACTTGCGGATGAAATCTGCCACCCAGCCCACCCGCTTGTCACCCTCCACTGCCCACTTCTTCTTCCTCATGATAGGAGCATCCCCAGTTGCCTTCAAGAGGACATCAACTGCAGAAGATGGGGAAAAGAACATAAGAAATCTATGTACAGTATAGTACTGTATAGCTGCCATCACTGATGAACAAAAAATAATCATTCTTTAAAACTAACAACAGTAACAACTACTGTATGGCAGCTTCATCAGCTCATTCCTCTTGCTGAATCTCAGTAATCGGTTACAGCAATTAGTGACCCATTACTGTATTAAAATATGCACCTGGGCTTGTTCTGAATAACATACAGTGTGTCAGTGTTCAATAGGTTCCAATACTTATGGCAATAATAAATGCTGGAACTGTTTCAGCAATGTGTCAAACAATTCAAATCCTCAGGAAAGTCAAATACAAATTATCAGTCATGACTGATTCATTATAAAGCTATCCTTTCACATTACTGTGGCAAATGGTATTATCAGGGAAAGAAAGAACCTATCTTTCATAAACATTGCAATACTATTGGACTATAGCCAGGAATTCAACTAACACATTTGCTTATGAAAGTATTGAAAGTACTGTAGTGAGCATAAATATTGAAGGAGTTATACAGAATAATCTATGCCTTGATGTGTTAGAAGGTTGCAGTACTTCCTCCAGAATATAAATCACCCCTCTTGGCAATTTGGGACAGTAAATAAGAAAAGATCGCTGAGCAAACAAACCCAAATTTCTTAACATAAAATCAGCCCAATAGTCTACTCACACCATTAAAAGTAAACACTTGGTTCCTAGAATGAGGAGCATCTTGTCTAGAAAATAGGAATAATTAGTTATTGGAAATTTGAGATCCAAAGTACAACCCAGAAGGTCATCAAGGAAAATAATCGGCAATAATAACCACATTCATGACTAAACAAACAATAGAATAAAACCTAAAGCAATCCAGAATAACTTAATTGAAATACTAGCCTATCTTAGGGGTAATACACATTGGTTAATTGGAGCACCTTGATTTCTCTAAAGTATCCCAAGAAACAGAATCAGGTTAGCCAAAATAATGGTGTCCTGTTCAGTTCAGTTCAGTTGATGGGTGAGGAGTGTTGCCTTACCAACAGCACACTTCTTGTTTTCTCGTTGATATCACAGTAGTTTTTCCCAACTTTGTAACTACTGGTGCTGTGCTCATGTGTGTTTCTATTATGTTTTCTTTATTTTCTTTTCCAAATATTCTTTAATTTTATGTTAATCTTCGTGCTTTCCTTTCTTTTTATCTTTTCTTCCAAATTTGATATTGGTAGTCTTATGTTACACTTATATATTCTTCATTATATAGTAGCTGTCCTAAAATATTACTTTCATTTTCTATAAATGGTTATTGTAAATGCACATTCACATTTCTTTCTTCCTGTAAAAATAGACACCATAATATAAAATGCTTTATATCCTCTAATTCTGCTTCACACAGGTCACATTTTACTTCACCTCCTGTAAATCTTTTTCTGTCATTAAATTTTAAATTATTTGTCCTACCCTTATATAATATTACTGATGCCATATTATTATCATATATTCTTTCTGTTTTAAATGTTTTGTATATTTCCAAGCTCGATTTTTCATGGACCTCTTTCTTCCAGTGCTGTGTCCCATTTAAAAAAAATTTCCTTTATTTCTTTGACACTGGTTTCTTCGACTGACTTTTCTCCCAACTCGGTTTCTCTAATGAATGTCTCTACCTCCTTCATCCATTGGTCTTTTCCACTTTCCATCTTTTCTTGAATTATTCCTTTTACTAAGTAATTTTAACTTCTATACCGTATTTTAGATATTTTATATGTCTTTCTACAATTCTGCTCTGCATAGTTGAGGCTCCTATTTCTCCTCTTAGAGTTGATTCCACAGTCGTTCATAGTGGTATGTAAGCACGCAAACAAAAGAATCTTAGCCGTGAAAAAGACTTATGGCTGAATTATTTAATGAATATGATGAGTAAACAATATTATCTAACTTTTGTTATATTTTGTGAATGCAGATACTAGGCTTTTGGAAAATAATGAAGCCTTACAAGTGTGGTTGGTTAGGAGGCTAACAAACAAATATGACTGTGTAATCGACCCTTACAGTGCGGTTGATTAGGAAGCTAACAAACAAATATGACTGTAGAATTGACCCTTTTTTGTGTTGCTACCTGAGCATATCTTGGTGCCCCTAGTATATAACTGTAGACACTGTTTTCTATCTTTTGTAGTTCTTCTATTACAGTTTTTTGTAAATTCTAATATATATATTTGCTCCATAAAGTACAGATGGTAGCACCACACTCTTCCAATATGTTTAGTCTAGTAACATCCTATTTACACTCTGGTATATTATTGTGTAGATCAGGTTTGACATTTTTCTTATTTTTTGTATTACTTGTGCTTTATGTATTCAGACACATTTTTTGGAGGAATTATTTGCCCCAGATTTACCACCACTGTGATTAACCCCCCCTTAAGCCCTACTCTCTCCCCCCTTTAGCCCTACTCCCCCCCCCCCCTTTCAGCCCCACGTCAGCGAATATAACGTCAAAAGGATTCCTAACACAATTACTGGTCAAACATAGGGCGATACCTATGCAAGAACGTCTGTGGTATTGACGACGGCGTGGTACCGATACGATGGCTCTGTTGTTTGTCTATCGTATCGTATCGCCATCGTATACACTATGAATGCTCTTGAATAATGGTCCAAACATACAATTAGGAAAATAATCACCAGTAACAAGTATCTTATCCCCAAGCTCTCTCACTCTCTCTCTTTCACTCTCACTCACTTTTCTTGAGAGGTGTGGCCTTATTTGAGTCATGGTCTGTGTGTTCCAGGGAAGACTCTGATGTGAGGTCAGAAGGGGGCGAGCTCTTCTCTTCCTCCATTATTATTGTTATTGTTTGATTGTTGTCGTCGTTGTTGTCAAAATGTTATGAGGCTGTATTTAATTAAGATCATCCGTGGTGTATACGATGGTGTGGTACCGGTACTACGACTCAATAGACACACAACAGAGCCCTCGTACCGGCACAATGCCATCGTATATACCACGGATGTTCTTGAATACGGCCCATGATTCCATTGGGGTCTATAGCCTTTTCAACGGCACTGGATGCACGGATGTTGAGTTATGTGAGAAAAGTTGTGTCCTTATTTCTTTATTACTATATATACAAAAAATATTATGGATACTCACAGTAGTCTTCTATAAGATGTCTATCACTAGCCTGTCATTCCAGCTCTATATATATTAAAACTTTCTAGGTGAGTGTGGTGGTCGAGTATGTCTTGTATTAATTGTGCCCCAAAACTAAATCTTACAATTCTCCTGGTAATCCAGGTCCTGTACGTGTATTAATTCGTCCCTCAAAAGCCACTACATTGTCAGAATCAACCTCGGTTGCCGATGGGTTATTCCAATTATTCACTAATTATATAAAATGCATAAATTTCCTCTTTCTCCAACCTTAAATTTACTTTTGCTGGTAGACGGTTAAAGGTTGCATGCTACCAGACTTAGCAGCATACAGCAATTTGAGGTATGATTATAGTTTATAAATAATACAACAATAAGTTCTCTTACAAACGGAGTAATATAACACCAAGGCTCATAATATAACATAGTCCTTTATCATCCAGTGTAAGAATTAACCCTACATTTGGGATAGGCATTAAATATTTTAACAGGAAGGATAGGATAAAATTTACTATACAACCATTTACAAGGACATTGTTTATTGTATGTACAAAAATTTACACTTACATCGTAATACTGTCCAGCAGACCAAACTAGCTGTCTCTACTGTGCTTCAGAGAGAGAGAAAGAGAGAGAGAGAGAGTAACATTTTCATAGCTGTTAAGAATATTATACATGGATTATAAGGCCACAGAACGTCGTAAAACACCCTCACTGGTACCATAACGTTTGTAGTATTTGGGAACTACCCTCACTTCCCTCCCTCTGTAGCTGGGTACGTTCGAAAGTGGTGACGTGTGTGTGTGTGTGAGTAGCAGTTGACCTGACCTGGGCCACGGTAACGGGCTTGATGAAGCCTATGTCCAGTGTCGAAACATATACAAAATAAATTTCTAGTACGGTTAACTAGCGTATAAATCACACTAACTTTTGTGTTTCTCTGTTACAAACATCTAGTGATTCGTACTTGAATAAAAATCTATAAATTTTGATATGTTGGATACCCATAAATGGGATATAGTTATTACGTGAGTTAGCTGTGCTTGAGTGAGTGAATAGAGGTAAATGACAATGGTATCATTACAATATAACCATAAAATAACAATAAATACATGACAATTCCATTTATAATAACAGCTCCAGAAACATTTTATGATTTAGTCCAACCAAATGTCTTTATTTATGATTTCTACATGATGAAGTTTGGCAACAGACTTACAATACTACAAAATTTTCCCGGGACAGAGACTAACATGCAATAAATTTTAATATAATTCACTGATTACTGCACAAGAACACAAAACCATTTAAACTCATTTATTCCCCCCCCCCTTTTTTTTATAAGAATGACGCAAATTATGGACTCCTTCCCCCCGTGGATATAGAGGAAACCAACTCGTTGAATTTTATTTATAGGAGGGTAATTAAGGACCCTGTGTTTATGTATGAAAATTGGAGGCTTCTGATTCCTCCTGACTATGCCACGAAACAAGCTCCTTCCATATAGGTGGTGTTTCGTGGCAATATTTGAAGGACTCATTTATCTCCAATTTTCTGACTACATCACAGGGTCCATTAAGGAGTCAATGGAGAATGTTCCTGATTTCTGCAAACTGTGTCGAGAACTATACTGTATAATTTATGTAGCCAATCAAAGTACAGTCTGTCTGTTTTGTATCGGCTTATATGGGAAAATCACAAGCCGTCTCCAATTCTTTATCAATCAATATATCTTAATTAACTCTCTCTTTGCCATGGCTTGATGTCTCTCTCTGTCGGGTACTATACAAAAAAAAAATATATATAAAAAAAGCTAATAAAATACTCCTCACGCGAAAAATTCTGACACCTCTATAACGACTAATGAGAGACAGTGGAAGACCAACAGGAATTACAGGACATTGATTGATCTGAGAACGAAAGAAGCCCGTCCATCCTTGACCTGTATACCTACGACCCTATATTGGACGAGGGAGAAGGTGTTAATACATAATTTTATTTTATTATGAAGGTGGGACAGAAAACACGAAGGCAATAGAAGGCAACAAACAATACATTAAGGGGTTAATACACTTTTGTTTGTTACATTGGAGTACCTTGATTCCTCCAAAGTATATATATATGCCAGGAAACAGGACCACCACATTAGCGAAAGTATTGGTGTTTTGTTGCTTGGAATAGTTTGAAGGAATCATTTACTTCAGATTTATCAAAAGTGTATTATCTCCTTAATTACACGGGACAACACGAGTTACCATACTGTAAACGGTTTCAATGTCCATATTCAAGAACGTTGGTGATGCATAATTAGATGGCGTGGTAGTACCGGTACCATGGCTCCAATAGGCAAACAACAGAGCCATCGTACCGGTACCACGCCATCGTATACACCATGAATAATGTTCTTGAATATGGCCCTTTCATCGAGTCCCTCTGCAAATCAGTCTTATGGGAAAGTTTTATATTACCGAGTGTACAGTCACCAGTCATAATAAGTATCCATCCAGTGGTCTGCTCTGAGTAATCTGACGGAATAGTGTACAGTCACGAGCACTAATAAGTATACAGTGTTGCTTGAAGCTTTGAACAGTCCACCAATTCCCCAACCAACTAATTATTCCAATGGAGATCTTATTGTGTATTCATTTACTGTCTCTATAGGTATTGGAAACACACCTGAATACTTATTAGTGCTCGTGACTGTACAGACGCCATGCAGCATAAATTCACGTCCATCTATTGTATTTAATATTGCTAGTATGACCAGATAGTTGCATTCTTTATGAACCCGTTTTTATTTTAACAACATATATACCTAATTTACCATATGAGAACTATATCTGTCATCTCTTCATTAAAATTGCATTACAAGATCACTATAACTAATCAATGCATACGCAAGTGGAAATGAAGCGAACTTATGCTGCCGACTGTACATGAAGCGAGTGTGAGACAGGAAATCGATCTTTGTAATCGGTTCACTTGTATATTATGACACATTATTGGAAACTTCTACAAGACCTGGATACTTATTATGACTCGTGACTGTACAATTGCAGATAATATGATTCCTTTCCACTCCTGAGCTTTGATACAGGGCAGGAAGGAAACGAGAGATAGATAATATATAATAATAATGAGAGCTTAGAACCACCCATATATTAGCGGTGATTTAGGGCATGAAGGAACGGCTGAAGAAAGTGACAGAAAGATAATAATAATAATGATAATGACGAGAGCCGATAACAGTACACCATAGAGAGAGAGAGAGAGAGAGAGAGAGAGAGAGAGAGAGAGAGAGAGAGAGAGAGAGAGAGAGAGAGAGAGAGATATTAGGACAGTGTTGTTGTTGTTGTTGTTGTTGTTGTAAATGCACGTCAGACCATATTAGCAGTGATCCAGGGCATGAAGTGTGTGATTCTGGTGTAGACGCCTGGATAACCCGGCTCGGCGCACCTGTTGCCGAAGGAGACGAGGCCAATCTGTACCCACCTACCCGCCATGTACAGCTGAAGGGGTCCACCACTGTCACCCTGTAAACAACAACATATTGACAAGAGTTAAAACACTGTATGCATCACTGTCACCCTGTAAACAACAACAGTCATCTAACATTAAAAGTTTCACCAATGGTGTCCCACAAGGTTCTGTACTGTCACCCACCCTTTTCAATTTATACATGCACGACCTACCAACACCCCAGGCAACACAAATACACATAGCCTCCTACGCAGAAGACATAACACTCACATGTACACACAGAAATGCAGACACAGCCACTCACATCCTCCATCCCTACCCGAACACACTTAATGCCTGGTTCACCACAAACAGACTTAAAATAGCACCCACCAAGTCA
>JAWQEG010001968.1:222500-225000 GCA_033782935.1 Petrolisthes cinctipes | reverse complement strand
TCGAAATTAATGTTGCATAAATCTGCATGGAAAGGAATTTAACAGTGTTTTTAAGGCATCTATGAGCGGCGTGATTATGTATGTACAGTTGCGGATACATGAAACAGACACACCTGAAGTGTAGGATGAGACGTGTTTGTGTGTGTGTGTGTGTGTGAGGGATAGAGCATGTGTATGAAGGAGAGAGAGCATGTGTGTGAGGGAGAGAAAACATGTGTGTGAGGGAGAGAGGATGTGTAGGATGAAGTAGGATGTGTAGGATGAGACGTGTTTGTGTGTAAAGGCGCGTCCGTCCTGTTCTATGCTTTGGTATGGGACCCGTATAAAATGTGTCTACGTATTTCATATTTCCGCTACTGAACATACATTCATAACAGACACACTATACAATATACAAGTGGTGTTGTAAAGTTGAGCAAGTAGAAAGGGCAAGAAAATTATGGCTGTTTATGGCAATATCTTCACCACCACTCAAAGTTCAGCCAATCACGTTCCACCTTACATTGGCTTTGGGTTCCCAGTGATTCATTCATAAAGATACGAAGGTTTACTACAAAGAAGTGCCAGATGTTGCCATATAAAGCCATTTTGTTTATGCACTTTCCATACAATATGTTTGTCTCTCACCTGGTGTTGGCGGGACAGCAGACTCCAGGGACGAACAGACTCTTGAAGCAGACGGACTTCCTGAGGTTGGTGAGGTCGAGGATGAGGTCAGGACAGTCACTGAGGTCCTGACAGAGCCCCGTCTCCCCCGCTGGTGTGGTGCATGAACGTGGGGGAGGGTCCGCCCTCTCTGTCTCGGCGCCCCCTACCCCCGGCAGGTCAATCACGATGCGACCGTCGCCGAAAGAAACTGCGGGTACGGATTGTCCCACCACCTCAGACACAGACTTAGCGAGGGGTGCCACGGCCCTAGTGAGGTTATTACCAAGGAGGCGGGATGATAAAGCAAAGGCTGTACTACCCACCACCCTACCCACAGCCTCACCCACACTACCCACACCAGGCCTCCCTCCATCATAATTTCCTCCGGGGTTGTTGTCTTTGCCTTGGGGGACCTGGCTATATCGGTGGTCAAAGTAGTCACTGTTAGCGTTGTTATTATTATAGCCTTGGTTAGCGTTATAATTATAGCCTTGGTTAGCATTATAATTATAGCCTTGGTTAGCATTATAATTATAGCCTTGGTTAGCGTTATTACTATAGCCTTGGTTAGCGTTATTACTATAGCCTTGGTTAGGGTTATTATTATTATAGTCTTGGTTAACGTCGTGATAGTCGTGGTAGTCGTGGTTGTTAATTTGATAGTCGTGGTAGTCCTGATTATTGTTAATATGGTAGTTATGGTTAGTATCAGTGTGGTATGTGGTATCATCCTGGGTGGTACTCGGAGCACTGCCGCTGGTGGAGAAGGAAGATATGGCACTGGCGAGGTTGTTAAGACCACTGGAGATGCCTTCACGGATGTTACCAGCGATCGCCTTGACTCGGTTGTGTCGTCTCTGCCCAAGTACCTTCGACCCCAGACGCTCTATACCTGAAGACGTGCCCCTGGTTACCATCTGCGCCCCTCTCTGTAGTCCGGTACCCAAAACATCAATACCCTTGTTGATATATGGTACGGCGGCGTTGCTGGCCTCCACTAGTTTATCCTCAATGGCGGGAACAATACGTGTGGACACCACCTGCGCCGTCGACTGTAGTCCCTCGGCTGTGCGCAGTGCCAGGTTGTTCCCAGCGTCTATAATCACTTGTCCTATGGTCGGTGCTACGTCTTTAGTGAGTCTGTCAGCGGCGTAACGCATCCCTGGCACCACACTACGCCTCAGTGACGTGACGGAATTCCTCATCTGCAGCAGCATGTGACTGATGGCAGCTGTAACATTGGTGGTGGGTGTGTTGTTGTGCATGGTGGCTGCTAATGTACTGTTTTCATGCACACATCTGTACACTGGACTATAATATACCTCTTTTCATGCACCTATAAACACCTCTTCTGTCCTGCACTACACCATCGTATGCAAGAATGTCGGTGGTGTTGACGACGGTGTGGTATTGGTACGATGGCTGTGTAGTGTGTCTATGGAGTCATCGTACCACACCATCGTCAACCCCATGAATGTTCTTGCATACGGCCCACAGCACTATACCACCTATCCTGTCCTACACTATAGAAAGTACTATAATTATAATAGTTTCTTTCTTGTCCTGCCTTGTCCTGTCTTGCCCTTCCATGTTGTAACTATTATAGCACCTATAATGTCCTATATCTTGCCACTTGGCCTACTTTATTTTGCCCTGCCCTGCCCTGCCCTGACCTGCCTTTCCCAGTTCTATTGACACCAGCCCTGCCCGTCCCTCTAATCCTTTACTAATTTTATTCATCATTTCATCATAAAAAAAAGAAAACTGTTAACAGCCTGACAACGAATAAAGGTTGAATGCAATAATACCTGTATAGTAGGCGTATAAACAGTAGGCTGTGCTGTAGCAAAGT
>JAWQEG010001968.1:182500-215000 GCA_033782935.1 Petrolisthes cinctipes | reverse complement strand
ACACATAAAACAACAAATCTATAAGTCTCTAGTTTCCATTTCACGTAAACATTCAAACTGCAATGTATTCAGCAGAAAATACGACCCTCCAAACAGCTCTACCTCGTAGTAAATATATTAACTCATAATAATATCCCCACCCAAAAAAAAAAAAAAAAAAAAAAAATTGAAAGAAGAAAGTGGTAGAGAGGTGTTAACGACGCTGCTGCTGCTTTCCAATGGTCAAACAAACAAACAAGTGAACAAAGCAACAAGTACAGTCGGCTGCAAAATAATGTCCCGTCGCTACATCTGCCAAGTCATAAAGTAAGTATGGAAATATAAGCTTCACTGGCTTGTAAACTGGAAAAACAGAGAAGTATATCAATTTACTCCCTGGATATCGTATTTCTGTTTGGTGAATTATTGTTTTTATTCGATAATTAACCTTTTATGTTATCACGTGCTGAGTGAGGAGACACGACTTTTGCCGCCGACTGTACAGTATATATATGTCAGGTGGAGTGACTATACTATTATTATAACAACACCTCTTCTTCTCTGTCTGTCTCTCTCTCTCTCTCTCTCTCCCTCTCTCTCTCTCTCTCTCTCTCTCTCTCTCTCTCTCGTCATCACTACTTTCACACTCTCTCTCTCTTTTTTTTCTCTCTCTATCTCGTTATCATTACTCTCTCTCTCTCTCTCTCTCTCTCTCTCTCTCTCTCTCTCTCTCTCTCTCTCGTCATTATATCAATACTTAAAAAACATATGAATTGCTGCAGGGTACTGAATCACTACATCAAAAAATACGATAAGCACCACATGTTTGTTACCGAAACCAGTTCAAGGACCCACGTGATGTTGTCATAAAATTGGAGTCTAGTGAGTCCTGCAAACATTGCCACGAAACACACACACACACACACACACAAGTACAGTCGTGGTCAATAATAATCATCCATATAGGGGTAACTCACGTAAGGGTTTGACAGCTTCCCTCTGTTCCTTAGCTGATAAACTTTCCAATAAATAGGTTAAGTACCATCTTTTTATTTAATACAAGCCAGCAGCTACGCACTACTTAAAACAATAACATCTTAATATGTAAACGTGAAAACATTAGACAGCAAATTGTTTAAGATACTCATATGTGGATGATTATTATTGACCACGACTGCACACTTCCTCGATCAATTTTATTTTTACTTTCGCGTCCTAAACCTCTTTCACTCTCTTACCTTCCCTCCTTCTCTCCTTTATTATTCATTCCTCCTTGCTCTCTACTTCCCTCACTTTCTCTTTTATCGTTCATTCCTCCATGCTATCTCCCTCCCTTCCTCCCTCCCTCCTTCTATATTCGTTATTTTTTTCTTCGGCCCCTATATCGCTTTCACCCTTCTTCCTACGTTCTCTCCTTCCTTACCTCCTTTCCCTCCTTTCTCTCTCCCTCCCTCCTTTCTCTCTCCCTCCCTCTTTTCCCTCCTTTCTCTCTCTCTCCCTCCTTTCCCTCCTTTCTCTCTCCCTCCCTCCTTTCTCTCTCCCTCCCTCCATTCCCTCCTTTCTCTCTCCCTACCTCCATTCCCTCCTTACTCTCTCCCTCCCTCCTTCCCTTCTTTCCCTCTCCCTCCCTCCTTTCTCTCTCCCCCCCTCCTTTCCCTCTCTCTCTCCCTCCATTCTCTCCCTCTCTCCCTCCCTCCCTTTCTCTCTCAATCCCTCCTTTCCTTCCTTTCTCTCTCCCTCCCTCCCTTTCACATATTATCATCTTTCCGGTCTCACCCACTTTCCCCACTCTAATCCTTCCCCCCCCTCCACACACACACACCCTTCACCCCCCCCCCACTCCCCCACTACCCACACAAGGCAGGAGACAGCAGGAGCTAGTTCACTTTCACCCGTCATGACGTCACACACACACACACACACACACACAGAGGTCGAATGGTTAGCAGATCCATGCATGCACACACACACACAAAACAAACAAACAAACAAACAAACAACACTCCGTAACTTACAAGGAGTTTTTTTTTTATTAGCGTCTCTCTCTCCTCTCTCTCTCTCTCTCTCTCTCTCTCTCTCTCTCTCTCTCTCTCTCTCTCTCTCTCTCAAATAACACCCGTAGCTTAGAAGGAGTTTTGTGATTAGCGCCTCTCTCTCTCTCTCTCTCTCTCTCTCTCTCTCTCTCTCTCTCTCTCAAACAACATCCGTAGCTTACAAAGAATTTTTTTATTAGCGTCTCTCTCTCTCTCTCTCTCTCTCTCTCTCTCTCTCTCTCATAAACGACCAAGAAATCCCCTCACACACTAATAATAATAATAATAATAATAACAACCAAATCTTGCAATAATTAGTTTACAGTAGACCTCATCCCCAACCTGACTTGCAACATCATATTTGTCTCGTGTTGCAATAAGTGACGTAAATCAAAGTTGTTATTTCTGGAGCAACATGATTCCTCCAAAGTATGCCATGCCGGAAACAGGACCCCATTAATTAACAAAAATAATAATGGTGTATGGCTTGTTGCTTGGAATAGTTTGAAGGAATTAGTTGTATTTAATTAAGGAGGCCATGCATACTGTACAGTCACGAGCAGTAATAAGTAAACAGCTTTGGTTGAAGCTTCGAACAGTATAATTCACCAACGAAGACGTAATTCCAATGGAGATCTTATTGTGCATTTATTTACTGTCTCTATAGGTATTCGAAGCACACTGGATACTTATTAGTGTTCGTGACTGTACAATGTTCGTGGTGGTAAATATGGAGTAACTTATTCCTCCATATACTAGGTTTTTTTTTTTTTTTCCAAGCAACAACAGGCCAGCATTATCTGTTTTTAATCTGGTCCTGTTTACTGTCATACTTTGGAGGAATCAGCAGGTCGCTATAATGTATGTATGTATGTATGTACAGTCGTGGCACATAGTCCTTGTCAAACCTGCATGTTCTGTTGCTTGGAATAGTTTGGAGGGTTCAGTTGCTCCAGAATTACCAACACAAACTTCCCCCTTAATTAATGCAGGTTCACGACACTCATTTCTCTAAGGGATAATTAAGGGACCCTGTGATGTAGTCAGGAAATTGGAGATTAATGAGTCCTTCAAATATTGCCACGAAACACCACCTATATGGAAGGAGCTTGTTTCGTGGTATAATTAGGAGGAATCAGAAACCTCCAATTTTCATACACGATCACAGGGTCCTTAATATGGTGTATAACTTTGAGCAGGTTGCTGAGGATGCCGCCATACCATACCATACCATACTAAGGAATACACAACTCATCCTTTACGTTTAGGGAGCCTAGCTGTTTCCTGGAGTATTTGTTTGGTAATTAGAAGCCCAAAATTTGCCAACAACACGAATAAAAAATTATAATAATCCTCCACTCACGAGTAGTTGTATCAGCCGTCAAACTACAGCATAAAAAAAAACTGCTAAACAAAATTAGTGTAATTTCTAATGTTGCTATAATAATTCTGGCTGAATGTGCCTCTATAATACAAAATATATATATAATATCACGTATAATATGTATAAGTCTATTACACTCGACGCTCCATGTCCAGGACAATTGGGAGGAACACCAGTCCGGGATTCGTAAATGTCCGGGAAATGCAAATGTCCGGGGTCACTGACCATTACCGGACATTTATCCTACTCGGTTCATGAATCACCAATTGCCCGGACTCTTACAAATGTGTGGGTATCACTGCCTACACTACAGTATATCCAGCACTCAACAGAACAGTATGGAGGTCAACCAACATATCAGCATAACTCTACTAACATACAAAACAGTGTATTAACAATTAATGTATAGTATACTGTAAAGTAGGCTACTGCAATTACCTTATTGTAGTATAGTAATGCCGTGATCATGGTGGTAGCCAGCCAGAATAGTTAGAACTATTCGAAGTCAGATACGACTTCGTCTGGAGACGAAAGAGTTGGTGGACGGCGGTAGGTGTGTGTGTGTGATGCTTGTAAAGTGGTGGAAGGATGACTTATACCGCCGACAAATGTACTGATTTCCTACTTTATTTGTTGGTGGAGCCATCTTGGTCCTTGAAAAGGCAAAATATTATCACAATAGCGATGCTCTGTCTACGTGGAGACAACAACACAAGGCAGGCAATGTGTTTATAAAATATTTAATTTATGTTCGCGTCAATAAGCAGGGTACCGGGAAGTTTGAAATTGCCGCACAGACTTTTTTAACTTTTCCTGGATAAGGTCAGAGGGTATGTCCGGTAATCATACATATTGTCGGACATCCAGACGTTGTCCGGCAAATCCGAAATCCGGCAAAAGGGGGTCCGGGAAATGGAGAGTCGAGTGTATAATATATATATGTATGTATGATATGTATAAATCTGCTAGTAGCCTACACATTCCAATTTCTTCTGTAGACACACAAAATCAACATAGGACTAAATTCTACATTGCAAAACTGGAAGAGGTGAGAATTAAGACGTCCATGACTTCACATCCGGCACGTTTTTACTATTTACATGGGAATTGAGGAGGTCCATGGTAGAGTTCACACACACACACACACACACACACACTCAAGGAACGCAGAGGTGGAAAGCGAGGCGAGAGGCGTGGAAAGATCACCGTCATCATCATCATCAATATCATCATTATTTTCATTCCTTAAGTGGGGCAGTACGGTACACTCTTTTGATTCCTCCAAAGTATGCCAGGAAACAGGGCTAATTGAACAAACATAATGGAGGCTTGTTGCTTGGAGTAGTTGGAAGGAATCATAATTATGCTCCAGATTTTTAAAACAACACTGCATACTACCCCATTAATTAAGGAGAGATTCTGATTCCTCCAAAGTAAAACAAGAAACTGACACTCCCATAATATGTAACACCGAGGTCGTCTGTTTTCTGACATAGTTTGGAGGAATCAATAGCCCTCCAATTTACCAAGTACAGCAGCAGTTTTAAAGAAAGAAATGAAAGAAAGCGCCTGGATCGGGTCCGAAAGAGCGTCCCAAATTTTTAATTTACATACAGTGCTGCCCTTCCACATCAAGTATACCGCATCGCTGGCAATACCCCCCGCAGGCAATGAGTGACGGGCCCAATACCCCCTTTGTAATGGGAGGAAAAATAAACATTGAACGAAGAAATTAAAAAAAAAAAAAAAAAAAAAAATCGTGTGATACCTAGCTTTCCTTTCTGCCTTTCACCCCTCCTAAGTCACGTGTGCTTGTGCAGTATTTGATCAGAAGGGTTACAAATCTCACTCACTTACTCTCCAAGATGTGTGTGTGTGTGTGTGTGTGTGTGTGTGTGTGTGTGTGTTTTATTGTAGCGATGGTCAAGGTGGCTATATATCTTGAATCTGTGAGGCGAGAGTCCATGGCCTACATATGACTGTGATGTATTAGAATATATTTGTATAACCATCTTCTAATATATTAAAGTAGAGTTATAAAGTATACTGTGTGTACGGTACGGTATAGAGGTGAGTATCAATATTTCTCACTGAGTATCAATCAATATTTCTCACTAACAGAGACGATCCAACAACCAAACGACCCAACAACCCAACAACCAAACGACCCAACACTGAAACGACCCAGTGCTGAAACGATCCAACACTGAAACGACCCAGTGCTAAAACAACCCAACAACCAAACGACCCAGTGCTGAAACGACCCAACACTGAAACGACCCAGTGCTGAAACGACCCAGTGCTGAAACGATCCAACACTGAAACGACCCAGTGCTGAAACAACCAAACAACCAAACGACCCAGTGCTGAGACGACCCAGTGCTGGAACGATCCAACAACCAAAGGACCCAGCAACCAAACAACCAAACGACCCAACAACCAAACAACCCAACAATCAAACAACCAAACGACCCCACAACCAAACGATCCAACAATCAAACGACCCAACAACCAAGTAATCCAACAACCAAACAACCAAACGACCTAACAATCAAGTAATCCAACAACCAAACGACCCAACGACCCAACAACCAAACATCCAAACAACCAAACGACCCAACAACCAAACAACCCAACAACCAAACGACCCAACAACCCAACAACCAAACGACCCAACAACCCAACTACCCAACAACCAAACGACCCAACAACCAAACGACCCAACAACCCAACGACCAAACAACCCAACAACCAAACGACCCAACAACCCAACGACCCAACAACCCAACAACCAAACGATCAAACAACCAAACGACCCAGTGCTGAAACGACCCAACAACCCAACAACCAAACGACCCAACAACCAAACAACCAAACTACCAAACAACCCAACAACCAAACAACCCAACAACCAAACGATCCAACAACCAAATGACCCAACAACCCAACAACCAAACGGTCCAACAACCAAACGATCCCACAACCAAACGACCCAACAACCAAACTACCCCACAACCAAACTACCCAACAACCAAACAACCAAACTACCAAACGACCCAAAAACCAAACAACCCAACAATCAAATAACCATACACTGAAAGGACCCATTCTTTTTAAAATATATGTGGTGTGGATGTATTGTGAATGTATTATGGATGGTGGTCCTGTTTCCTGGCATATTTTGAGGAGGAATCAAAGAGCTCTAATGTCAACCCCTAAAAGAATATGGAACACATTCACTGAGGCACAAACTACTTTATGCACTTGAGGGAAAGTATGATATGCTGACCGTGAGAGTGTTCACAGAGTGCAGAAGGAGAAAATTAACTTTCACCATCTTCGGAGCTTCTGGTGCATGTGGTGTTAGTAGGAAATTTCAATACAAAATGGTTTGAAATAAGTAGCATATTTTACTGACAAATCTCTGTGAATAAAATAACTGCTAGTGATACAATCTGGAGTCGAGGTTGGTTCGTGTTGCAGGATTATATCTACACGTGAAAATGGAAACAAACACAAGAGTGTCTTCTTCACTTTTCTCCTACTAACCTACAGTATACTCACTCAAACCAAGTCCACGTGGGAAATAATTCATGGCTGATGCCGTCCCTAAGTGGAGAAAATTCAATCCTGCTGAGAATTAGTTAGAAGGTGGTGACAATGTATCCTAACCTTCAGTGGAGGCACGAACCAGCATCAACACACACACACACACACACACACACACACACACACACACACACACACACACACACACACACACACACACACACACATAATGATAAAATATGAATAAATAAATAAATTAATAAATAACTGAATAAATAAATAAAACGCTTTGCACCAAGTATTGTGATCAATCCGACTATTTAGAATCTGTACAGTAACACACAATTACACACTCCATAAAGGCTCCATAATTATAGAACTTGAAATAAAGGAATATGTATAAGCTTAGTTAATCAATACAAGCCCACGAAGGTTTAGTACAGTAACATAACCTGCTATAAGTAAACCCGTAACCAGTCAGTCAGTCAGTCAGTTAATTAGTTAGTTAGTTAGTTAGTTAGTTAGTTAGTTAGTTAGTTAGTTAGTTAGTTAGTTAGTTAGTTAGTTAGTTAGTTAGTTAGTTAGTTAGTTAGTTAGTTAGTCAGTCAGTCAGTCAGTCAGTCAGTCATTTAGTCAATCAGTCAGTCAGTCAACCAGTCAGCCGGTCAGCCAGTTTCCCTTTGGTGGTCGTGGTGGGGAAAAATGCTAATAGAGTGAGTATTTTTCTGGTGAGTGAACATTTCCCCTCGGGTGTCGCCTCAAGGAACATCTGTCTTGTTCCGTGCACACCTGCTGGACGTCATTTGATCTTTTCCTTTCTTTTCAAAACATATCATTGCGCTTTAGGATATTTCTGGTGTGTGTGTGTGTGTGTGTGTCCTGGATATTTCTATGTGTGTGTGTACGTTTTGCTTCCATCTCAGGGGACTTTCTTGTAGAGTCAGTCACCCAGGAAATATAATCTGAGACATGATATTTACTTACAACATTCCGACGAGCCGAACGAAACATGTCAACAACTGCCTCCGGGACGCATTATTACGAACTGACGGAAATGTATACTGGCTCGACCCCCTGGTTAGGTTAGGTTAGATTAGGATAGGATAAAGTTAGGACAACAATGGGTAAAATGAGCTGGTAAAAGCAATGACACTATTTTTAAGGATATCCTATGGTTAGGTTAGATTAGTTTAGGATAGGTTAGTTAGGACAATGGTGGGTATAATGAGCTGGGAAAGGCAACGAGACTATTTCTAAGGATATATTATGGTTAGTTTTATGAACCGTCCTAAGCCATAGTTTTTTTGTTTTGTTTTTTCAATTGCTGTGGACAGGGACTCTGCTTGATGTGTAGATATTCATGTTCAAACTCTCCGTCACATAGGTTTAAATCTCTTGGCTTGTTGTGGAGTATACACTTGCTGCTAATCATGATTGTTTTTATTTTTAAATTGCTGTGGACAGTACTCAGTTTGATGCAAAGTTATTAGTATCAAAACTCCTCTGCCACATAACTTAAAATCACTTTGCTTGTTGTGGAGTATATGATTGTTTCTATTCATTATCTTTTAATTGCTGTGGAAAGTACTCTGCTTGATGCAAAGTTATTGTTAGTGTCTAAACTCTCCTGTCACATGAGATAAAGGTTTCAATTCCTTGGCTTGTTAATGAAGTGAAATATTCTCTTGCTTTCCTTGTAACCAAACACACATATTATAAGGACCAGTAGTAGTATTGGCAGCTGTACCAACAGACTGTCATCCACAATACAATGGTTAGTTCATTGTTCAGAAGTGAGTATGAATATCATTGATAGACTTGGACCTGTATCAGAATAGACTGCATATCGTTAAAGTGCATCCGGGTCTGACAAGAACTGTACAAGTGTGTGTGTGTGTATGTGTGTGTGTTACATGGGTCTGTCCACTACAATAATATTGTACAATACATGGGTACTCCCGCTTCAGGGGGGTAATTCATTTGTGGTACACTGGAGCACCTTGTTTCCTCCAAAGTATGCCAGGAAGCAGGACCAAATTAACAAAAGTAATGGTGGCATGTTGCTTGGAATAGTTTGGAGGAATCAGTTTGCTCCAGATTTACCAACACTGTATTGATCTATTAAGGGGAGATTCTCTTTCTGGTAAATTGGAGGGCTACTGATTCCTCCTTACTGTGCCAGGAAACAGACTACCATAATATATTACTAATATAGGGGATTCTGTTTCGTGGCACTGTTTGGAGGAATCAGAGACCTTTCAATTCACCAACAAGAGAATCTACCCTTAAGGAGTTAATTTTTTTTTTTTTTTTTTTAAGTACATTAGAGTGCCTTGATTCCTCCAAAGTATGATAGGAAACAGGACCAGAAGAACATATATAATAGTGTTCTGTTGCTTGGAATAGTTTGGAGTATTCAGTTGCTCCAGATTTACCAACACAAAACTTCCCCCTCAAGTCATTGCCAAGGTGTTGTGTTGTGTTGTGTTGTGTTGTGTGGGATGGAGTGAAAACGAGCCCATATGGTGTTGGTGGTGGTGGTGGTGGCAATACTCCCTCATCATCATCACGTACTAATACTCTCACTAGACGCACTGACCCATTTACAAGGTTTACACACGGTTCGTTCGTTCGCCTTCCGTCGTATATAGCTCATCCTTGTGTGTAGGGGGTCGGTTATTTCCTTATTCTATACTCGATATCAGATGATTAAATATATCACTATCCTTTTAACACTGGCTCAGTAAATCACTTAAGGGGGAAGTTTTGTGTTGGTAATTCTGGAGCAACTGAATCCTCCAAACTATTCCAAGCAACAGAACACCATTATTTTTGCTCTTCTGGTCCTGTTTCCTGGCATACTTTGGAGGAATCGAGGAGCTCCAATGTTAACAAAAGCGAATTACCCCCTTAATAGTTTGTATGGTAATGAATAATAGAAACCTGGAAAAACATTTGGTGGTCTTCAATGAGTGACTAATAAGTGTAAAATGAATAAATATTTGTATTCATTGAACGCCACCATATGTTTTTCCAGGCTTCTGTTATTCATTACCATACAGATTAATAAGGGATTTACTGAGCCTGTTATAATGGGAGATGATTTTCTTGTTGGTGAATAGAAAGGTTTGTCATTCCTCCAAACCATGCCAGGAAACAGATGCCCTTAATGCTACTGATAGTGGATCTGTTGTTTCGTGTCAAGGAGTCGATTCCACAGTCGTTCGTAGTGGTTTGTAAGCACGCAAACGAAAGAATATTAGCCGTGTAAATGACTTATGGCTGAATTATATAATGAATTTGGTGAGTAAACTATGCAGTGATCATCATTATCTAACTGTTGGATTGATTTCGTGAATGCGGATACTCAGCTTTTGGAAAATAATGAAGCCTTACAGGTGTGGTTGGTTAGGAAGCTTACAAACTGTGGAATCAACCCATAGATTGGAGGATTTGTTAGCCCTCCAATTTTCCCTTAAAAGGATAGTGTTAAATTTAGTCACCACATATTATATTGAGGACGTAACTTGGCAATACTGATAATTTTTTCACGTAACTTGGCAATACTGATAATGTTGTGACCACGTCCAGTTGGTTCACAGTCGCTTTCAGTTTATCAACAACAACAACAACTGTCCTTTCTTTATTTATATATATATTTATTTTCCATTAATTTATTTGTATATTATTATTATTATTATTATTATTATTATTATTATTATTATTATTATTATTATTATTATTATTATTTTTATTTTTATTATTAATATTATTATTATCATTGTTATTATTATTATTATTATTATCATTATCATTATCATTATTATTATTATTATTATTATTATTACTATTGTTATTATTACATTATTATTATTATTATTATTATTATTATTATTATTATTATTATTATTATTATTATTATTATTATTATTATTATTATACTCCAAAAGAGGAGGGCGAATCATACCGTTCAACCCCCCCCCCCCACGAAACAAAACAGCCCACGAAGTCATGATTTACAAGTCCAAAACAGTGGCTTTACTTACATAGTCTCCCTTAAAGACCCACATGTTGTAGTCAGAAAATTGGAGGTTCGTGAGTCCTTCAAACATTGCCACGAAACACCACCGATATCAAAGGAGCTTGTTTCGTGGCATAGTCAGAAGGAATCAGAAGTCACTTAGGACTCTTGTGTTCGTGTATGATTATTGGTGGCTTCTGATTCCTCCCGACCATTCCACGAAACAAATTAAGCTTCTTCCATGTAGGTGTGTGTGTGTTTCGTGGTAATATTTGAAGGACTTATTTATCTCCAATTTTCTGACTACATCACAGGGTCTCTCATTTCCTTCTATGGCGTCATAATTATAACCTTTAGTTTTGTTGCTCTGCCTTCCATATATTATTCCTTCCCATCAATCATTTCCGTTTTCAACAGCCATAACAGAGGAAATAAAAGAAGGAAAAGGAGTAATATAAGGCGGACAGACAGACAGGAAAACAGCCAGACAGACAGGAAAACAGACAGATATCATCAAGACAGACAGACAGACAGACAGACAGGAAAACAGATAGACAGGCAGACAGGAAAACAGACAGATATCATAAGACAGACAGATATCATTAAGACATACAGACAGACACACTCATACAATTCACCATTTCCGCACGTGTGTTGAACGGAACTGTTCCTCGCGTGTGTAGTAACAAACCAATCATTCAGCACCGGATTAATATTGCGTTAACCTTCAATTATTATCCCCACCAACGACGTGTGAATGAGAGCAACACGAACCCGGTGATGATGTGGTGTGGTGTGGAGAGTATAAGTGCTTCCGATTAGTGTACAGTCACGAGCACTAATAAGTATACAGCTTTGGTTGAAGCTTTGAACAATTCACCAATGAACTAATTCCAATGAAGATCTTATTGTGCATTTATTTACTGTCTCTATATAGGTATTCAAAGCACACCTGGATATACATATTAGTGATTTTGACTGTACAGTACATACATTGTAGTGTGGAAATGTATATGACTGTACACTGGCCAGCACTGCTGCGTGGTACTCGGGCTCACACATATTCAAAGATGTAGCACCACTGTGATTATTTAGCTCGAAACAATCCACGTGTGTGAGATGGAGTATCCCCGATACACTAGCACATGAAATGAATTTTTTTGCTTAAAGAACTGAATCACTTAAATCTCTTAAACATGTGAGCCCCTGTACCACGCGGCAGTGCTGGCGACTGTACAAGTGCTTGATTAAGGAGGTATACAGTATATTACATAGTATAAGGTTGGTAACACTGGAACAACTGCTTGCACGATTCCTCCAAACTATTCCAATCAACATACAGGCCACCACTCTTCTTGTTATCCTGGTCATGTTTTCCTGGCATATATATATACTTTGAAGGAGGAATATCAATTAAGGCTCTCTAATGTAACACCAAAAGTGTATTACCCCCTCGAGTTTTACAGTCAATGTGTATAAAAGTCGCCCGGAATTGCTGTAGTAAAACAAGAAAGTGAAGGAAGTGGTTAGGGAGCCGAGGGACACACACACACACACACACACACACACGACAGTTTTCTCCAACTTACCTACCGAGTGAAGAAGCTACAGATGTGGAGGTGAACGAACCAACCAACCAACACGGAGGGCTGGATGTTGTTGTTGTTATTGTTGTTTTTTTTTTTTTGCGATCTCCTCCCCGGGCAAATTCTTCCCACTCCCTCAGGTCCTCTTCTTTTTCACTGGATGCTTCAATGTCTCCTCAATTCCTTCTCACGATCTCCCTAGTATAGCTCCTCGATCCTGTCTTTCTTACGGACTCTTCTTTCCTATTCTTAATAATTCACACGAGCTCTGGAACACCTTTTTATTTATTTATTTATTTTGTTTTCTCTTGCTTCTTTCTATCTCCTCACGATCTTTCTTCTCCCTTGCTCCCTCCCTCCTCTTCTTTTTTTTTCACTCCTTCTCCTCCTCGTCAACACACCCTCCTCTGTGTTGTTGATGCTTAGGTTTCATCCATCACTGACCCAATGATACATTTTCCTTCCATTTAGAATTAACTATTTTCAAGACGCCGAGCGAGTGAAGAGATCGAGATTATAAACAGTTATTTCCACTCTCAACACCTTCACGCACAACACCCACAAATATTTTCAATTATCAATACATACTGCAATGGCTTTATACAAGTTAAAACATTCCTTAATTAATTGAGTTAATGTATCAGGCACCAATGTTGAGTGTCACTTTTATCTCACAGTCGGTCAGTCAGTCAGTCCGATGAGGCACCATGCATTGATTGAGTTTTGGTTGCGACTAACGAATGGTGATATTATTATTATTATTACTATTATTTAACTGAGAGAAAGCATGATAATATGAGAATGCTAAGACGAATATACACCTATTTCCACCAATCCTCCCATGGCCTATAGCTACTGATGCACTTAATTAATTCTGGGGAGCTAACCAAAAATGTTAATATCTTGAACCACGTGATGGTGGAAAAAGGTTTGCGAGCAGACGAGTGGTTCAAATCAAGATCGAGAATAGTGATCCAAGTTGGTTCAAATTACGTTCAGCGCGCCCGATGAACACTGGGTCTGGCGAGCGACTATACTGAGGTTCTGCTGAGGGAGGGAGAGATAGAGAGAGAGAGGAGGGAAGGAGAGAGAGGGAGGGAGGAGGAGACAGCTTTCACTCTAACCAACCAACAATCCCCACCACCACCACTACTACCTCGACCCCTCCCCCTCCACACCTGCTGCTTCCTTAAACACCCATCTATCTTTCTCTTTCTGTCTTCCTTTTATATTTCTTTCCTCACGCCACAGACTCAATCAACTAACTGTAACTGTAACTCTCTCTCTCTCTCTCTCTCTCTCTCTCTGGTGCAATAAATGAAATAAATATATAAATAATCTCTCTCTCTTTCTCCCTCTCTCTCTCTCTGGCGCAATGGCGCAATATATTAGATAAATAAATAAATAAATAAATAATTGTCTCTCTCTCTCTCGTAAAATCATAACTACCTCATCAAAAAACAAACCGTGACATATGAAATAGTTATCTAATTTTGGATTTACATTCTAGACAAAGACACACGGGCCTGGATCCACAAAGCAATTACGCCGGTGTAAACCAGAGATACTCATTTCTCTATCCGACTTACACCAGTATCCACAAAAGTAATATGTGTGTCATTGATGACGTCACTGGCACAAATAAAGTTATACCTACTGTAGTGGTGCTATAAATCTCTACACCAGGATTTAATCTCTTTGGATTAGAAGTCTTAATTTGGTTAAATGTAAATATAAAAGTATACGTTGTTAGTTTTTAATCCATTTGTTCCTTAAATAAATAGTCGGGAAAAGAGGGATAATTTGACGTTCACTATCACAGCCACAAGTGTCAAATGTTTGTCCTACTTTATACATGTATGATCGTACAATAAAATGACAACTACACTTTCAAGGAAAAGTTCTCTTCGTCACTTAATTATTATTTATGATGTCACATTTGATATGACTTATGAGTCAGTTTTGGATTTGATTGATTGGGGTCAAACATTTCCCTGAGATTGGTCGATGCATTTGGGATTCATAACTGTGATTGGCTGACCAAAGTTATGAGGTCACATCACCTCCCAGAGATACTCTTCCATACTCCTGTGTAAGTTAACGAGTTGGATAGTGATGTAAATGTAGGAGTGAGGAGTAATATACACCTTCAACAAATAGATACTCAGGCGCAAAATATGTCACCTTTGTGTATCCGGCCCATATTGAAACAGAGAGAGAGAGGAGGTTAAGGCTGTGTCCTTGACGAAGGGAAAGGGAGAAGGGTTGGAGGAAAGATTTGTGATGCCGTGCCGTGAGTGGTAGAAAGGAAGGGGTGGGGTGGGGGGCGGGTATAGACTAGTACTGGTGGGGGACAAGGGGTGTGTTGCCAGGGAGAAGGCAGAAATAAGGGTGAATGTAGGCCTACCTGGAGTTTCTCTCTCTCTCTCTCTCTCTCTCTCTCTCTCTCTCTCTCTCTCTCTGGATTGTAGGGTGTCATGAAGTGGTCTGTGACTCCTACATGAAACTTTGAGTGTGATTGGTGGTCTGTAAAAGAATATATCAGCGGACAGAATAACATAAATCCAAATGGTACTAGTTTCCACGTCTCAAAAGTAACACCAGACATGCACAGTAATTCTAATAAGAATCTGTGTTTCCAGCTGTGCAAACCGATATATACCTGCAGTATTTCTTCCAACTAAACGTAATTATACGATGAGGTATATGGATCAAGATTCCTCATAAAAATCTTGGTATGAATAGTGAACTGAAACTACATAAAGGCAACACGTCAGATGGTGAAAGAGAAACTATTATACATACCTGTATACTGTATAGAGGAAATAAGAGGCGTTTAAGCCAGACGTGACTGACAAGTAAATTAATTAAAATGGGACCGTCTCGTCTGAGTAATAGTAATATTAAGCGAGTCAGTAGGTGAGTATACAGTACATATATACTGTATATATAATACTATATTATTATGATAGCCTATGGTCATAACATCACGTGTGTACTTGTGAGGACAAGGATTAATTAGTTTAGTAAGATGTGACTGTCAGGATATTAAGTGAAAACGTTATGAGAGAATATTGAATCTGAGAGAGAAGTATCTCTTTCAAACTACAGGTGAATCATATTAAGGTATTACTGTTCGTGTTATTGTTAATATAGTTTGTCTCTGATAGATGCAGGTATAGTCTGTTGATATCCTGCTGATTAGGCAATGGTAAGTCAGGTTAATTCTATAACATTCAATAACAATTAAACACTATACGTTATTTAATTGCAGCCTCTTGGTGGTTGTGAGGGGGGGGGGGGTAATGAGGTCCTAATATACTGACACAAACAATGTAAACAAACTCAATTATTGAAGGAATCTACATTAAACAAAAATTAAATCGTACTTTCACCGTCAGTGGTAAATCAAAACTAAACCATAATACTTTCTATGATTATTTTCTATAATGGAATTGAAATAACATGAATATGGCAATATATCCAAGTAATCCAATATCAACAATACTCACCTTCCAACATCTCGGCAGTTGTTAACACGTCGACTGATGGGGTGGGGGGGGGGGGTCTTAGGTCACTCAATATGTAAACATTTCAATTCTACTTAAATATGAGGCTTCACCCAACTCCATATAAATGAAAGGCCCAGTGAGAATGAAGGCTGTATGCAAGAACATTCGTGGTGCATACGATGGCGTGGTACCGGTACGACGGCTCCATAGACAAACAATAGAGCCGTCGTACAGTACCACACCATCGTATACACCAAGGATGTTCTTGAATACGGCCCTGAGAGTGACGTGTGAAGTTGAAAAAATATGATAAGTGAAAGGAGAATGTAGAATCAAAAGTGGGAAGAGAAAATGGAAGCCCTGATTATGTTTGGCTTAATTCAGTGACCCCGTGATGTAGTCAGAAAATAGGAGGTTAGTGAGTCCTTCAAATATTGCAACGAAACACCACCTATATGGAAGGAGCTTGTTTCGTGGCATAGTCGGGAGGAATCAGAAGCCTCCAATTATCATACACGAGCACAGGGTCCTTAAACTTATATACTGCATGTATATAATACCCTCTGTTTTGGTATAGTAAGGCTGTGAATGACATATATAATAATTAAAGGTGTGCTGCTGCAAGAGAGGTCATTAGTAGTCTGAGATAACTTAGTAAGAGTATAGAAGGTCAAACGTTTGGGGAATCCTGTTGCTGCCACTTTCACTGGTGACGTCACACAGCCCAGGCAGGCGGACCGACTGAATCGAAACTCGGTATTTCCGGATTGTGTAATAAAAGTTATGTAGATTTTTTTTTTAGTGACATGACACGTTCTCGCGAGCTGGATTTTTTTTTTCTTCTACAGTTACTGATTTCTATATTTGAAGTTACATTTGATGGGTAAATCTAAACAATATTTGATGGGCATATATAAATAAATTTGTACTTTTTTACCTCTTACTCAATAAAGAGTGACGAGGTATAAAGTGAATTTATCGAGTGAATTAATCTTTTGCATAATGAGGTTATAATAGGAGTTAGTACTGCAGAATATGAATAAGTATGTAAACGAAAAGAAAAAACGCGACAACTTTATAATTATGATACAATTAAAAAGCAGCCTCTTGTATTAATTTCTAAGGTCGACCAGGAGAGAGAGAGAGAGAGAGAGAGAGAGAGAGAGAGAGAGAGAGAGGTCAGTAGGAGTGAGAGCTGAGAGGTGATTTTCGGATTCCAAGAAATATTATTGCTTTGAGTGGACTTCACATCCGCCATTCACCCCAGATAATTTATGTGGAGATAATTTATGTGGAGATAATTTATGTGGAGATAATTTATGTGGAGATAATTTATGTGGAGATAATTTATGTGGAGGTAATTTATGTGGAGATAATTTATGTGGAGATAATTTATGTGGAGATAATTTATGTGGAGATAATTTATGTGGAGATAATTTATGTGGAGGTAATTTATGTGGAGGTAATTTATGTGGAGATGATTTAAGTGGAGATAATTTATGTGGAGGTAATTTATGTGGAGGTAATTTATGTGGAGATAATTTATGTGGAGATAATTTATGTGGAGATAATTTATGTGGAGGTAATTTATGTGGAGGTAATTTATGTGGAGATAATTTATGTGGAGATAATTTATGTGGAGGTAATTTATGTGGAGATAATTTATGTGGAGATAATTTATGTGGAGATAATTTATGTGGAGGTAATTTATGTGGAGATAATTTATGTGGAGATAATTTATGTGGAGGTAATTTATGTGGAGATAATTTATGTGGAGATAATTTATGTGGAGATAATTTATGTGGAGATAATTTATGTGGAGATAATTTATGTGGAGATAATTTATGTGGAGGTAATTTATGTGGAGGTAATTTATGTGGAGATGATTTAAGTGGAGATAATTTATGTGGAGGTAATTTATGTGGAGGTAATTTATGTGGAGATAATTTATGTGGAGATAATTTATGTGGAGATAATTTATGTGGAGGTAATTTATGTGGAGATAATTTATGTGGAGGTAATTTATGTGGAGATAATTTATGTGGAGATAATTTATGTGGAGGTAATTTATGTGGAGATGATTTATGTGGAGATAATTTATGTGGAGGTAATTTATGTGGAGATAATTTATGTGGAGGTAATTTATGTGGAGATAATTTATGTGGAGATAATTTATGTGGAGGTAATTTATGTGGAGATAATTTATGTGGAGATAATTTATGTGGAGGTAATTTATGTGGAGATAATTTATGTGGAGGTAATTTATGTGGAGATAATTTATGTGGAGGTAATTTATGTGGAGGTATTTTATGTGGATATAATTTATGTGGAGGTAATTTATGTGGAGATAATTTATGTGGAGGTAATTTATGTGGAGATAATTTATGTGGAGATAATTTATGTGGAGGTAATTTATGTGGAGATAATTTATGTGGAGATAATTTATGTGGAGATAATTTATGTGGAGATAATTTATGTGGAGGTAATTTATGTGGAGGTAATTTATGTGGAGATAATTTATGTGGAGGTAATTTATGTGGAGATAATTTATGTGAAGATAATTTATGTGGAGATAATTTATGTGGAGGTAATTTATGTGGAGATAATTTATGTGGAGATAATTTATGTGGAGATAATTTATGGGGAGGTAATTTATGTGGAGGTAATTTATGTGGAGATAATTTATGTGGAGGTAATTTATGTGGAGATAATTTATGTGGAGATAATTTATGTGGAGATAATTTATGTGGAGATAATTTATGTGGAGATAATTTATGTGGAGATAATTTATGTGGAGATAATTTATGTGGAGATAATTTATGTGGAGATGGTTAATTTTTGTCACTGGGAACCGATCCAATATTACATTAATTAAGGGGGTGCGGGAGTAGGGGACAGGCTTGGGGGGGGGGGGGGTTAGGGGGGTGCGGGAATAGGGGGACAGGCTTGGGGGGGGGGTAGAAAGCCTGTCCCCTATTTCCGCACCCCCTTAACCTCTCCCCCAAGCCTGTCCCCCTACTCCCGCACCCCCCAAAACCCCCCGACACCCCGCAATACCCCACGTACCCCCCTAAACCCCCCCTGATTCCTCCAAACTTTGCCAGGAAACAACATGACCATCACAGTGTTACCAATAAGGAGATCTGTTGTTTCGTGGTATAATTTGGAGGAACCACTGGGCCATATTAATTAAAGGGTTATAATAGAGTAGAATGTTGTGGGTGGTGGTGGTGGTGGTAAATCTGGAACAACTGAACATTCCTCCAAAATATTCTAAACAACAGGATACCAAACAATATATTTTTTTATTCATTGGTGCTGATGCTTGACATATTTTTATACGGTATACCTTATGGAGGAATCATGGCAAACCAATGTATGTATGTATGTATTTATGTGTGTATGTATGTATTTATGTATGTATATATGTATGTATGTATGTATGTATGTATGTATTTATGTATGTATATATGTATTTATGTATGTATGTATGTATTTATGTATGTATGTATGTATTTATGTATGTATATATGTATTTATGTATGTATATATGTATTTATGTATGTATGTATGTATTTATGTATGTATGTATGTATTTATGTATGTATATATGTATTTATGTATGTATGTATGTATTTATGTATGTATGTATGTATGTATGTATGTATGTGTGTATTTATGTATGTATATATGTATTTATGTATGTATGTATGTATTTATGTATGTATGTATGTATGTATGTGTGTATGTATGAATGTATTAACCCCTTAATATTAATAGTTATAATTAGTTCCAGTGATATTTCCAAGTATGGCAGATTTTTATATATATGGTAAGCAGAATGCATCTATTCTAATACTTTCCTTCTCCACCCCCCCTCCTTCTACACCCCCCTACACCCCAAAAAATAAATAAAAACGTTCGGGGACTTCCAATTATTGTCCTCCCCACCTCCACCACCCCCATCCTTCCCTCCCTCCCAAAAAAGTTCTGTGACTTCCAATTATTCCCCCCCCCCGCCCTTCCTCCCCCCCAAAAAAAAAAACTTCTGTGATTTCCAATTATTGTCCTTATTATTGATTTTTTTTTTTTTTTTGGCGAAATGGAGGCAACTGAAACCTCTCTCTCTCTCTCTCTCTCTCTCTCTCTCTCTCTCTCTCTCTCTCTCTCTCTCTCTCTCTCTCTCTCTCTCTCTCTCTCTCTCTCTCCTGTGCCACGAAACGGATTCCCTTAGTATAGGTCTGTTTTATACCACAGTCAGGAGGAATCAATCAGTAGAAGCCTTTAATTCAATTAGCAAATAATAAGACACTAACTTGACTGACTTGAGTTTCCTACGTTAACCATGGAGGGAGGGTGGTGAATGGTGTCTGGTATTCAACACTATTATTATGTTGTTAGGGAAGCCTGACAGAAGCTCGTTCATGATCCCAGGAAATCGAAGGCTCCTGATTTATCCAACCTCTAACACGAAACACATCTTTATACTGTAGTATTTATATAGTATTGGTGTATTTGGCATAAGAAGCCCGTCATCCTAGGGAATTGGAGGCTTCTGATTCATCCAAGCCTTATCACGAAACTATAGTATTTATAACATTGGTATGTTTCGCAGTCAAGTGTGGTGGAATCAATGACCTCCAAGCAGCAGCAGCAGCTATTATAGACAAGGACAGCCTTCACACCCACCCACAATTATTATTAGCCTTCATGGTGCTATTGTCTGTCTCGTCCCAAGGGGCTATAGACGGTTAAGGGGAGATTCTTTTGTTGGCAGATTAGAGGGCTACTGATTCCTCTTAACTGTGCTAGAAAATAGACCCCATCAGTGGCACTAAGAGAGGATCTGTTTTGTGGCAGAGTTAGGAGGAATCGGAGACCTTCCAATTCACCAACAACACACCTCAGTCATAATAACACGATGAGTTGGACGGACAATAACACACCTCTGCAACAATAACAATCACAACTAGAATGACAACACACCTCAGTGACAATAACACGAGGAGTTGGACGGACAGTAACACACCTCTGCAACAATAACAATCACAACTATAGAATGGTTTGTTGACAACACACCTTTGTCATTATGAGATCATCAGCTTGGGAGTATGGCGTGATTATATCCTTATGGTTCAGTACATACCTAATAAAAGAAAAAAAAAAAAAAAAAAAAAAAAAAAACGGTGTGTTAAGGGTGTATATAGCACATTGTTTTGGGTGGTAAATCTGGAGCCAATGATTCCTCCAAACTATTCCAGGCAACAGGATACCATTATTTTTCTTCATGTGGGTCTGTTTCCTGGCATACTTTGGAGGAATCAAGGCACTCCAATCTATCAAAAGTATACTGTCACCTTAATTCCCTGTGTATGAGGAATACTTCAATACCTGGTCATTTTATTTTAAAGCTGATATTCTCAACCATCATTAAATGTACGGCATATAAAATTCTCTTCCACAAAGGATGACACATTGGTGAATAAAGTCTATTTACTCTTTCTTTATGTTTGTGTGTTGTGTGGTCCCATGTGTTCTGCACCATGGAGGAGTTAGTCTAAGGTGGAGTTCTAATCTTGAATTAATCATGAATCTTTGGTGATTAATTGTGTACGAATGGCGTATTGTCTCGATTCTACTTTTGGTGAGTGTTGTTGCAGCAGCTGCTCTATAAATAGCCTTGTTACCATCCTCCAAGATTCCTCCATTCTCCTACTCCTGTATAAAATAGTTATTATGACTTACAGAAAGTGTATTGACCTTGAGTGTGAGGAAGACTATTACTTAATTAGGACTTGAGTTGCAACAGTTGATATCCCAAGCACCAACATAAAAAATCCCATATACGTTCAGCCAATTGCATCAGATGTCTTTTTAATTTTTCAATCTTTAATGTGTTTAAGGGGAGAATCTCTTTTTTGGTGAACTGGAAGGCAACTGACTCCATACTATGCCAGAAAACAGACGCCCTCCTTAGAACTCATAGGAGATCTGTTTTGTGGCGTACTTTGGAGGAATCAGAAAGCTTATAATTCACCAACAAAAGAATCTCCCCTTAAATGACAAATGAAAATCCATGCAACATCAACATCAAGGTCCCATTTCCATATTACCAAGCAAATATCACATTAAATCACATATAAATAATAAGTTATTTATTCTATCATAACAATTAACAATATAATAGAATAAAAAAAAATACATAAATAGAACATAAATAGAACATAAATAGAACATAAATAGAACATAAATAGAAATAAATAATAGAACAACAAATTCATCATTATTATAGATGTATGTATAAACAAATATCTACTTGACCTGCAGTAACTCCCATCATCACAATAAATAAACAGGTCACTTCCCCTACCAAACACAGAGCTTACACCCAACAGTACACACAGCCAGATACATGTACAGTTGGCCACAGAAGTTCTTACACAGGATATTTGGGAAAGAGAGGTCATTATTCAGGAAATACTGCACTGAATGATCTCTGAAACAAGAAGCCTAATAATAATTGTGTTGTATTTTTCTGTATGTTGTAAACCCTTGAAATCAACAGCGTGTGTGTAAGAATTCTTGTGGCCAAGTACATACATACATAAATTTCACAATGTTCATTCCTTCACTACCACCAGCAGTAGGATAACTCGACTACCTTGTGGTGGAGTCCTGTTGTTGTTGTTGTTGTTGTTGTCTGCTCTTCTCTGCCCAGACTTATACTCGGTAATACTGCTTCGTCGTCATATGAACTCTCACATCGGCCATAAAGGGTGATGAAATGTAAATATCTAATGTAACAAGAAAGTAAACTATAATCTCTGGTGGGAGCAAATACAGTTTTCGAAGAGGGCTACTTCCATTGCCCAAATATTCTACTGTGCTTCGCTGCTCGTAATTTCTTTACACTCCACAGCAAATCTTTATCCTTCTCCCAGGAAGATTATAAACATGAATAATCTTCCCACACACTGGCTTAGGGCATGTTTGGGAAGGGGTATTCAGAGAAGAGGTGGAGTAGCTTATTGGTGATGCAGATGGAGAGTGGAATATCTAAATTTCAGAATGTGTATAAGCGAGGACATTAATTTATGCCTGAGTATCAAATGGGGCCAGGAAAACTCTTTGTCCATAACTGCACTGGACATTAAGAGACCCTGTGATGTAGTCAGAAAATTGGTGGTAAATGAGTCCTTCAAATATTGCCACGAAACATCATTTATATGATGTTTCGTGGCATAGATAGGAGGAATCAGAAGCCTGCAATTCCCATACACGATCACAGGGTCCTAAAGTTTCCATGTTTCAAGAGAGTGAATTGTTGACAAGAGTATGGGTAACCAGAAGTAAATTCACAGCATATTAATTTAATTAATGTACTGGTACCTTGTCTCAAAATATACAACCTGCCTTCTTTTATCACTCAATAATATTTTCATCCTGTAATTCACTTAGTTTAAAACATCAAGAACTGTGAAATATTGTTGGAAATAACTGCTTTCAGCTTGCAAATTGTTAAGTTATAAATTCTAACTATATCCTTAAGTACAGTATATGATTTTCTCATAATGTTCACAGTATTCATATAAAGGTTTAGTTACATTCTAAAACACAACACATTGCTCTTATAAATACATGTTGTTACGTTATTTTTGTTTGTCCCATTTAAAAAGACCTTATTTTTAAATTACCAACCTGAATCACTGTTGATAATGATATTTGTCAGGTATTGCATTTCACATAACAATACACATAATCTTGCAGCAGGTATCATCGGAATAATAAGTTATGCTTTTAAATCACGATGCCTGTATAAAAATCCCAATCAAACCTCGTTACACATTTCCTCAACTATGGTACAGTATTTTGTTTACTACTTTCTCGAACACGAAACAATGTGTGAGAACTTGTGACACTCCTGGTCAGCTACCAACCTCCTAAAGTTTTATGACACTCTTATAATCATTAGTTCATCATTACCACATCAATCACACCTGAGGGTCTGGATACATGTGAGAGAGAGCCCCCACATCTCGGGTCACATAAACATCACATTCTCACGCGAATTCCTTGTTGATCTTCTCAAGTCGTTCGTACATCCAACGGGTCCTGTGAGAGTAGACAGGCCGAGTGATGAAGCCCAGCATTCTGAGGTAAGACACTTGGATCCAGTTGGTGTGGGCTGAGACGCGGGTGAAGACAGTGGGCACACCAGGCAGACCACAGTCCTTAGACCACGACACCAGCCCCGCCAGGAACCACCGTCCCCCGGCCTCACACGCCAGAGGTGAGCCGCCATCCAGGGCGTTCTGTTATAAATACAATCATCATAATTACAGTACATTATGATTATAGCAAATGATAAATTCTCTGCGATATTTGATTAAGAATTTTCTACCAAATATAAATAACTGAGAAATTTATATTTAATGTCTACATGAGGATAATAGACACCGTATAAAATTTAATACTTCAACTATTCCACTACATAATATATAATGGTTATACATAAGTTCAGATGTTCAAACCGTGAGTGGTGTGTCTGTGAGTATTGATAATTACAGTATAGCAGGGTCTGAAAATTTTTACTCTTGACACCGTGTGGATAATGTGATATAGTGACTCACGTAGCAGGCAGCGGCAGTGTCCAGTCTCCGGGCACACAGGAAGGAGTCTGAGGCTGCGAGGATGCCCGAGCCAGTGAGGTTTTGTAGCGCTGCTTCACACTGGTCAGGCGGCAACAGTGGTACCGACAACTGTCTCAGTACGCCCTCCTTAGCTCCCTCTGTCTCCGCCAAAGTACCCTCTGACACCATGAGGAAGTAAATAAACCAATGAATAAGCATATAAGAAAAACAGTTGAGAAAAGATCTGAATGAGAGGCATAAATAGTATCCTTTTAATTAAGTTAAGATATACAGTACAGCTATACGGTAATAATGCATAAATGGTAGAACTATCAAAACTTGTTATACCTGTTTAGTGCATTTCAAGAGCTAATAGACAGTTTATATTATAACCTGTGGGAAGCGCTGAATTATAAGATGAATTGGGAGGAAGGCGAGGTCTGCCGTAGCCAACCACAGTGCAGGGTGAGGCTGGAGGCAGAACTGCTGACTGCTGAGCCACACACACCAGGCACACGTTGTCAGACAGAGTGGCATGGTCCCTCAGTTGTATCACACCTGAAGCAACACCATACAAAATTTAATGTCAAAGATACTACAGTGTGTGCTGGGTAGTTGAGAAATGTGCTGGATAATTTGCACCAACACATCTTTCCTCACCAGTGTGTGCTGGGTAGTTGAGAAGTGTGCTGGGTAGTTTTTACATCAACACATCTTCCTCTAGCCATCAACATGTCTTCCCCCAGCTTACAAGGTAGCATGTTATCCTTGCTCTTACAGCCAGGTACCTATTTACTGCTAGGTGAACAGGGACATTGGGGGCAGGGAAAATTGTCCAACAATTCCACTGACCCAGGAATTGAACCCGGGATCTCTCGCATGCCAGGCGAGTGTGCTAACCGCTATACCATCAGCACCCCCACTTGTTGTTGTTGTTGTTGTTGTTGTTGATGTTCTCCCGGGGCAGAATGGCCTCCTGCCCCACAGACCCCTGGTACGCTCTAGTAGTAGTGAAAAAACAAATTGAAATAAAGGAGGGGCTGGCCCTATATGCCGGGCTACCGAAGCACATCCCAGGGAAATGGGACCAGAGCTTACTGGACCAGGGAGTCTGGGGGCCTCCGACCGCCAGGGAGATTGGGGGGAAGGTCTTTGATTCCACAGCCAGTGCTGTGGGCCCAAGTCCACGTTACCACAAGAGCTACAAGTGGGGCCGCACCTTCCATGAGACCAGCCCTGAAGGGACCATATAGGGGGAGGGAGTTTACACTGCTGCATGCAAAGGGATAATGCACCCCCCGTGTGTTGGCAGTCCACACAGCAATGGAAAAAAAAGGAGCCTCTGGTTGCAGTACACCTCACGTGGATTTTTAATCCATGTGGGCAGATCTCGTCAAATTCACTAGAAAGTGACCAGATCCTACAACAATTTTTATTCTAGCCCTGTGGGGGATGGCTAGTATTCACAGAGAATAAAGTCAGCCCTCCTGGGCAGCAGTCAGGTACTGTATACAGCATCTCCTTCAGAATAGACTGTGGCTTAAATAACTTTCATCATTCTACTCTTATCATGCCAGTTTATTTTACTTGTTAAGGAGAAGATTCTCTACTTAAGAAGTGAAAATAATCATATGTGTCTATTTTAAGTACAGCGAATCTACCTTAATAATATTCCTCTGGCTATCAACACAAAGACAGTCTCCCCCAATTTCAGTCACAAGATATTCACTGACTCACCGATATCGTTGACATGAGCCCCACCAGACGTGAAGTAATCCGGGTGACGTGAGATCTGGATGGGTGAGTGGAATTGAATGCTGTAGGGCAAGTCATCCAATAAGTTACTGTCACCCAGAATCACCAAGTATCGGCTCAAGTCTTTACCCTCCAGTCTGTACATAAAGGGAATATGGTAAGTAGCAGTGGGTCATTTGTTGCAGGATTCATATATAGAGTACATGAATCCTGATCTGTTGTGGAAGTATTGAAAGACTACTGAATTATCCAAACTATGCAACAATATTGGGTGAAAGCAGCCTGTTTCCCAGAATAATTTGGAGGAATCGGTAGCTCTCGCGTTCAATGCCAAGTGATATTCTTCCAAACTACCCTATGTACTCCAAACAACAGGATACCATTACTGTATAATTATTCATTGATTTTTTTCCTGACATAGTACTACCCGGTACTTTGGAGGAATCAAGGCAGTCTAATGTATAAAAGAGTATTATCCCCTGAAGGACCCTGTATTCGTGTACAAAAATTGGAAGCTTCTGATTCCTCCTGACTATGCCACGAAACAAGCTCCTTCCATATAGTGGTGTTTCGTGGCAATATTTGATGGACTCATTTATCTCCAATTTTCTGACTAGATGCGTCCCATAAACACTTTGGCTGCCGCTGACAAGGTGGTCCGTGACTAACCTGGAGACACATGTAGCTGAGGTGAGGACAAGGTTAGTCTCGACCAGGGCACCAGAGCAGAGGTACTTGTGAGGAGGTTGGGCTTGTCGCTCCATGATGGCAGCCGCCCAACACCACTCAACCGTCGACGCTGCAGCACCACTCAAGATCCTGCTGGGGCTCTTGTCGGGTACCTGATGAGCAAGGACGGTGTACAGATGACAGCGAAGGGGCTTATTGTATAATTATATGATTTCTTTGAGTGTTATTCCTCCCACAATATTTTATCGTTGGCAATTTTTTATTTGCAAATTTTATCTGAGCTTCCTCTGGGATGATATCTCGAATCAATTAGACCTGTGAGTCTTTAAATACTGTACAAGTATATTATAACATAGTGGTAATCAGAAAGCATGGTATAGTATGTCGTATCTACGGTTAAAAGGAAACATCAGGAGGTAAACTCACGTAATGGTGTGGTCCCTTGAAGCCACAAATCCTCTGGTTGACTGGCTGAAGAAGTATCTGATCTTGGTAGTCTGTATACATGGGGTAGTCTGGCTCCTGCCCCTGATCTAGCCCCTGACCTGGTCCCTGATCTAGCCCTTGACCTGGTCCCTGATTTAGCCCCTGACCTGGTCCATGATCTAGCCCCTGACCTGGTCCCTGATCTAGCCCCTGACCTGGTACCTGATCTAGCCCCTGACCTGGTCCCTCCAAACCCGCTGCCTCTGGAGGAGTGCCGGTGGTAGGGATGGGTGTTCCCAGTATCACGTTAGACTCGAGGTTGTTGATATTCTGTGCCTCGGGTTGTGTTAGGTCCCCGGGGTGTGTCAGAGTGGTACCGGGGGTCACAAGGGTGTCTGGTTCACCCTGTAGGGCCTGGGGGGACTCTTCAGGGGGGTACGAGTCAGGGAAAATAATGGCCTCCTCTTCTTTTGCTGGAATCTGAGGGAACACTTGGTTACTCTCACTGTTGGTTGTGGTGGTGGCGGTGCTGGTAGGGTTAGTGGTATTGGTGATAGGGGTAGGGGTAGTGGTGGTGGTGCTAGGGGTAGTGGTGGTGGTGCTAGGGGTAGTGGTGGTGGTGGTGGTAGTAGATGGGCTGGTGTTGGTGGTGGTAGTGGTGGTAGAGGGGCTGGTGGTGGCGGTGCTAGGAGTAGTGGTAGTGGTGGTAGTAAATGGGCTGGTGCTGGTGCTGGTGGAGCTGGTGGTAGAGGAAGATATTTTGCTGGTGGTAGAGACAGGGATTTTGGTGGTGGTGGTAGTGGTGGTGGTAGAGGTGATGGTGGCGGAAGTTGTGGTGGCAGGGATGCTTGTGGTAGCAAAGGGGTTAGTGGTGGAAGAGGGACTGGTGGTGGAAGGGGTACTGGTGGTGGAAGAGGGACTGGTGGTGGAAGAGGGACTGGTGGTGGAAGGGGTACTGGTGGTGGAAGAGGGACTGGTGGTGTAAGGGGTACTGGTGGTGGAAGGGGTACTGGTGGTGGAAGAGGGACTGGTGGTGGAAGGGGTACTGGTGGTGGAAGGGGTACTGGTGGTGGCTGTAGTGGCAGAATCAGGAAGGTCTAAAAATATTATGTTATGTATTGCATCAGAAGAATGACTAGTGGTGGCAGAGGTTATGGCAGTGGTAAGGGTGGTGGCAGGGGTGGTGGCAGGGGTTGTAGTAGTGATAAATGTGGTGGCAGGAGTGGTGGCAGGGGTTGTAGTAGTGATAAATGTGGTGGCTGAAGGGGTGTCAGGAAGGGTGGCAGGGTCAACAGGCAGGGGGGTGGTAGGGACAGTGGCAAAAATGTTAGCAGTGATAAAAGTGGTGTCAGGAGTGGTATGATCGGGGTTTTTTGCAGTGATAAGTGTGGTGGCAGAGGTGGTGGGAGAGGTGGTGGCAGGGACGGTGGCAGGGTCGACAAGCAGGGTGGTAGGAAGTTCATTCATGCTGGTAGGGATTTCATTGTAGTTCTCTGTTACCTCAACCTGCAGGGAGAGACCACAAGTAATAAGTGAGTAAGGTAAGGATGTGTGTGTGTGTATGTGTGTGTGTGTGTGTGTGTGTGTGTGTGTGTGTGTGTGTGTGTGTGTGTGTGCAATAAGTAAGTGAGTAAGGTAGGTGTGTGTGTGCAAGAAGTAAGTGATAAGGTGTGTGTGTGTGTGTGTGTGTGTGCGGGCAAGAGGTGAGCTGATACTAATGTTTATACACCGGATGTACACACGCACCTTCACTCTCGCCTCAGGGAACATTATTTTTGCCCGAGTTATACATTCCTACAGCGTGGCGCTTATACTTTAGCGTGTGTGTGTGTAAGATAGAGAGAGAGAGAGAGAGAGAGAGAGAGAGAGAGAGAGAGAGAGAGAGAGAGAGAGAGAGAGAGAGAGAGAATCTTCTTATTGACAATATGTGTTTACAATCTGAGATAAAAAGGTGTGTATATCATTTAGAGTCAGTGTCCGAGTCCAATTTTACACAACAACTATTACGACAACTACTATATTTGTTTACAAACTTTAGCAAACTCCAAATTAATTCTACGGCTTTTCCAACCTATATTTCGCCCCCATCCTGACCAATATTAATACCGTAATCAATATTATTTCCTATTCTTTGTTTTTGACTTGGGTCCACTAAATTTCAGTCACTTTTGGGCTTCACAGTCTTCAACCATCTTTTAAAACTTGAGCCAAAATCCGTTCCTAAATCAATGATGCATCTGGCTCATTAACCAACAAAACATGAGCTTCTTCAACTATTTCTTCTTTTCTCGTCCTTCCCTTAATTCAAGCTCATTCCTTTGTCATACCTCCCTCTCTGACGGCCAATTAAGGACCCTGTGATCTTGTATGCAAATTGGAGGCTTCTGATTCCTCCTGATCATGCCACGAACAAGCTCTATCCATATACAGTAGGAGGTGTTTCGTGGCAATATTTGAAGGACTTCGTTTACCTCCAATTTTCTGACTACATCACAGGGTCCCTTATTCGAACTGTTACATTAGCGTTAGTGTTCAGTGTGATTCTGAAATGAAATACAGTAATTCCTTTATTTTGGAAACACTGGTGCTATATGGGTGTGTATATTGTACTGTTTGTATGTAAGTACACTCGCAATCCAAAATATGTATCTAGGCTTGCTTTGAATAGCCTGATCTAGTATTTAGCGAGCTCAAGAAAATATGAAACATGATAAGCGTTGAAATTGGTTCACTAGTATGTCAAATGAATCGAAACTTCAACAAGAACTGGATACAAATTTTGGATTGCGAGTGGACAGTACAGTAGCTCCCAAAACTATCGTTAAAATAAAGTGGTATACATTCTGACACAATGGACGATGTATGTGACATGTATGTACCGAGACAACAAGTGGTCGGGGATAAGGGTTCATCTGTTCATTCCTCCATCCTTCTAACTCACTTTAACCATAGTTTTGGGAACTACTGTACAGTCGGCGGCAAAAGTCGTGTCGCCACATTTGCCAAGTCATGAAGTACCTTATGGAAATATAAGCTTCACAGGCTCATAGACTATAAAATCAGAGATATTTATTAATTTACTCCCTGGTTATTATAATTCTGTAAGGTGAAATGTGTTGGTTCGATGATTAGACTTTATGTTATCCTTTAAAAGCGCATAGGGAGACGACACGACATTTGCCGCTGACTGTACACACCCAAAAACCAAGTGGCTAAATGAGGGCTAACTGTACACGGACTCACAGAAAGCGGCACATATATATACACACATGAAATACACACCCATAACAACACTGGAAAACTAGTAATTAATGAACGATAAGTAAGTGTATAATAATATATGGTGAGGGATTATATATTGGGAGACTTGAAGGAGTGGTGAAGTAGTGAGTCGTGCCACCTTCGTCTGGGTGGAGTTAAGTATTGGTCATAATGTAAATATTGGTCTGTATTCTTGTGTTTCAATCTGTTATGTTTTCGTAATATATGTGTGTGTGTGTGTGTGTGTGTGTGTGTGTGTGTGTGTGTGTGTGTGTGTGTGTGTGTGTGTGTGTGTGTGGATTTTCATGGGTCCCGTCTACCTTTCCTTATATGTTTTGTTAATTAATAAATAAATAAATCACACAAAAAAAAAGAAAAAAAAAAAGTGAGACCTGCAGCATCCACCACAACACAACACAAGGAAGGAAGAAACTGAAAACAATGACCGGGGGAATTTCAGTTATGTGTTGGTGTAGGTGAGGCAGAGGTCAGGCTACCATACGACCCCACCCTTCCTCCACCAGGTCACCACTATACTGTACTTACCACACACACACACACATACATCTCCATACACGTACACACACATCTCCATACACGCAACTTCCTCACCACACACACACACACACACACATCTCCATATAATACCCGCAACTTCCTCACCACACACACACACACACACACACACACACACACATATACATCTCCATATAATACCCGCAACTTCCTCACCACACACACACACACACACACACACCTTTTCCACCAACATAATACTGTCACTATTATTAATGTTGTAATTATTCTACCGCTTTTTAGACTGAATATCTTTAAAAAACTTAAGGATAAAATACACTTTGGGTACATTAGAGCACCTTGAGATCTCCAAAGTACATAATTATATAATATACTGTATGCTAGGAACCAGATTGATAATAATAATAATGGTGGCCCGTTGTTTGAAGGAGTTTGGAGGAATTAGTTCACATGCAGTTCTTTAAAGGAGGTGAATTCTAACTTGTACAGTAGGCTATACTTTTAAGGGGGTGCGGGAATAGGGGGACAGGCTTGGGGGGGTTGTTTAGGGGGTTGCGGGAGTAGAGGACAGGCTTGGGGGGGTTGTTTAGGGGGTTGCGGGAATAGGGGGACAGGCTTGGGGGGGGGGGGTTTAGGGGTTGCGGGAGTAGAGGACAGGCTTGGGGGGATTTTGGGGGGTGCGGGAGTAGGGGGACAGGCTTGGGGGGTTGTTTAGGGGGTTGCGGGAATAGAGGACAGGCTTGGGGGGATTTTGGGGTGTGTGGGAGTAGGGGGACAGGCTTGGGGGGAGGGTGGGGTTAGGGGGGAGTGCGGGAATAGGGGACAGGCTTTTTACCCATCCCAAGCCTGTCCCCCTATTCCCACACCCCCCAACACCCCCCCCACCCCCAAGCCTGTCCCCTATATACTCTTAAGGGACCCCGTGATGTAGTCAGAAAATTGGAGGTTAGTGAGTGGTTCAAACATTGCCACGAGACACACACCCTCTACACATGGAAGGAGCTGGTTTGTGTCGAGGCATTAGTCAGGAGGAATCAGAAGCCACCAGCAGGTCTCATACACGATCACAGGGTCCTTAAGGAAAGCTTCATTAATAGGTACTGTTGATAATTATTATGTATGTTATTAGGGAGGTAT
>JAWQEG010001968.1:0-177500 GCA_033782935.1 Petrolisthes cinctipes | reverse complement strand
AATAAATTTATATATTATTTTTTTTTGTAACATAATACAAAACACGATAATCATTTTACTTAATACTATTTCTAGCTAATGACCTAACCTATGTATGTATGTATGTACCTTTTCAGACAATAGCTAACTAAATTAATGACTATTTAATAATCTTATAATAATAATAATAATAATAATAATAATAATAATAATAATAAAAATAGAAATAGAAATAGAAATAGAAATAATAATAATAATAATAATAATAATAATAATAACAATAATAATAATAATAATAACAATAATGAAAATAAAAATAAAAATAATAATAATAATAATAATAATAATAATAATAATAATAATAATAATAATAATAATAATAATAAAAATAGAATAAAAAAATAAATAAAAAAAATAATAATAATAATAATAATAACAGTTCCACATTGGTAAGCCATACAAATCACTTCGCTAAACTAAGATTGAAGTGAGAGAGAGTGAGAGAGAAAGTGAATAATATGCTAGGCTAACTTTCTCTATACACCAGTTAAGTCTTGATTGTGTCTCATTCATTCATTAAGGGGGAAGTTTGGTTGTGTTGGTAAATCTGGACCAACTGAATCCTCCAAACTATTTCAAGCAACAACAGAACACCATTATTAGTTTTGCTCTTCTGGTCCTGTTTCCTACCTAGCATATTATATACTTTGGAGGAATCAAGTCACTCCAAATGTAATAAAAAAGAATTATATACCACCTTAACTATATTTTAATTAAGGGAAGAACATAATTATATTTTTGGTCAATTATTGGAGGGAAACTGAATCCTCCAAACTAACTATTCCTCAAAACAATAGCTGATTATTATTAAGGGGGTGCGGGAATAGGGGGGTGCGGGAGTAGGGGACAGGCTTGGGGGGTGCGGGAGTAGGGGGACAGGCTGGGGTGTGGGGGGGGGGGGTTATGGGGGTGAGGGAATATAGGGACAGGCTTTCTACCCACCCCAAGCCTGTCCCCCTATTCCCACACCTCCCAACCCCCCCCCCCCAAGCCTGTCCCCCTACTCCCGCACCCCCTTAAGTTGGTAATTCTTTTTTGGTACATTGGAGTGCCTTGATTCCTCCAAAGTATATATATGCTAGCTAGGAAAGCAGGACCAGAAGAGCAAAAATAATGGTGTTCTGTTGTTGCTTGAAATAGTTTGGAGGATTCAGTTGCTCCAGAATTACCAACACAAAATTTCCCCCTTAATAATACCACTCTACTTAATTAATGTTGTTGCATTATGAGTGGATCATTGGCAAGGGAAGCCTGGGCATTAATAACTCCATGATTTTAATACCATGAGATTACGACGAAAATTATGTTGCATGATTAGTGGATTAAGGGGATAATACACTTTTGTTACATTGGAGTGCCTTGATTCCTCCAAAGTATATATGCCAGGAAACAGGACCAGATTAGCGAAAATAATGGTGTTTTGTTGCTTGGAATAGTTTGAAGGAATCATGTCCTGCAGTTTATCAAAAGCGTATATTATTATCCCCTTAAATTGATAAAGCAACGATATAGGGTGGATCATATAGGGTGGATCATATAGGGTGGATCATAAAGGGTGGATCATATAGGGTGGATCATAAAGGGTGGATCATATAGGGTGGATCATATAGGGTGGATCATATAGGGTGGATCATAAAGGGTGGATCATAAAGGGTGGATCATATAGGGTGGATCATAGTATAAAATCTATTAATAAAACTGTAACTGTGGCTCTCTAGTGACTTAAAGGGGAAGTGTTGTGTTGGTAATTCTGGAGCAACTGAATCCTCCAAACTATTCCAAGCAACAGAACACCATTATTTTGCCAACCTACATGACTGACTGCCTACCTGACTGACTGAGTGCCTACATGACTGACTGAGTGCCTACCTGTTGTTGTTGTTGTTGTTGTTGCTGAAGTGCCACCTCCTCGTCAATGAGAGAGAAGACGTCAGTGATGGTGTAGGAGGAGAGGGTGGTGGTCGGGGCTTCACTGGTCACCTTCCCCAGTGGGTTATATCTACACACACACACACACAGTTAGTGGCTTATTAGGCAGGTGAGCTGTGAGGTGAATGCTTGCTTCATTGGGTATACACATAGGCTAGTTAGGTAGTCCGTGAAATGTTTGTTATTTTAATATTTTCATACTTATTTGATTTAGAAATTATATTAATAATAATAGTCACTCATTTATTGTGTGTTAATTATTTTTACTTAGAAATTAAATCAAATAATAGTCACTCATGTATTGTGTGTTAATTATTCTTACTTGCAGCATATGAAGTCGATCTTTGGTGTGAAGGCTTCCCTGAGTCCTTTGCAATGCCCCCCACTCGTGTCAGGCAGGAAGTCGATGTCCACGGTGCAGTTATTACCCAACATACAAAACCCAGTCGAGTTCATACAGCTTGACACTCCCTGGATCACGAACAGTCCTGCCAGTTAATTATTACACTTAGAATTACACTTACTAACGCTTTCAGGGCCCGTGTGGCACCGTTTTTCGGGAATAACTCTGTAACTAAAGGTTGGATCAGTATGATGTTTTGCCACGGGTTATTTCACACCTTCCGCTAATTTTTGGCACTATAATGGATTACCAAAAGTGAATAATTAAGGCACTTGTCCCCGAGAAATGCGTCATTTTTATGAAATTTAACACTGGGATACGAACGATCATAGTGTGACGTATATACCATGTCAGTCCACAGGCTCCACCCATCCCCTTCTTTCTCTCCCCCACCCTACTCTCTCTCTCTCTCTGGTCTCGAAACTTTATTCGAAAATACACCACGGTCACAAGTTTTGTCATATATATATATATATTGGAAGCATTTATTATGTGTATTGGTAAACTATTATCTGATGGTGTCACTGACAGATCCAGCTGGGCGGACGTAGGGTTAATTATTATTACAACACATATTTAAATACTGAAGCTTTATTTCATGTGAGACAAACTGGTTTCGGTTCTGATGCAGTATTCGAAAATCGTGTTTCTCACATGAATGAATGTATCATTATTTGGATATATGTGTTGTAATATTAAATTGTTGTTGTAATATGTCCATAATGTTTATAACATGTTACTCATTATCAATATATTACGTTTACTTACATGATATTTATTAGGGAACAATTAAACCCGCCTATTGACAAATTATAATTGTTTCGCCCGAGCAGGCGACTGAATTTCGGTTTAATTCATAGCTGTTACCAGATACAACACCAGGATATTGGTGGATGAGGTGGCCTCGAGTCATCTGTGTGCAACTGTACATAGAGTACAGACGCATGACAAAAGCGTTCCTACAGCCACGTGGACAATGTAACCTTCGTCATGACGGACACCGTTGGCTCTCACACAGCATCTGACTGAGTGTAAAGCACTTCGTCCATGTGTACCCATTTCACACGAATGAAACACACCACTCCTGAATTCCAACAAAGCATTGCTATCCCGTCAAGCACTGGCGTTATCGTACACAACTCTACCATATATATATCCTCGCTGTTATGTATCACTATATGATAAAAAGTGATCACTATATGATAAAACATAATGCCTGCTAGCATTATATACTTATACATATTTTTAGGACTAAAACTTGTGACCGTGTTGTAATTTCGACCAAAGTTTCGAGACCAGAGAGAGAGAGAGAGAGAGAGAGAGAGAGAGAGAGAGAGTAGGGTGGGGGAGAGAAAGAAGGGGATGGGTGGAGCCTGTGGACTGACATGGTATATACGTCACACTATGATCGTTCGTATCCCAGTGTTAAATTTCATAAAAATGACGCATTTCTCGGGGACAAGTGCCTTAATTATTCACTTTTGGTAATCCATTATAGTGCCAAAAATTAGCGGAAGGTGTGAAATAACCCGTAGCAAAACATCATACTGATCCAACCTTTAGTTACAGAGTTATTCCCGAAAAACAGTGCGACACGGGCCCTGAAAGCGTTAGTAGATTACACTTACTATACGTTTCAGCGCCGGACAGACGGTGTTTTTCGTAAATATCTCTTAAACGAATCGTTGTATCAATATAATATTTCAGCACACTGTCTTTAACACCCGGGCGTAATTTTTGGCTGACATACCATATTACTATATGTGTTATGTTAGGAGTTTACTGAGTGATATTAAGCCTAATCCAGTCATCATATCTAAAGCGTTATAGAGAATCGGACGAGTGTGGGGTATTCGTGTAACCCCTCCACCAACACCCCGAAATCCCCCCACACCATTCCTTCCTTCCCTACCCCAATATCTCATTATCCCCCTCCCCGTTTCACTCTTCACCCCCCTATTTACACCATCCCCCTTCCATTTTTTATTTTTTTTATGACAGTATGTATATACGTATCGTTCATTAGTAATATTGTTTAATACAGTTACCGTTGTGTGTGGACATGAAAACCATAGTGGGTCAAATGACCATTAAAGCAATAGCTAATCCCGTTGTTAATGGCCGTATAGCCGAATAATAACCCACGTGTCTAAGGCGACCAGAAAAATGATTAATTTTGGTTTTGGGCAACCAAATATAATCGTTCATGGTTGCTTCATGTGTTCTTTACCTTTTTAAATAACCAATTTATGCCTTAATTGAATATTCACAGTCTCCTGTATCCCCTCCACCTCTCTCTGAGGTATGAGGTACCCAACAGTCCGAGGCTATGACTCAAGTAGTGACAGGGTAGAAATCATTGACTGCCGAGGTGCACCTATTAGCAACAATGTTGTCCATTTGCCCCCGTGGATGCAGGGCAGAGTTTGTTCTTCGTCTTGCCACATTGTACAAACGTCAAAGCCAGTGATGATGAAGACGATGACGTTTTCCTTGACAGTAATTGTGAATAAATTTTGTTTTATCATGTTTGCATCATTAAATCCTACACTATTATATATATATATATATATATATATATATATATATATATATATATATATATATATATATATATATATATATATATGTGTAATTTGGTGATAATATAAATATAAATGGGACAAGTCAACAAAATAACAATATATTAACTGGACCAAGTTGACATTTTATAATGAATAGGTACACAGTATCTAATAACTTTTCCTAGAAGGTCCAGACCACAGGTAATGCCAGTACATCGTGTTCACTTGCATGGTTGACCATAAGGACTGCAAACATGGACCTTCTACATACTACATGTATGTAAACATGCTGTTGTACAGTAATTATCAAAGTGAAATACGTCTTGCCTCTATAGAATTGTACTGTACCATACTCTTAGTTAATAATCATATCTATACATATACATCTACATAACATTCTAATATATAATACAGTGATGCAAGAAATAGGGAGGGACACGAGTGATGAGGGAGGCGAGGAGCTAGGGGGAGAAGAGGAGGAGGGAGGGGTGAGAAGGGGGGGATGTAGTTGTGGTTAGGAATGGTTTGGGAGGGTGTTGGGGGGCCACACTTTCCTTCGAATGCGTCAATATGACTGGCTAGCTTTGTGCTATTTTTCACGAGTAAACTCCTCGCATATCATATATAGGAATATGGTATGTCAGCCATAAATTACGCCCGGGTGTTAAAGATAGTGTGTTGAAATATTATATTGATACAACGATTCGTTTAGGAGATATTTGCGAAAAACAGCGTCTGTCCAGCGCTGAAACGGATAGTAGTCCCAATTCACCAACGAGCTAATTCTAATGGAGATCTTATTATTGTGTATTTATTTACTATCTCTAGGTATTCGAAGCACACCTGAATACTTTTTTTTTTTTTTTTTTTTTTATCTTTCGACACTGGACATAGGCTTCATCAAGCCCGTTACCGTGGCCCAGGTCAACTGCTACTCACACACACACACGTCACGACTTCCGAACTGGTACCCAGCCACAGAGGGAGGGAAGTGAGGGTAATTCCCAAATACTGCAGCTGTTATGGTACCAGTGAGGGTGTTTTACGACGTTCGGTGGCCTATAGTTAGTGCCTCAAACTCAAATCGGAAGAGTAAATATTCTCAGGCCCTCACCTGAGAGGTTCGATCTCCCGACCTCCAGGTTACGAGTCCAGAACACTAACCACTCGGCCACCTCCCACTTATTAGTGCTCGTGACTGTACACTCGTGATACGTAATTTCTGACCAGAGACGAACGGCAGGCATCACACACACATACCCTGCATTCGAACTCAGCCTATATAAGTGTACTGGGTGAGGAAATGAGCAATACCAGGCGATACAAAGCTTTCTGCTCCTCACACTCTGGTCAAAAATTATGTATCATGAGTGTACAGCCTGCATGAACCGGTAAAATAAAGTCCTACAGCTATCCCTTCACTCAGCACTTTATGAAGTATAACATAAGGATAATAATATAAAGGCTGGTACTAAAACAAACACAAACAGTCCTGCGAGTTCAGGTTTGTTTACGTTTTTATAATCCAGGAACAATGAAGTCGGCGCAGGTAAAGATCGTGTCGCCATACTCTGCCCTTTTTGTAGGAGATAACATAAAGGAAACTCATCGAACAAACAAACAAATACACCAGACAGAATTACAACATCCAGGGAAGAAATTTATAAACTTATCTGGTTTTCCAGTTTACAAATTTGTGAAGCTTATAATTCCATACTGTTATTTCTGTATTTTATTTTATTATATGTGGCGACAGGACTTTTACCGCCGACAGTACTAGAATGTCACAAAATGAACACAGAAATATGTTGACGTACAAACAAATGTAGAGAGAAAGTTGTGTAGAAGTTGAGATGATTACAATAACAGGTTAATTAATGAGAACACAGCAGGAAATTAATTAATCATGGAATATCCCGTTATACATCATTAAACCTCTCTTATGATCTAGGCTGTCACACACACACACACACACACACACACTTGGCCGTCACTACATACTACACACACACACACACTTGGCTGTCACTACACACACACACACACACACACTTGGACGTCACTACACACACACACACACACACACACATTTGACCGTCACACACACACACACACACACACACACACCTTACCTGGGTCGACAATAGGCTTGGCACTGACACCTACACCACCACCACCACCTGCCACCAACACCATCACCAACATCATCATTCTCCTCCACGATATCTGAAAAACACATGTTATTAAGACCTCGGTACCTTTTTTCCACATCATTATTATTTATTTGGGAGGTATAGTTTATTTATAGATTATTTTTGCTGAATTGAATGCTGGAGTGGTCCGTTTTCTGGCATATATAGATCCAGCAGTAGTTCCCAAACGATATAGCAAAATGTAGGGGACCATGAAATAATGAGATTCAGGAAAAAATACAATTTCTTATTACTCAACAAAAGAAAAAATAACAGTTGGAATAAAAAAAAATTACAGGCATTACCAGAGTTGCTTAAAATTGGACCTAAAGAGTGTAGAACTGTAGAGAGTAAGGGTGGTAGTATTAAACTTTATCTTCGACGAAACCAATCTTCGTCGCTCTATTCGCAAAATAATGGGAACTGAGCAACGAGGATTGTTTTCGTCGGATATAAAGTTTGCCACTATAGTATGTGAATGGGTACTTACTATATAATAATAATACCGTATAATTATATTTTAAGCAAAACTGCAAAGTATCCTTTTATGTTCAAGTAAAATGTATCATAATTATTAATGCAATATCAGTCAAGTTACCACAAAAGAAGTGACAGAAAAGATACAAGCAATTCCAAGCCACCACAATACCTGGAAACACGTCTCTCACACCAAAACAAACATTGTGTGCTTTGAGTAAACCCCAACACACCTGTACACACACTGACTCGAGTACACACGCAGAGAGAGAGAGAGAGAGAGAGAGAGAGAGATAGTTTGATTTGAGTATGAAAGAAGCCGCCCTAGGCCTGTAGACTCGTAGAGAGAGAGAGAGAGAGAGAGAGAGAGAGAGAGAGAGAGAGAGAGAGAGAGAGACATTCAGTAACTTTCCTGGCTGTAAACCAAGACAAGATGTGATCATGATTGTTTTTCTTGTATTGTGAAACTCATGTTGTCAAAAATGGATTATAGTCTAAACTCCTTATAATATAATCATCACGATAATACTATAATTGCATCTGCTGGAACAACAGCGTTTGCACATTACCAATAAAGGTTATGTAAATTTATGCAAATAAATCAGTATCTTATCAAAATATAATCATACAACACTTTACGTCAACTTAACCCCTTCAATTATTATTATGTGATGCTGCAAAATCATACACGTGTTGTTATTTATTACCAAGATATTTATTACGATAGAAGGAAAGTGTTGGTGGTTATATGATTGTGGCTGTACACCTTGTCCTCCAGAAATTTTAATTCCTATGGTGAGTAAAATCACTTGGTGTTACCCAACCTATATAAATATACTTTTTGTCATCAGATTGAAGGAATTGACACACACAACAACATTAAGCTGTCCAATCAACCACAGGGAAAAGTCCACGAACTCCCCCTACCCTTTTTCTGGTTGATTGGTTAAAGTTAGTCTATAGTATAGGTGACAGTTCACTAAAAACACAACAGTACAGTTTGTGTATATGGAGGATTGTAGTCACCAATTAAATCCTTCTCCATGTGCTGAAATATCTCTAGAAAAATACATCTCAGCCATTTAATTAAGGGGAGAATACACTTTTGGTACATTGCAGTGCCTTGATTCCTCCAAAGTACAAGTATGTAAAAAAAAAAAAAAAAAAAAAAAAATATATATATATATATATATATATATATATATATATAATGGTAGGGTATCCTGTTGCTGGGAATAGTTTGGAGGGATCCTGCAGTTGCTTCAGATTTAGCAACACTGTCCTTCCCCCTTTAATTAAATCCTTCCTTCTCCACGTGCTGAAACTTCTCTATACTATAATTACACATCCAAGCCACTTAATAACTCACCTCCATTGTGTTTGTGAAGGTGATGTGAAATGGAAGCACTCGTTTAGTAAACAAAGAACACCTCACCAAGCCTCGCATCTCACGTTACAATAGGCATATACATAGGAACCACTGGCCAATATCCTCATAATAATAGTAATAGTAATAATAATAATGTTCAAATCTACAGTAGGCCTATATCAGAGTAATTTCACGCAATGTTCTTTAGATATCTAGTTCATAGGAATTTACCACAATGAATTCCGTATGAACAATATAGTTGTATTTTAGTAGGCTAACATTTTACTTTAGACAAAATTTATTGACAGGTTAATCACAATTATTGTAGGAGATTATCTGCAGTTTGATCTCACACCATTAGGTTATTTTTGTGTATTATATGATAAGCCCAATAATGTTATTAGGAATCACCATCATAATCATGTCAAATATCACTGAGATTTCGTATATATATTTAATTATCTTATTTTCCCTATTTCACTTCTTGTTAAACTTGTCGCTAGTCATACAAATTTACCGCGTTAAAAAATTTCTTTCACGGCAGTCAGTCAGATTTCATATATTACTATTTTTCTTTTCACATGACCTTATTTTAATCAAGTTTTCTATTTTCACTTCCTTGTTTCCCCTTCTTTGTAACACTGTACGTGGTACCGTTGGAAAATACTTCGCTTCGCTAGTCATGCCATCTGATGATCATAATATAGTTTCATTTTCCACAAACAAGTTTGGGGGAATATATTCTTTTCACTTCTTGAACACAATATGCACCTCACTAGCTGTTCTTGTTTTGTTTCCTAGTTAGAGGAGAAAAATATCAAACAAAATTAATAAAATACAAAAAGCGTTAAATGTTAGTGTTTTCTGGGCCTCAAAGCTATTCAAAACAATTCTATCACTGTGAGAATGATATCAGCTATAAGCACTTATTATTCGCAATGATTGATGTGTTTCAGCAAATATTGTAAGTAACCATATAGTGTAGAAGTCATATAGGCTGTATAATAAAAGTGAGTAGTAGCCTACCGGTGGTGTTGTGTTTTAATTGAATGTCAGTAACTAAATGGAGAAATATGTGAATATGTATTATTTAATAAAATAAGTCTAAATAAGTAAATATCCATGAAATCTGATATTCTTGTAATTTAATTAATAATCAACGGTACAGCAAGTGTATAGAATGAGGTGCAATAACTAACTATTAATACATGATATGCGAGTAAAGTGATAAGTTACATAATAAATACTTATGAGGCAAGAGTTTTGATGCATCAAACACACACACAAAAGTGTAAACGTAGGGAGATTACAAATATACAGTTTTTCGACTTTAAATACTAAGAAACTAACTATTAAATATGCTTGTGAGCGTTTACGTGTATGAGTAAATTAGAGTGTGTATTGTACCGGTTAGGCTATACAGTGAGATCAAGCTACAGTAGGTGTTGGGAGTTAGTTGGTTTACAAGTATACACCCATCCAGAACCAGAGCCAAGCAATGCTCTCTATCACCTCAATAGGTAAACAACCAACCAACACCTCACAAGAGAAGTCAACCCACACACTGAGGATGATCATGTTGGAACTCTAGACTTGGTTGGGAGGTGGCCAAGTCGTGTCTGGATCCATCGGGCGAAACTTGGCAACCTTACCACACCCCATCTTCCACACACACACCTGCCCACCCTCCCTTCCCTCCAAACCTTACCACACCCCATCTACCCCACACACACCCCCGCCCATCCTCCCTTCCCTCCAAACCTTACCACACCCCATATTCCACACACACACACCGCGCCCTTCCTCCCTTTACTCCAAATTCTTCCCCTTCCCCTCCCTCTTGTCTATCTAAAGTCAAAACCATTTATTCCATCTGTGTAAATAAATGTTTAAGAGTTTCAGTACACATATTATTCCAAGCATAGTATACCCCGTACAGTAAGAAACCAATTATTTTTTAGTCTGATTAGGTTACTACACGAGCAGTAACAACCAATTTTTTCCCATTCTGAATGCATGCAGTTATATAGTATTAAGAATGTATTTTATTGTTGTTGTTTTTTTCTTCCAGCTACATACAATCATTAATAATTTAACCATATTTTGTCAATTTTTTAATGATTATAATATTAACTAACTTTGCTCTACAATATTAACTAATTTTGCTCTACACACACAAATATAAGCAAACTCAATTCTCTCTTTATTCCACCACATCATAATTTATTTATATCTCGTCCAATTATAAATAGATAAAATATAACAACTTCGTTCCATATTCTACACATATAAGTAAACTTTGTGTGGACGCTAAACAAAACTTGAGAAATTGTCAACATTCCTTACCAAGATCTTTCTTGGTCACACTCGATTTTTTTATGATATATTTTTTTTTAGGGATTCCAGTACCTGTTTCCCTCCATCCTCTCCTTCTCCACATATCTCTCACTCCCTCTTCCACATATCCCGCTATACCTCTTCCACCTCTCCCTCCGCCTATTATCTATCCTTTGTTATACTCGTGTCCCTCTTCTACCATTTTCTCATTTCATTCCTTCTCCTACATTCATCATCACTCTTATTAATTCACTTTTGTCTCTACCTTTTTCCTCCTTTACTTCAACCTTCTACTGTATATGTATCATCCTCGTGTTTCTTCATTTCTCCTTCTCTCTTTCCTTCCTTTTTCATCTTTCATAGCCTTGCTTCACTTTATATCTATACTACCTTCCTTTTATATCTATACTACCTTCTCTTTATATCTATACTACCTTCTCTTTATATCTATACTACCTGCTGATCTCTGGGCCCGCTATGCCTGGACTAATGGACTAATAAGCCCTCTAGGCAGCTAGGTCGTCGGCCCAGCTCGCCTGGAATAAATCTTCAATGAAAATGAATTGAAGAGGAAATTCGGAAATCGAAAAACAAGTCGTTCCCTCACCTGTAAAGTGGCTCCCGGAAGTCGTTGAGCTGGCCCTGAGTTACGAGCCTGTGAGCGGGTTGGGGCGTGGCTGATACCAAGAACCCAAACAAGCATTCTGGTTTGGGGCATAATTTGTATCATTAGATTAGATTTTCAACAGCACCATATTCTTTTAACGTTTGGGATGGCAAACATGTACTGTACGACGCAACTTTAGACCATTTTATACACTTGATCAACAGGTTACTTTCGGGTTGTTGTGAGTATTCTGACAATTATAAAACGGCTGACACTTAACAATTTTCCCTAGAAGGAAATTATAATAATTCCATATATCATTACCACATTAACATTAACGAAAGTCTGCGGTCTGAAGCAGGGAGAAAGCTAGTTGTGATTGGGATTCATAAAAGTGTCCTCCTGCATCAGTACAAATAGTATATATTGACTAACACGTGGCGACTTTCTACAGCTGAGAAAAAATGCCAATAACTGTGAGCGCTGAGAAACCACAGGGTCCACAGTTTAATTTTACACCGTTCAGTACAAATCCAACAGTCATGTGGCAATGTAGCACAAGCTAGGGTTTACGGTGCACTAGGCTAAAAAATAAGGAAGAAGAAAAAGTATCTGTCCAAAATTAAAGCTAATTTTCTCCCAAGCTGGTCAACCTGTTTACACGTCATAAACATCGAGGGTGGAGGAGGAGTGGATGGGTACAGCCAGTAAGCTAAATTTCACGTGTGTGTGTGTCTGTCAGATGGAAGTGACTGCGACCTTCGTTACGGCTTTCGAACCAACTATCCAAAATTGGAACAAAATAAGATAGAAATTAATAACAGAAAAGCCATCCCAGAGAGAGAGAGAGAGTGTGAGTAGGGAGAGATACACAGCAACAACATTGAATGGAGTGGCTGTGAAGGGGAGGAGGGAGATAGATACTCACACGCTCTTACTCTCTGATACCATGGGAAGAAAAATGATCTGGAAACTGTGTCATATTAGAGATCTCATTTGGTTTACCACAACATCATCTCATTACCAACACAGGCACATCAATAATACTTTCACTGTCATTAGTTTATTCTCTCTGCTCCAACGTCATTTGTTTACAATTGATGACTGAAGCTGACTGTTTACTTACTTAAACCTACTACCTTTAACTAGGTTTATTTGTCGGGGTTGACTAAAAAAACAGTGTTGGAAAAATGTCAAATGAATCCTAATGACAATCGATGTTTACCAACTTTACCTGAACATTTCAGTCTGATTATAATAAATTTTTAATCCTTTCAAGGCAAATGCAAATCACAACATTATCTTACAAATAATGTAACAACAGCATATTTAAAATCTTAATAAATGGAATAACAGGGTTAAATTTTTAAAGGAGTATTAATATCATAGCTGACAATCTGTTAATAATTTTGCTGTTTCTGTCTATTTATGCCATTGTTTGATCCAATTTGTTTATTTGTGCGTGTGAACATGGCATGTAATGCATCTGTATAGTATTATTATTGTGTAATTATAGATTAAGTTCATGTATACAATAACAGAAGCCTATATATGCATTGCTATGCGCTCGCGTGTGTATCTTGTGTACCCATGAGAGAGAGAGAGAGAGAGAGAGAGAGACTGGTACTGGGAGTTGTTAACCTCTGAGCCAGCCATACTGCCTGACTGACGCCACACACCGTAATCACAGTACAGTACTAGGCTACCTTTCACAGATGTGTTCGTCTGCTTTGTACAGATAATGACGTGTATCAAGTTATAAGGTGCCGTCATCTAATGAAGCAGAAAGGTATATATGTAACCAACACTTTGAATCAAACTCCACTTCCTCAGTCACCATCTATATTATATAGTGCGACACTGGTGAAACAATTTACATCTCCAAGCTTCATTCAATAATCGCGTGGCATTGCAAAGTCATTGGCTACTGACAGCATTCAGTCCCGAGGATGAGACATAAAAAAACGAACTGAGTTTGTACAGAGTAAAAACAAAAATTCCCCCAAATCCTGATCCAAATCTCTCCCACAATATAATCACTTACTTGTTGCCAGTCACCAGGATCACATTGGAAAAATATTCACTATGGATATTATCCATTGCATTGCCATTTCAATTATATATATATATATATATATATATATATATATATATATATATTTAAAAAGTCACATCTTTACAATTAGGTTTTAAAAATTGTCCCTCATACGGTAAATTTATGTGCATGAAGGAGAGATCTGAGGTCACCCTATCTATATGTTTTCAAAAAGGATTTCTGTTGCTCAGTCATTGGATCGTGACCTGGTTAAGATTAGTGATTGGTGCAGGTTGTGGGGTTGAATGCTGGCAAGACTAGGGCAATGGTCGTCTCTGTACCCTTTATCGCCACCCTTGATTCTTGATGGGACTGTATTGGAGGGGTCTGAGAATTTGGTTATTCTGGGAGTTACATTTGATGCCAAGCTGACTTTTGAGAAACATGTGCGATCAATCTCGAGGTTTGTCTCCCAAAAGTTGGGTATTATGCGTAGAGTTTGACGTGTGTTCGGAGATCACTCATTGTTACTGCGGTGTTTTAACTCCTTTGATTTGCCTCTAATGGAATACTGTTCTCCAGTATGGTGTTCAGCAGCTGACTGCCATCTCAAGTCTTTGCTGGATAGACATTTTGACTGGAGCTTCTCAGCCACACATTTGGTGGTCGGCCCTTAAGCAGTCACTCTTTGGTGTTGATTCCAGCCTTCCTCCTTTATCCTGTGCTGACGGTTCAGTTTGTTCTAGTTCGAAAGATAAAGCAGATCTGCTTGCTTCTATTTTCATCAGTAAGCAGAGTGATGAAAATCTGCAACTGCCGACGTCTTGTTTTCCTCAAAGTAGACTTACCTCATTGGCTTTCAAATCAAAGGAACTTTCTTATCTTAAGGACCTTGACTCCTTTGGGGGTTGCGACCCATTGGGCTTTGTACTCATTTTTTTACAAAAACATTGCCCCGTCACTTGCTCCTAAATTGGCAAAAAAAAAAAAAAAAAAAAAAAAATTCTCATAAGCAGAGGAACTTTTCCTGAATGTTGGCGTGTTGCAAATATCACCCCCATCCCCAAGGGTTCTTCACCATCCATTCACCCTAATGATTACAGGCCTATCTCCATTACCCCAATTTTCTCTAAGATCTTTGAGCGCTTGCTGGCCAAGAGACTAACACGATTTTTAGATATTAATAAACTGTTGCCACAGAAGCAATTTGGTTTTAGGAAAGGAGTTTGTTCCTGCTCGTGTCACTCGTGGTGCATTGGCCTCCCATAGGTTTGCTTACGTACTCGTATTGTCGATCGTTTGTCCCTTGGTCTGTGTATTTGTGTAATGGCCTTGGTGAATCTGTCTTTGATGGTGCAAGACTGGCTGGCTTCAAGAGTAAGGCTAATATGTTTTTATTGAGCTAACTACTCATCTTTCTTTCTCTAAGCTGTCTTCTTTTCTTCAGGTTGGATTCATGGGGCTGGGGTCCTCGGATTGATAGAATGCTTGCATTCTCTCCCAGCTTTGTGTCTCTGGTCTATAATAATAATAATAATAATAATAATAATAATATGGGCAAAAGCGAGGCTGCTAACAATTTTAACAAAGTAGGTCTCAATGGACACTTATTGGGTCCCGAAGGTAGCCGCGGTCAGGTTAGGTCAGGTTAGATCGTCTGGCGACAAGAATTCATTACTGCCCTCTCTTATTACTAAATAAATACTAATATATAATGCTATTATAGACCCACAGAAAAAAATCAACATAAAATATTACCAAAAATTTCCTTTCAATCGACACATCACTTTTTGCAATATCTAGTAACAGACAGACAAACAGACACACCAATGGCTTAGGTATTAACTGTGAGAAAATATCTGAAAGAACTAACCAAAGCAAATATGTGTATGTACAGTATGTGTGTACAGTATATCCTGAGGGCAGAGGGGTGTATGTAGTCTTGTATAGCTGTTGTGACTTGTGAGTGTGTGAGGATGAGAGGGTGAGCTCTGGGTAATAGGGTAAAATGTTGTTGCCGCTGAGCCACTTTATCCGGTTCAGAGACAGTTAACGGGACCCACAGTTGACCGCAGGGTGTGGAGGGTGGGAGGGGAACTAGACAAGCAGGGAGAAAGGTGGAAAGACTGGCAAGAAACTAACGGTGGTATGTATTATTAAACAACACCGGCGCCACCTGTAGGACAGCCATAACTACTGGTAAGTGCCAACTGGGTCCGAGTGCGGGTCCGGATGTTAGGGATGGTTTTCAGAGTTATTTTGGTATTATTTTTACAAGGGATATCATGAGGATGGGTGGAAATTAATAAATGATGGAATATAAACAAATAATCAAATACAATAAAACATAAACTGACAAGAGGGACTGCTTTCGGTAATGTTTTGCGAATTCGGGATTAACTAGGGCTAAAGAAAGTTATAGAGTGGTGTAGGGATAAGTAAAGGAAAAGGCCAAGGACATTAGGGAATTGGAAGTGAAGGAGACAGAAATGAGGTGGATTGGCAAGGGAGCAGCAATAGTACAGTCGCGGCATACAATCCTTGACCAGACTTCCCCTTACATCGTGATCAATGACTATGTGCCGCGACTGTAGGCTACTTGGGAGAGCTAAGCATGACAAAGCAAAGGAAGGTAGGGAATTTGGCCGTGGGAAACAGAAATAAAGTAAGGATGATAAATAAGAATTTAAAGCGAGGAGATGAAAAAAAAAAAACAGCTACTTGGATTATTGGATAGGAAGGGCAGGCAGTTATTCGGGGACGCATTGTTTATATGGGTCGAATGTGAAAGTAAGAAAATAGGCCTGAAAAGTATAGGCCTAATAAGGTATTAAGGTGGAAGGGAGACCGCCCTCGTCCTTGTTATACGAGGGAAAAGGTGGGACGGCAAGCACAAAGGAAGTTAGGGAGAGTTGAATAAATGTAAGGGATGCGCTTGGGTCCGATGGGGCGCCAAATCCCTTAAACTCTTAAAGTCTTGCCCATACCTGGGCCTTGATACTGCCCATATACTAAAGTACCAATCGTACAAAAGCAATAATGTTATTACCGTTTCATTCCAGTGCCTGCGATTATTCAAAGTTATCCAGTTTACAGAAAATTTTAAAATTATATTTTACCAATGCTGTCATATAGGCCAAAATGAGGTCATAGAAGGGGGTTATCCATCCCCACCTGATTTGTGTGCAGTGATAAGCCTCAAAATCAAGGCAATTCGGTACAGGGTGAGAATGATATGCCTCTGTACCAACAAGCGTGTCCAAATCATGTATTACTTAGGATACCTTTTTCATCATCACAGACAAAGCTGGATGACAAGTATGAATCTGCCAGTTGTTTGTTTGATTCAGAAAGCTTATCACAACCTTTTTTTTTTATTGACAATACGAGAGCAAAGGCAGGTCTACTCACTTGTACCTGTACTAAAAAGGATGAAAATCAATGGCCCGTATCAAAATACACCAATACCTATACAAAAGCTTCATAAAGGAAGGAAGGGTATAAAGTGGTACTATCCATTAAATAAAACACACCCTTGCACTGAATTTTACAATGTATAATTTATAATAGACACTATACATGACACAATTTATGTACAGGCACATCATCATGTACAGGCAGTACACTCTGTGGTCGGGTGCTCACAAACTAAAATTTTCTGATCTGTCTGGGAATCCTCAACTGACCAAGATTGTTGATCAAATCAAACCCTTCCAATCTAATTAGGACTTTATTCTCTCATACTAAGACTTTAAATTTATCCATCTTACTTCAGTCTCATGAAAGTCCCTTGTCCCAAGCAGCAAAATCAATTAAGTGCATAAAGGAACAGCTATAATGTCACTCTACTGCCAGGAGTCAGTATTATCATCACAGTTGAAAGGAAGGAGAATGTAAGTTTATGGAGGAACTGCTCTAATCGATGCATCAAAGACAAAAACCAAGATGGTAATATAAAAGTCCTGTATGTATAAGAAACAAGGTTAAAGAAACCCCTCAAGATCTTGGCCTTGCAGTAGCTCCCAACTACAGAGTTTACTGCACGGGGTACATCATTAGTGCTTCTGCTGCTGACCCTGCACGCTCCACCCTGCACTGTCTTTTACAGGCAGCTGGAATGTTCTATATTACCCTAGGCTAAATCTACAGTAAAATATCATCAGTTAAATTCCATTTTGGGGGAGGAGATGATAATAGTGGTAAGTTGTGTTGCTTCAAAGTATGATTCCTTGATTTCCTTTAAAGTACAAAGACTACATATATGTTGGTAAACTCACAATGGTCATAACCAAAAGCAATAGTATCTGACAGGAAGGGTCAAATGTATTTTAAGGTGAACAATCCTCTGGTCTTGGAAGGATATGTCTCATGAGCAAATATACTGGATAATATTTTAATCACTGGATGCTTTTATGATCACTAGATACTTTCTTAATCAACTGTGCATGTCTTTAAGAGTTTTCGGTGCCTGTCACTCAACTGGTTCAACAACTGGATCACAAGCATCCCACTTCTCTTCACATCCTGTCTCAACCCATGCAGGATGAGGTGTGTAAAGAACAGGTGGAGTTTTTATACAGAAAATTTAAGTTTCTATGATTGTGCAGTGTTACTAGTCTGTATTCCTTCCCCATCAGAAAGTGGAAGAGAGATGATGCAAACAATTTCCATAGTATTGATAAAATTGGATAGACTAATCTTGGCTGGTAATAATATTACACATACTGTATATGTAAGTACTGTATGTTTCCCCAGCTACAACCTATAAATGTATATAAATATTGTAATGTACTGTACACAGACTTTCACACAAAATTAACAAACAGGACATCCAACAATTCTCAACTACAGATACCCTTAGACATATTACTCTAGATAGGATGTGGTATATTACATCTGGTTTTCTCTAAGCATTCACATTAAATATATACACATTTCAGTTCAACCCCTTTTCCAGCAAGTTAGTTATTACTACTGAATTATAATTCACTACAGTACCAATAAAGTACTCTAGCACATACCAAAGTGAACTGCTCAGGCCAATTTACAGTATATACTACTTGCATAATTATGCTTAATGTATATTTATCTTAATTTTTCCTTTGGTATTTTGTACAATGATCCATTTTGCAATATGATTGAATTATTATCACCAAAGCAAACTGCAAGCAGAGATGAAAGCTTGCAGACACTGCCTGCATCACATACTCTTCTAATAGACTTGACCATCAGCTGTGCTAAAAAATAATCAACATCTAGAAAATAAGCAATATTGATGGATCCCAATGTCAAACTCAGAGACTACTACCCGAGATTAAAGTGTTTATGACAGGAAGAAAAAATGTATCCACATGATGATGGTATAAGACAAAACTTGAAAAGGGCTTGTAATATAGTATATACATTTACATTACACAACATTTACAGCCATGTATAGACATGCATTTTGTAAATATTTCTATTTATGAACACAAACAAGTTCTTCATATATAATTATTTTAAAGTGTGAAAATATCATATGGCATTGTATATCGAATATTGTATCATAATGAAATACAATATTTGTTCTGCCACAGATGAAAAAATTGAAACTGGAAAGAAATTAGAGGACATTATTACTAGTTAAGGCTCATAACCCATCACACAACAGTACACTGACTGGGTTACAAGGAAGAAAAATCCCTCTTAAAAACATTTGTGCAAATTTCTATAATTACTGTATTATACAATGTAGTTAGATTGTATTGTTCACATCAGAATTAGAATATAATTATTTTAGAGTACCGGTACTGTATAAATATCCAAGGAGGTGGAAGAGGAGGAGGAGGAGGAGATATACAAGTCTTTTACAGTCCAAAGGGAGCTTCCATGAAGGAATCCATATAAATAAATGATGAAGTCCTTTATAGTCTACTACAACAATGGATTTCTCTACTTAGGAAAAGTAACAAGCATGAAATCATTCCCATGTTAGCACACTTTTGGATTCTTTTGGCTGGCTAACACTGCAATTAGTACTGAGATCTGGTAACCCAACCAATCCTGAACCTCTGTGACTTGGATACCAGTACTAACATTAATCAACATTTTTGTTACAAATGCAGTGCCTAAAAAACTGGTTCCTGAATCAAATTAAAGGAAGTAAAATTAGGAATAACCAAAACATAGAAAATGAAACTGCAAGAGATCTGGCTATAAATCACTGTAGCTTATAACATTTTGCCTGGTATTTTGGAAACATTTAAAGTTCTTCAAAAGATCTTGGATACATTTATGTGGGAACGGTTATCCTCATCTCTGTCCATCATTTAATAATATTAAAATTGCACTTTAGAGAGATAACAATGTAACATTAATACTAGGCAAGTTGCAGAATGAAGCTACAGTATCAATTCTGATATGGCATTTTGCAAAGCTTCGGTTTAGATTTATACAGAAGGAACTGCATATCCAAATCAAACTCATCATGTGATCAAAGTATTCTTGCAATGTCCTTTGCTCTCTCTCTCTCTCTCTCTCCATCAAATCACTTTTACATTTTAGATAATGGTAATTTATTTCTTGATCTTGGTGCTGGGACTTAGTAAAGGGATTTTTATATATAAATTTTTTAGGGGCTTTGCACTTGTTATTCTGTCCCTATCCAACTTGCCATCAAATCACTCCTGCACCTTAGAGAATGGGAATGTAGTTATCAATCTTGGCACGGTGCTTTTGGGCGATGCACTCGGCAATCCACACAATGTTGCGACACTCCTGTTCCTTTAGCTTGAGGTAGGCATAGAAAACTCCAAAGTGGAACTGGTGGAGGAAACCATTGACATTGAGCCGGACTTCATGCTCAAAGAACTTGTCCTCGAGTGTCTTCTCCCCAGGGTTGTTACTGGCACCCTCAAACAGTGCCCGATACTCCTGCGGGTGCAAGGAAGTTGAGAGGAATGAGTGAGAGGGAGTGGGATGATGAAATAAGACTGGTTATGGAAAGATTGTTTTCTTAATCTTCCCATTATCATTGCATATAAACAAAAATATATGATACACATTTCACTATAGTTCTCTTTTATCTGTCCTTGACTTCATCCTTACACACATCTCATAACCCAGCTTTAACCCCTAAAATCCGGGCAAGTTCTGGCTGGCCTCCCACCACACCTGGGTAGATGGTCAAGTCTACTGCTGTGTCCGGGCGATTTTGCAAAAAACGCTCTATTTCACTTCAACCCTACTCCATAACTAGAATGCCTAAAAGAGGAGAATGCCTAAGAGATGAAGAGAAGTTGTAGCAGGCAACCTTTATGTATATAGTTGTATGAATTCCAGGTTAGCTAGGAAACTTTATATGTAACACGAACACAACAATAAAGACTAGACCAACACCCAACCTTGTTTGCCATTCACCATAAGTGAAGATAACAAACATCTTCACTACACAGTAACAACCGTTACAAAGTCACTTTCACCTGAGAGCAGGGTGGTGTTCGCGGGTGACGGCTGGCTACAGCCTCTGTCAACACTTTCTCACACAACTCGTGTCAGACTGAGTGCAAAACCCATCACTATCATAAGGTGACAAAGTTATATCCAGTTCCTGTTCAATTGCAGAGTCTGATAACCTTGCAGAATATGAAGGGAACATGGAGGTTGCACTCATGGAGTGGAAGTAACAGGTGGTACGATGCGAGGAGGCACAGAATCAGACACGGCGGAATAATTGGTGCGAAATAGGTACTAGCGGGATATCCCACCGCCCGAAGCCCCCCCAGCGAGACAGATATCCCGCCATCCAAAGTCCCCCGGGCAAGAGGGATATCCCACCCCTATAGCCAAGGGGTTAAGCCATTGTGTGGAAGGATTTTTGGATTTTAAATTTTCTTGGTTGAAGAGGTTTACTTTGAGCAAAGTTAAAATAGAAAGGTACTAAATCACATATGAAAATAATTATCACCTGTTTCAACCTAGCCTGAATGTGCTAAACTAACCCTAAAAAAAATACATTAACCTACTCTACCCTGACCTGTCCTAACTTAACTTAATGTAACTTAACCTATCTCAATGTAAATCAACTTAACTGAATCAAACATACCGTATAGAATTCTGCAACCTGCTTCACATTTTCAGCATCATCAGCGCGTGCAAGGGCTGCCAGGCCATCGGGGTTCAGCTTACCACACTGAGGGTACAGCTTCTTGCGGTCCTCGTTGGTCAGCTCTGTGCCAAAGCTGTTTAGGGTGATGATGAATGCACGGCGGTCGGCCTCAAACTGGGGGTAGAAGTACAATACCATTAAAAAGTAGAGTATGTCGGGTGTTGCATATGGTATTGTCAGCAATGTAAATTTACAGATCCACATATCCAATTTATAAGAAGTTGGCTACCTCAGTTTTGGTGGTGTGGGGGAATTGGTAACATTTGATTCACTGATATCTGATCCCATGTAAACTTGGTTGGCTAAAAATAATAATAATAATACAGTAAAACCTTGCTAAGTCGGATACATTTAAGGTGATTATCGGATAACTCGGACACTTATACATAACTCGAACGTATATCCGGCTTATGCGGAGATTTTCCGGGTGCATCATCAGAGGCCTACAGCCTGAGAAGTGACACAAGATGATTTTGTATAAAACTCGACTGACCATATAATATATAGTTATGCATTTATCATAACAGGTATGTATAAGAAACTCAATGTTTTAAATTAATTAACTTTATTGCCTGAAAAATGGTGATGTACTGATATATATTTAACCACGTCACTGCCAAGCAAGCCACAGAGCAACATATGCATTGGTCATGACGGTATCACCACAGTGACTCCATGCAATGTTCCATTATTCATTAACAAACTTGATCTTTGCTCTGTTATTATAATTGACTGCATAGGAGATGCATCTTCAATGTGAGATAAGATGCACTATGCACTCTTTGTCTATAACTATGGTAGCTATAGTTGTTTGGATCAACCCTTAAGCATGGTCAATCGTTGCTGCCTTTTCTCTTTACAATATTAACTTTTTTACTTAATGTGATTGTCTGTCTTTTCTTTGCATTGCTACTAATATCACTTGAAAGATTTCTCTTCAGCACCATTGAAAGGAGATTACTGTACGGGAAGTAAGCACAAAAATATCATAAACATCATGGGAATAATATATGTGTGTGGCAACAATTACACCATGACTGACAAACTGACCGATACCAGCTCTGATTCTCACACTTCCTCACCTACCACCACACAACAATACCTTATTTCATGTTACTATACATTATTAGATATATTTCTGCAGTATTATACTTTTTTTTTTTGTGTGAAATTGTCATGTTTTTGTTCATGCACAGCTGTGAATGGGAACCAAAGATATGAATGAAAACATGTAGTTCTGAGGGTGGGTGTGCGTGCAGCCAGTCGTACGCATCAATATTAAGCCCTTAGATCTTCAGATTATTCGACATAGGTCCTCTCCCAATTGATCCGAGTTAGCAAGGGTTTACTGTAATAATAATAGTAATAATAATAATAATATTACTGGTAATATAGTACTTACAGCCAGAATCTCACACATGACCTCTGCAGTGGTACCCCCAAGGTTTTTGCAGTATTGGTAGAAGGATTCAAGATAGGCCTTGTACAGGGTGTTACGGATGATCTCAATGTTCATCTCATCCAAGTCCTGCTCACTGATACACTCACCAAAGAAGTCAGCTGGGGATATCAAGATGGGAATTAATTTCTTGATCTATGAAATCATGTCAGTTTAGCTGATACACCAGGAATATATGAACCCTTTATGAATATGGGGATGCATTTCCCTTTGCATGCAGCAGTGTAAACTCCCTCCCCCTTATGGTCCCTTCAGGGCTGGTCTCATGGAAGGTGCGGCCCCACTTGTAGCTCTTGTGGTAACGTGGACTTGGGCCCACAGCACTGGCTGTGAGATCAAAGACCTTCTCCCCAATCTTCCTGGCGGTCGGAGGCCCCCAGACTCCCTGGCCCAGTAAGTTCTGGTCCCATTTCCCTGGGATGTGCTTCAGTAGCCCAGACATAAAGGGCCAGCCCCTCCTTTATTTTAATTTGTTTTTTCACTGAGACCAGAGCGTACCAGGGGTCTGTGGGGCAGGAGGCCATTCTGCCCTGGGAGAACATCAACAACAACAAAGTTTTCACTCTGACCTTCATCTGAATTATATACAGTATACCAGAAAAAAAAAAAAAAGACACCTTTCTTATTGTATGGTTACTGTCCAAGAGTGGTGCCCTCCCTTATACCAACATATTGTCATACATTCTCATTGCAAAGCTACTAAATCAATGTAGAACTGACCACTTGGTGTAACTTTAACCATGGCTTCTATATCCTCCTAACAGGGGAAAGAGGGAGGGATGTATGGGAGTTTTCTAAAAGGAAACATTTTTATGTAATAAAATGGGTATTATAAGAGGAAATGAATTACCGGTATATAATTTCAAATTCACCTGGAGATCTGGTGAGGAAAATGGCAAGAGACCCTGTGAGAGGGAAGAGGTAGAGAAGGTAATAGATAAGATGCTAATGTCAAGATTGACAGAAAAGGATACAAGAGACAGGGCAGTTGGCAAGCCTCTTTTTGAGATAGTTATAATATTTGGAACAGTACCTACCAAGGGGAGTGTCAACCAGCACAGCATTGTACAATTCAGAGCTGGTGGAAGCTACATTAATGGCTTCAATCTGCTCAAAGGTACCCAGGGGATGACACTTGGGCATGAGCTCAGAGATGGGGCGCTGGTGGAGAGCTCCTGTGATCAGCAACACAATGTTGTCAATCATGTACCTGCAGGCAACAATCATTATTCATTAATTAGCACAATAATAAGAATAATAACAACTTGTGATGAATAGCAATATGGCAGCTTGTTGTACTTTGTGAGGCATGATACCCCAGGCAGTAGACATTGGCTTTCATTTGCTACGTAAAATCAACATAACACAGCATAAACATACAAAAGACCAATGGGTCCTTTCAATGTCATCTAGACACCTAAACTTATGAAAATAAAACTTACAACTACAATAATATAAAAACACATGCCAATTATTAAAGCTAATCTAAAAACTTAACTTACCAGTACATTCTTAATGGGATGAAGATGTGCCAATAAGACTATCTCAAATCTATCTATCTATCTATAGTTCTGACACCTCGCTCCCTCCGGGAACTCCCTCCAAGGGGGTGGCCACGGCAGAAGTGTCTCCAGTTCTCCCTGTTCCAAATATCTCAAATACATAGAGCACTACTCCATTAAGGAGCTGGCAGTCTATAAAGTGACAGTAATGTATAAAAAATACACACTCTTGCACTATACTGTCCTTAATTCTTATAATCCCCCTTCACCCATGTAATAATTCAGTCTCTCCTTGAACAAACCGACATTTAAATTCAAATGAATGCATCATAAATACTTTCAATCTCTCTTCACACTCGGTGCCAAAAAAGAAGGTATAAATCTAGCTGGAGTCCAACTACATACCCATAAGTAATGTAGTCAAGGAAAGTAGCGAGGGGCTCGACTGCATGAGTCCGAAGGTGCTGAAACTCTGTCACCAACTTGTCCCTCAGCTTGTCATCAATCACAGACACCTGCAGTGGAGATGCTTCATTGGCCAGAAAGTTTCCATAGTCTGTGCTCTGTAGATGAAGCTTAAGGTCTGTAGAAATAGGAGATACAAAGATTAATTCACAATCCATCATATGACAGAACATGGAAATATATTATTACTGTGTGTGTTTACGTATGCTGATATCCGGTGCTTAATAAATGGATATATTTCAACCCAATTGTTATAAAACATGAACATGTAATACGATAATTACATCAAAACATACATAACACAAAATATAAACAACCAAATATAAAGGCTCAAGAGGTACTAGTGTTGGTAAATTTGGAGAAAATGATTCCTCCAAACTATTCAAGGCAATAGGCCAACATTGTTTTTGTTCATCTGGTCCTGTTTCCTGGCATACTTTGGAGGAATAGAATGTGCCAAAAGTGTATAAACCCCTTAAGACGTTTGAGTAATTGACTTACCATCCAGAGTCTCACACTGCACCAGGTTGAGATAGTCTGTTTGCTTCAGGATGCCATTACGGAAGCCTCGTACCAGACCCTCCAGGTACCCATTGTCAATGTTGAAATACAGCATCTTGGCTCTGGTGAGGAACCATTAATAAAGGCATCATATATATATAAAATCATAATTGCTTACCTACTACTTCTTTGTGAACCTAGATTTTTTCACATCTCAATCATTATTAAACAAAATACATCTCATATTCATCTACATATCGTATACAAGCCAACTTCCAGGTGTCTCGGCAGCTTCGGTCACTAAATTTTCCCTCTATATAACTATATGCCCTGAACATGTTGGTGTGGTAGTGGAGATGTGTAATGGATAGTGAAGATGTACTAGAAATATTCTGTGAACATGCTCCGAAATGTACTGATTCCAAATATATTTTTAGTTTTGCTGTGCTATATGTATCCTAGTTTACCTTTAAGTGATGTGCAAATTAATGGTATTTCTGGAAAAGAGTTCCATGCATATTTGTGGTGTTCTATTTATTTTTGACTTGATCCAACCTAACCTGACTGAACTTGGCCTCACCAAATCCAAGAAGTTAGGTTGCCCTAGTCCTATTTAAGGCATAATTGTGTTGATTCGGTTAGGCCACGTAAGTTAGTTTAGGTCAGGTAAGGTTAGGTCGGCCAGATTAGGTTAGGTTAATTAAGTGGTAAATTTTCGAGTTACACATGTTTTTCCTATAGTTTTTCGTGTGATTTGTTGTATTTTAACATCCATTTATTTTGCAAATATCCTGTTTAGGCCATACCCCATCATCCAGCTTTTGGCAAAAGTTGGCTCGGGTTTTCCAATTTTTGGTGAGCACAAAAGCATTTATTAGTTTATTTTAGAATTAGGCAGACTTGACCTGACCTAACCTAATCTGGACCATGGCAGACTACCGGAACCTAAACTTAACAAACTACCGGGACCTAACCTTAGCAGACTACCGGGAGTTGAGCAAAGCAAGACCTACTGTATATCAAACTTATGGAAATATGACCATTAGAACATAATATCACAGTGAAAATTAGTTTTCTTGCACATGTATAATTCGGAAATAATTCCGGTTAGGATAGGTTAGGCCAGGTTTGGTTAGGTTAGGTCATATTAGGTTTGGTAAGGTAAGGGCAGATCAGGTCAGGTTAAAGGTTCTTTCCTCACAAAAATTTTGTCAAAAATAAATAGAACACCCCAAATCATGCCTGATAAACTAGAGACTATGTAAAGCTGGAAAAACCCAAGTGGAACTGTCCTTCACAAATCCCCAAATAACCAATGGAAGAATATTAAAATACACCAAAACTCATGAAATATATGGTAAATATTGAAAGAATTACCGTTATTGCGTACGATTTTTCTACCTTCATTACCCACTTATTTAGACCATTCTAAGACTATTTTCTTCTATGGCATTTCCTCCGCAAATGCCCCATTTCCAAGATAGGGCATATTCAAATGAGGCATTTTGAAATTAGCCTGATCTTACCTGACCTAACCTAACCTATCCTAGACCGCATCAGACTACCGGGACCTAACCTGGGCAAACTACTGGGACCTAACCTCGCCAAACTACCGAGAAATAACCGTGGTAAAGTACAGGAAATGACAGGGGCAAAATACTATGACCTAGCCGGATCTGGCAACACTGCTACAAAACAGTAATTCTTTCAATAAACACCAAATAAATTTTAAAGGAATACTGTACCATATTATCAGAAATTACAACAAACTTACTCATTCCATATGACACCACTACGAGAGTACCAACACCAACCAACATACACCATTAATATAACTTAACATACACCTACACTAACACCATTAATATCACCTAATAATATACCAACATACACCATTAATATAACTTAACGTACACCTACACTTACGTTAAACTAAAATAATTAATATCACCTAATAATATACCAACATACACCATTAATATAACTTAACTTACACCTACACTACACTAACACCATTAACACCACCTAATATACTAACACCACACACTCCACTAACACCATCTACACTTCCCTGAATCATATACTTATTGAAATAGAAAGGAAATTACCCGTTTGTCTGGTGTTATGTTTTGACGTGAGCCCTTAGGATCGATCAGCTGTCATGTGATTGTAGGTCTCAGTGTTGCCAGGTCCGCTTGACGAAATTTCCCCAGCTTCAACATCAGAATATTTCCCTTTTTACCTCAACTTCAACATCAGAATTTCCCTTTTTTACCTCAATAATTCCCTGTTTACTCTTGAATATAGTATTATATTTACCATCTTGATAATTTCCTCTGGTAGAAATATTCCCATATACTCTTGAGTAATCTTTATCAAATTTCTCCCATTAGTACCTCTAATAATTCTCCGTGTCTAAAGAAAATTCCCCATAGTTGGCAACACTAAATTTGTGTCCTGACATGGTATTGGTCGAGTCACAACTATCCTGCCCACTGATTGGTCCAAATCTAGACATCCAGCGCTGTTTAGCCAATCATAGAACTGTTTACATATAGTGTTACTTGGTTCTTTTTGGTTTGGTTATGCCTTTTCAACGGGATGTTTGAGAATGAAATCAATCGGTAGTTCTTTTCACTAGCGTCGGCTTTATTATCCACAATGTCTTAAATACATAATGTATTTAAGCTTCACATGTATTTCAGAGGGTAACTCAATCCAAGAGCATGTTGTTCCCAAACCCATACGTATTTTCGTTCATTTTAAAATGGAAGAGCAAATTTGTAGCATTACTTAATTAAAATTACGATTTAATTTTATTTTTATATCTATATAAATAGTTAATATAGAGGAAGGGGAGATTAATGAAAATTACACGCACGCATTATGTCAATGTGTTGGGAGCCGCCACCAGCTCGTGAGGACAGCACTCACAGCAGGCTTCAGAGGGGCCTGCGGATCGTTCGGGTGGTATGAGGTGATGATGGTGGCTTAGGAGGTGGAGACGATGGGCGTGGTGGTGGGTAAGATGTTGGTGTGTGATGTGATGGTGAGGGTAGAATGTGTGGTAGAGGTGGTGATAGTGGTATTGGTTGTGATGGTAAAGGGGGTGTTTGTAATGGAGGTGGCGTTTTTTTTTTTTTTTTTTTTTATGTTCCGACACTGGACATAGGCTTCATCAAGCCCGTTACCGTGGCCTAGGTCAACTGCTATTCACACATATACACACGTCACGACTTCCGAACTGGTACCCAGCCACAGAGGGATACTGCAGCTGTTATGGTACCAGCGAGGGTGTTTTACAACATACAGTGGCCTTACAGTTATTGCCTGAAACTCAAATCGAAAGTGTAAATATTCTCAGGCCCTCGCCTGAGAGCAATTGATCTCCCGACCGTTAGATTACGAGTCCAGTATATTAACCACTTGGCCACATCCCCTCTTGTTTGTGGTGGAGTGGTGTGTGTGGTGGAGGTTGTTTGTGCTGGAGGTGGTGTTTGTGAAGGAGGTGGTGGGTGTGGTGGAGGTTGTATTTGTGGTAGAGGTGATGTATGTATGGCGTGTTGTATGGTTGTGGTTGTGTGTGGCTTGAATGTGGTGGTTGCATTTGTGGTGGAGATGTTGTGTATAGTGAAGGTGGTATGTGTGGCGTGTAGTATGGTTGTGAAGCTTGCTGTGGAGGTAGTGTTCTCCATGCTGTTGTCTCAACCTGTGCTCCTTGATCTATTATCACGATGCTGGGTGCCCCGAAGTTAGCCACCCATCCTGATAGGAAGGCTGCTGCCACAACTGTTGCTGTGATGTCCGGCATCGGGATGGCAGTACACCATCTTGTCACACGATCCACAAAGGTGAGAAGGTATTGGTAACTGTGGGACGCTGGCAGGGGTCCCACGATATCCACATGTACCATGTGGAAGCGCAAGGTTGATGTAGGAAGCTGGTGGAGGGGCGGTCGGGTGTGGCGATTGAATTTGGCCCGCTGACATGGTATGCAGGACGTCACCCATGACTTAATATCCTTTCTCATGCTAGGCCATACGCAGATGGTGATGGTGTTGTTGGTGAGAGTTGGAGGCAACTAGTATGTCATCAATATACACCACCAAGAAGTGTAATCCTTGTACCACCCTGTCCATAAATCTTTGGAATGTTTGAGCGACATTTCTGAGGCCAGAGTTCATGTATGGGAACCCAAACAACCTGAAGGAGGTGGTGATTGCCATCTTTTTTATTTCCACTGGCACTACAGGTATTTGGTGGAATGCTCTGAAGAGGTCTATTTTTGAGAATATCGTCTGCCCATGTAGCTTACCGTGGGAGTCGAGGACGTGAGGGATGGGGTAGAAGTTGGGCATGGTGATGTTAAATGCCCTATAATCACCGCAGGCCCGCCATTTCCCTTGGGTAGACTAAGGCACAATGTGGAGAGGCGACACCCAACAACTATCACTACAGCAAACTCCTTTGTGGCCTTAAGGCGCTCAGTGGGAAGGCGGTGTGGTTTGGCATAACAGGGTGGGCCAAAGGTGTGGATGGTATGTTGAACGCCCGGGTCATGCATAAGCCAACGTACTTCCATTGAGAGGAGATGTGGAAACTCCTCCAGGAGGTCGTCATACGGAGTCGCCGCGTGTCAAATGCGTGATGGATGGAGAGGGCTGCTGGCATGGATAAGGTGATGGTGGCGTGGGTCGATCACTAGGTCGTGCACTGTCAGGAACTCAATCCCGATAATGGGGTATGCCACGCCCGTCACTATGAATGGCCATACAAAACATTCTTCCTTAACCAGCACAACGGCATGGCTCTTGGTGCCGTATGTGGCAATCAGTGTGCCGTTCACCGCAAAGAGATCATAGGCTGTGTGATGTTGGGCCTGCTTCTCTCTCTCATTGGGTGGTAGAGAGTACTAACCTCAGCCCCAGAATCCACCAGGTACTACACACCTGATGTGATACCACGCAACCACAGGAGTGTCCTATCTATGCCCCTGCATGGATGACATGTAGGTGAGCAGGTAGTGTGATTCGGTGTTGAGCCAGTGGTGCGGTATACTGAAGGGGGCGAGGTAGCTTTGTCTGTGTGGTTGGTGGGAGGTTGTGGAGGTGGTTGACCACAAGGGCATACCTAATTCGCCGATTTTTGTTGGTGCCTGCCATAGGAGTTGTTGTTGTTGTAGTTCCCCAGACTGTCTGGCTGAGCAGTGTCGAGTCGGGTTAACTGAAGCCGCGCAGATGCTCGGGCCCACAAATAGAAGTCAGGGTGATAGTGAGATCTGTTTCTTCGAAGGCAGCAGACGAGGGGACTGCTGGCTCATGGGCATGTACCCCTGGGCCAACAAGCCCACCGTCTGTGGTCTTCCATGTTGTGCACCCAATTGGGCGATCTTGTCGGCTACTCAGAAGGAATGAGAGATAGTAAGGGAGACAGACAGAGCAGGCCAGGGTGTGGTAGAGGATGCCAGATTCCTCATTTCTGGATAGAATCAGCCCTCACCAGTGTGTTGCTGGGTAGTTGAGATGTGTGCTGGGTAGTTTACATAAACACATCTTCCCCCACCAGTGAGCCATAGGAGTTGTCTCGACAAGCGTAGCAGCAGGAGAGCGGCAGTGAGGTGGATGTACACCTGCTCCAGTGGGCAACCGCCATGGGGCACGTGGTGGAGGCGAAATATGGATATACCTGCCACACATGTTCGCCCACCGGTCTACTCCTATAGGTGCAACAGGAAGGTGGGGGTGAGGTGGCAACGCTCCTCTTGTCTGGGCGTGTTGTGGAGCTGTGTGATGATGGAGACGAGTGGCAGTAGAGGAGGAGGGATTGCGTGCCTGCCACGTGGGCTCAACTGTCAGCTCGATCTTGTCTTGTCAGGCGTCATTGGCCTGATGAGTTTGAGTGTAAGCTACCACTTGTTGTATGTAGACGTTGGGAGGAACGAGCGCTGTGGATGGTGAAACAGGGGATGAGAAGGCAGCGGAACTTACAGCGCTGGTTTGCCGCTGCCCTTTTCGTTTCCCTGCTGCCGAGTCACTGTGGTGTTGTGATTGCCATTTGCAGGGCTGGCGGCAGTTCCGTGCCTGCTCCCCGAACCGCTTGTGATAACTACAGGATCAAGGGTCAGGTTGGGGCTCCTGGCGGGCTTCTAGTGGTGCCACAAATGTTCTAATCCTCCTGTTGATGCTGCGGATAGCTGCAGTTAGGTCAGATAATTTGCTGTAGATAGGTGTGGTATCCACTGATTGTGGAGTATTTGGCAGGACTGCAGAGTGTCCCTTCGCCGGGTCGTAACACTTCTGCAGGGGTAGTGTCGGTAGTACAGGTTGACTTCAGGGAGGCCAACCACTGCTGGGGTTGTGTGGCTGCCCAACATCGCCGTGCGTGTTGTGTCCCTCCATCAGGGTATCCGCAAACTCCCCATACTCCGTCAGGGACATGTCTGGGCGGCTAGCGAGGAGAAAACAAACCGTGGAAGGGAGGAGACGGGAGAGGCATAGGCGAATGAGAGAGGGACGGCTGGGACGCTATATTCTATCAGGCTGTCTTCTCCTCAGGTACAGTTGAACACATGAATGGGTGGTACAGCCCAAGTGAAAGGTGGTCAATTTCTCCCAATATCAAGTTCCTTAGTGCCAAATAGGAGACATCAGGGGCAGAAGTCAGTATTGAGGATGGTAATAAAAAGCAAGTACCTGATAATAGACACTGGTTACTCAAATGGGACAAGTATCTTTCACCTGGGCCACCCATTCATGTGTCCAACTGTACGTTTGTAACAGTGCTGTGCATTGTAAGTACAAATCTTTGTAATTAATAGCTTTAAACATACAATTTATTAACTAATGGATAGGGAAAGAATGTATCCAGTGTGTATTGATACCGTGGGAAGGCTGTATGTAATAAGAGTACCGTGTGAATTATGGTTTAAAAATGTGATATTCTATCAGGCTGTCTCCTCCCCAGGTCGCCATTGTTGGGGCCTGCCAACATCATTATTATTTCGGAATTGTAAACTGTGTCTTAGTATATTTAGGTATCCAGCTGTATCTCGGACATTTTATACGGGGTCACGAAGTGACATTTTTCAGGCCCTAGTGTTTGACGTGTCTGAGGTATAGGTGGCACTGAAACACCTATTCTGGGGTGATTATTTGAGAAAAAGGGGGTTAAAAATTGAGGGTGGAGTTATTTCAGTGTGTGTGAAGCATGTCTTGTTCTCATGCCATAATTTTCTTTATCCTTATAATATTACCAAAGTATGTCAAGTCATTATTAATAGGGGATGTATGTTAGCTTTCTTGTAGTAATTTAGGAGTAGTATATATAAAAATTTACAATCAGGGAACTTGAAACAATAATTTATTTAGTTTAATATAATAAATTAATGATTCTTTGATCTGCTTTTAAATAATTAATTAATTAAGAGGTTAAATAAAAAGGGAGGGTAATTTTTACTTCAGTCAGGGTAATTTAATATTTATTGGGTCAATTGTAAAATTCAATAAAAATATAATACCGGGTATAATTATAGGGACCATTTCTTGTTTCATCTTCACCCTGCATACTACTCGACTACCCTGCTGATTTGGCAACGACCACGGGAACCATATAATTTTTTTTTTTTCGTTAATGGCTGTGCTGCTGAACCACAGGGAGTGTCATAGCGTCAAGCTGCCCTTATTTGTTTTTATTTTTGTAATTATCTATTGGTCAGGACAGTACCGGTCGTTACACTATCAAACTTAGCAAATCTTGTCTTACGACACCATCTCCATAACACCTTCACTACCCATTTCACATCACCACTACCCCCATTTCATTTAACACACCTTCACTACTCACTACACATCACCACTACTCCCACTTCTCACATCTTCACTTCCCACTACTCATGGCATCTTTACCCACCTTTACTAGCCACTACCCCCACTTAATAAATCTTCACAACCCACTACACATCACCACTACCCCCATTTCACTTAACACACCTTCACTACCCACTACACATCACCACTACCCACACTTAATAAATCTTCACTACCCACTACACATGACATATCTTTATACACCTTCTCTACCCCCACTACTTATGACATCTTTACACATCTTCACTACCCACTACCTCTCCCCCCCCCACCACTGATTAAATCTTCACTAACCACTACACATCATGGAGTGGAGTCAACGATGCAATACAGTACCTTCCTTAATTAGTACTTATTCTGAAGATGATTTTAGTTCTGCTGTGTGATGCTTAGGTTTGGAATAATGCTTAACTATAGCAACAAACATACAAATATATATTGCTACGAAAGGGGAATTGGCGAGAACGAGAATGGCTATCTGACTATCAAGAATGAACACTTAATTAAAGCAATATGAAATATATATATATATATGTTTGTGTGTGTGTGTGTAGAGAGAGAGAAAGATATTAATAAGCTTAATTTTTATTATATAAACTAAGAGCTGAAAACCACATAATCATGAACCTTTCCCCACTCCCAATGACTGGGTGGCTGTTCCTGGCAACTCTGACAAAATTGTGCACAGTTATTCGTTGATGATAAATCCATGTTTACTGGAAGAATAGAGCCGAAAATACATTAACAAACCACAATCACTGTTATAAAAGTGGAATATGTACGTATTTCTTAGAAAATCAGATTTTACTATGTAAAAGTTAACCAATACGCAGTTACCTGGGAGTGAGCTTGGTTCATATGTGGCAAATGGTACATAATGTAGCTACTGAAAGTTGTTTCCTTTCAAAATATCCTGAGGCCAGTGTGTGAATACTCAGGGACTACAGTAAATTGTAATTTCTGTAGTGGTCATAAGTCTACACCTCTCTTAATACTATAACGGCAAAGAAGCCCTTGTGTTACTACCCGGGTGAACAGACTCCAGAATACACGGTAACAGTTTATTGGTAATACAGAGGATGTACACACAGATATATATATGAGGCCAGCCTGCCGTGTAGCGTCGTGGGGAAGTCCGTGGTAGCCGCAGGAGAGTTGTGTAGGACTGAATAGTGAATACACCGTGTGATCGAGGCTAGAACACGTGTGGTAGGCTTGGTGCAGGCACGGTCTAGTTAGTAGACCGTGGGTGCAGGCAGGTACGCGACAGGGACGATGGCAGGGCTGGTCCTTCCTGTTCTAGAGCTAGCAGGGAAGTCTGTTGTCCAGTAGCAGCGTGGCCCTTTTATTCAGTCGGCTACAGCCCCAGATGTAGCGTCATCACGTGACCCCACACCTCTGCAAGTATGTGACCCCCGGATGATTCATAGCTGGGAAAGGAGTGAAGTCTGACGGCCGGGGTCCCCAGAGAGACAGCCAGTCTGGGGGGAGATTAAGACGCGTCTGGGAAGGGGATTAGTTTACCTGCCACACTGTGGGATGACTCCAGGATAGAGGCCTACCAAGGAGTGAACAAAGGACTAAGGAGTGGTGCACAAGCACATGGCGCCACTACAATACAAAGTGCCACATTAGGGTGTTAGCTTTCAGTACTACAGTATTCCTCTACTACTGAAACTGTTTGTTTCCTCTTCCTCCTCCTCCTCATAATCATCAATGTATCTCACTCGCTTCATCCATCTCCCGTCTATTTCCTCAGACTCTGAATCACTGTCCAACATTCGTCTTCCCCTTCCAGCAGCAGCCTTCATCTGTTGTGGTCTCTTTTTCCCCTTGTTGTTCATCCCAGGGGCATTACCAGCCCAATAATTTTCTTCTATGCTGGATTCATCAGAGCTATCCTCTTCCTCCTCATCATCATAATAATCATCATCATCATCATCGTCATCCTCCTCCTCCTCATCATCATCATAATCATCAATGTATCTCACTCGCTTCATCCGTCTACCGTCTATTTCCTCAGACTCTGATGAATCACTGTCCAACAATCGTCTTCCTCTTCCAGCAGCAGCCTTCATCTGTTGTGGTCTCCCTTTCCCCTTGTTGTACATCCCAGGGGCATTACCAGCCCAATAATTTTCTTCTGTGCTGGATTCATCAGAGCTATCCTCTTCCTTATCATCATCTCTGTCATTGTCATCTCGTGGAGCCACCAACTCCTCCTCTTCACTCTCTTCATTGTATTGAACAGATACTCGACCCCAATTTCGGGTGACCACTCCTTTTTTCTTGGTTTTAGCTGTAAATGTAGAGGGACGATTCCTTGGGCTATACGCCTCCTCAGAATCTTCTTCCTCCTCCTCCTCCTCCTCCCATTTCAATATTTGTTTCTGAGCCAGGCCACCAAAGCCAAGTCCTGATGACAGAGCCGGGGAGGACCTTCGAGAGCCGCCACCACCGACACCACCAGCAGTCTGAGGCACAATGGCTCGCCCCCCAACCACCTTGATGGTAACAGGAGGGACCCTTCGCTTGGCCGTGCGAGGGATGTTCTTAGACACGTTACGCTTACCTTGGGATTTGTAACCGGACAATATGGGTCTTAACTGGTCCTCAAAATAACCCTCCAGCCGAAGTGTCATGGAGTAGATCTGCAACACCAACAGGCATTAACATACAAATAAGAGCACATGTATATAAGAGCACATAATATAACATCAAATTGTTTGCCATTAGCTGAAGCTGAATGTAGATCTAAAGCATAATAGCTAGATGCACAACGATAAATAGAGGATACTTTATTATCTGATATCTATCTCTAGTTTAAGATCTTGTAATGATGCTCAGATAGTTCATGGAATTTTAAAGATGAGGTCAGTTTCCATATAATACCAACTAAAATAACCTGAAAAATAATCTGTTCCTAAAATATGAATTACTGCACAATATCATAACATGGAACACAAAACAAAACAAGCATATTGACTAACTAGAGATTTTTTATTGGTGTTGTATTTCTTGGAGTTGGTTAAAATAAGTCTGACATCCTTAGCAAAGTCATGAGGGGTGAGGTAACCCTTAGCAGAGAGCTCTTCCCTCACTGTTGTCAGGTCCATGGGCACATCAATCACCTGGCTGTAGTCTGAGTATCTCTCTAGGTCCACTGGGTACCTAAGAAAAATTGTAGGGAATATTACAGGTTCCTGCCCTCATAAAAGAAATAAATATCCTTCATATGTTACCTAACCATTGATAAGGTTACCATATTCCCTTCCAAATTATATTAATACAGTATTACAAAATTCTATAATATTCATGTATGAATATATGAATACAGAACTAGATGTGTCATCATTTACAAGTGTGCAGGTGTTTATCTTGTTTTGTATCAAATGTGATTTGAAAGTGTCCAGTGTTGCCACATGTACTCCACAGACACTACAGGAGGTAAAGAAATACTTTGAGGCAACTGTACATATATTCTTTTTTTTACACTACACAAGAAAAAACAGCAGTGTACAAACCTGAATGGCATAGAGTCCTTCATCTCAAAGATACTCCTAAGGAGATCCTTACACTTCTGTTGCCAAGACCGATTGTCTTCTCTGGCCTGTCCTCGGCTCCTTAGTCCCCCCTTGGTTTTGTTGTGACCACCCTTACCCCCTGCAATACCATCATGGGCATGGTCAGGGTTGTCACTGTGGTCAGGTGAGGGGTAGTTGGCCTGAAGGTCATAGTATAAGGGAGTCGGGTCCACACACTGACCATCTCTGTGACAACAACATAACATTTAAGTTTAACTTGTTTAATGAACTGTTTATTTCAGTGTATGTAGAAAGTCCAAAAAAAAAAATATATTGTCTTATAAATACCAACTTACAATTTCACTAACATCAATACCCCATTTCCCTTTTTTTAAGGGGTGGGGAGGCTCTAGTGCCAGGGCTAGAATAAGGAAGCTGAATACAGAAGTAAAGACACGAGTACCCAGTGATATGAGTCACTCACACAATCATTCCCCCTTTCAAGTCCACAGAATTCTCAGCTTCCCTCCCACCAAGTTCTTGCATCCACGACATAGGTCACTTCACTGACTTAGCCTTGGTGTTCAAGTTAGAACTGGATTGCCAACCCAAACATATACTTCTTCTTGAGAATCTCTTCCACTCTTACCTATCATGCACCGTTTCTTTTGCTTCGTTCATACTTATTCCACACTTTCTTAAACAATCACTCACCATAATGCCATTGTCTATAACTGGTCTTCCCCTACTACTCTGCCCCACAAAATTACTCCACGTACACTTTTTCACCATTCTTGTACTATCCATTCTCTCCATATGCCCATATCATCTCATAACATTTTCCTCCACTCTCAGAACCAGAGATTTGCTCACAGTATAAAGTTAATGAGTTCATGATCAAACCATGAATCCACATGGTAATATAAAAGACTTTATAAACTGGAAATATAAAAGAGACAAGAACATACATACTTCATGGTAAAGATGTAACATTACTACTGTACTAACTTAATGAGTTTGAGACAGAGTTCAGTGACAATCCTGGCCTGCCTCACAATGGTGCTGCCCTTTGGGTTGAACTTCTCCGTATTAGTAGCAATGTACCTCACATCAAACTGCACTGCATTGATACGACGGTAAAACCGGCTGTCCAATCGGCTCTGGAGTGATGAAAGATAAAAGTTTTACTTAACTTACAGATTTACTACCAAGATACAAATGGGAAACCTGACATTCTTGTTTTTTATCAAAAAGGACATATTTCTTTCTAATGTATGGTCCACTTTATACTTACAATCAGTGAATTATTATTAACCTCTTAACATGAAACACTACTTTCGGTGAAGCATTATGCAATCAAGAGGGTAAAGATGCTTTATTTCTAATGCTCTTAACAAAATTAATAATTAATTAATTAGCTCAATTTAGTCACATTTTGAAGCTTAAAATTTGTACTTTATCATACTATATCAAAATTACACACACAGTATATTCATAATATAATAAAATGCAAATACAAGTGAGAAGTTAACCAACATGGATATCAGAATATCCCGTCATCAATTTGTGAAAGGATTCTATTACATGTTAAATCTAGGCTCTAAAGTACACACACACAAAAATTATTATCATGAAATCATTACAATAATATCTATACTATAAATGGCAATCCGTCTCTGTTTGTCCTCTTATAACTCAAAAACGGTTACACTGTCACGAGTCAGTCGTTGACTCGTGGCATAATAATAAATTATAATATCGTAGCATAAAGATAGGGCTTATTTGAGCCAGGCAGTGTATATATATAGTACACTGGTCTATAGCTTAGGAAATTTCCGCTGCAGTAGGTTATGAAGCACCGACGTTGTTGTTGTTGATTGATGTTCTCCCGGGGCAGAATGGCCTCCTGCCCCACAGACCCCTGGTACACTCTGGTCGCAGTGAAAAAACAAATTAAAATAAAGGAGGGGCTGGCCCTATATGCCTGGGCTACCGAAGCACATCCCAAGGAAATGGGACCAGAGCTTACTGGACCAGGGAGTCTGGGGGCCTCCGACCGCCAGGGAAATTGGGGGGAAGGCTTTGATCCCACAGCCAGTGCTGTGGGCCCAAGTCCACGTTACCACAAGAGCTACAAGTGGGGCCGTACCTTCCATGAGACCAGTCCTGAAGGGACCATAAGGGGAGGGAGTTTACACTGCTGCATGCAAAGGGAAATGCACCCCCCGTGTGCTGGCGGTCCACACAGCAGTGGGAAAAAAAAAGGCCTCAGTTGGAGTACACCTCACGTGGATTTTTAATCCATATGGCCAGATCTCGTCAAATCCACTAGAAAATGACCAGATCTTACAACAATCTTTATTATAGCCCTGTGGGGGATAACTAATATTCACAGAGAATAAAAGTCAGCCCCACTGGGCCCATGAAGCACAGACGTTGTCCCCCTCTGTAACTGTCATTTCGTCCGAAGCCTTTGCTCGTGTTATCGAAGGAATTAATCATGCCAAGACAGCTTAATTCCTTAAATTGCATATGATTCGTGAAGTGGGGAATTCATTGGGAATTATTCATACGTCGTATATTAAAATTGCATGTATAACTAATGTGTATATGTAGTATAAAGATGTAAACTTAGTTAGCCAGTGTAGGCCTTCGAACAGTTGGTGTGGCGTCAGTGTACCTAAGCCAGACACACGACGTTGTGTTGCCTCTCAGAGTCTCAGCCGATCAGCCGGCCTGTTTGAATCAGTTCGGCTTACGCCACACAGGATGACGCACGTATATTTTGCTCGTCCTAGCTTTCTTACCTCGCCCTTTGTCTCTCGAGATGAAGAGATGACCAGAAGCTGAATAATTCGGTAAAACTACCAATATTCCCAAAGCTTCACGGTTATTTATATATTATTGATCGATTGCAACAGACAATTGATTGGTAATAAGGTAAGAAGGGAGCCAGTCTCAGTCGTGGAGCCCGGGCTTGCCTATAGAGTCCGCATACCTATGGTAAGTAACGAGTGTTACGTTGTGTATTGACATTGAAAATTCATGGTGTAAATGACATAATATCTATTACTGAGTCTATGCAACGAATCTTGGTTTTAGATATACCGAACTCGAGTGTTAGATTGCAATTTAATTATTATTTAAAGTAAATTGAGTAGGAAGGTCTTGAAATAGCACCTAACAATTAATTAACACAGTGTTAGATTTGATTAATCATAGTGAGTAACGTAAGCTAGGTCATCGTAAGAAAATCGACTGGAGAACAATCGAAGAAAATATTCGAGAGAACATTACGAGACCTTGAAAGAAAACGAGTGCCGTATCTATTGATATTACGATATTAGCTAGTTAGCTATTCTTGTGCGGAAGTGTATGCGTGTGTTAATAATTTATTAATTGTTTATGTTGGTGCATGACTGATTTTAATAAATATAGTAAAGAAATTGTAATTGGTTGTTTCATACACATTCAATTCTGTTGTTACTATTATAAGTGCATATACATCGAAAGAACCCACGTAAATAAATATATGTTGACGGGATTGAGATGAAAAGGGGATAATTAACCTCTGCAGACATTCGTTGAGCCAACACAACGAAAGTCCACGAATAAGCCGGGTAAGGTAAGTTACATTACTTACTTACTTAAATAATTATAATAATAAAAATCTTAATTCACCATGACATACACCTACAACCAAAATCCATATATATTCTGAATCACCATCACCAGGCGCAGGTTTTGGTATGACTTAACTCGACATAAAAATAACGTCATCTACTATAAATCTGCTAAAATAACCCGGTTTCACTCCCAAAACTATATATTCTGATTCAGCACCGCCGGCAAAGGTTTTTATGACGTAACTTGACGTAAAAATTACGTTAAAATGTCAAATACTCTATTTACCGGTTAAAACCATAAAGAAGAGCTCGAATTTCCATTAGAGCTGCTAAAATCGCGCGCCAAATGTACCACTCGAACAGAAGCTCGAACGGATTAGAGAGAGAGATGGTGACGTCACATGTGGGGTGTTATGATGCAACACATACACACACACATGTACGTTTATTACACACATACATATGTACGTTTATTACACGTACACATCACATATGTACGTTTATTACACACACATTTGTACGTTTATTACACATACAAATGTGCATGTATGTGTGTACGTGTGTGGAATAGTTTACACACACACACATCAGCATGACACACAGGTACCTCAATGAGTGTGTGTATGTTCTCTCTCTCTCTCTCATACTCTGTGTGTGTGTTTTCTCTATCTCTGTGTTCATGTGTGAGTGTACTTTCTGACTGTGTATCTGTGTGTGTGTGTGTGTCAAAAAACATACCTGTAGTAAGGCTTACAAAATCGGGTTGAGATCTTTCAAGTTATTAAACTTTTTTTGCTTCAAAACGTGTATGAAGCAAATATTTTTTGAAAATGGCACCAACTTTTTTAAGCCATACTCTAACTGTTTAAGCCATACGTCTAACTGTTATTTGCTCGCTAAACTATAAAATGCCTCTTTAGTCCTTATTCATATAGGCATCTTCCCCGGGCAACGCCGGGTACCTCCGCTAGTATAGTATAAACTTGTCATAATTTTGTTTTATCAGCATTTTCAATCCAAGCAATTTAAAATCATATTATCCAGGTTTTGTAAAGCTGCCACATACCTTGATTGTGGTGAGGTCCATTGGGTACTCAATTATGAAGGAATATGTTGGGTAAACATTAAGGTCAACAGGAACTAGGAAAGGTTCTGCGATGGAGAGAGACATGATCTTGGAGAGTCCGTGTGAAATGCGGTCACACTCAAGGTCAGGGTCCCGGCCTGCCCATTCTTCATCCTGGAGGGTGTAAAACAGATCCTCCAGTTCCTCTTGCTTCACCACAACACTTTCCCCAGGTTCTACCGCTTCCACTGTAAGTAATACATAACAAAGTTAGGAGTTATTAAACAGGAATCATGTTGCAGTAATTCCTTCATGACAATGTTTTTATCATATTCAAGATATTTGTTTCCCAAATGTTGGCTATATACAATTGCTTGGAACAAATTCACATATGTTAGCAGACACTCGTCAATATTTATTGGGTAAACTTTCAACCTTTGGATACCAAGTGAGCGAAAAAGTCTTCTGGAGTTTCTCATCAAAAACAATAAGCAGCTTGTCAGAGGTTTGATTGTGTAAATAGAATGCTAGAATAGGAAACTGGAGAGTCGTTTGTTAAGGCCACTTCTTTGAGAGGGGGGGGGGTCAAAATGGAACAAGGCAACAGAGGAGTTTCCCACCTCATCAAACTGATATACAAGTGCTTCAAATTCACATTTTCAGTTACTTGAATGTGAATCTCTTTATCTTCAATGTGCCATTAAATACAAGTTAAGAATTGGGACACTCACTGTGATCATCAATCAGTTCCATGTCCCAGGGACTGAGACGTTCCCGTTCACCGTTGTCCCAGAGCACACGGTAACACATGAACATGGAGTCCTGGAACTCTGGCAAGTGAGGCTCCTGACTTTCCACTGTACCCAACCACCATGCATCATCTATGATGCAACGGAACCTGTCTCCTGTAAATAAACACATACATATAATGTAAACAATATGTAGAATGTTAGTACTGCACATCACTTTATCATAACCTAACACATATGAGATCTAATATACTGTACTGTCTTATCCATCTTCTCTTAAGAAAGGTTGGTGCAGTTCATCTCCACTAAATGGCAACCAATACTTCTTTTTAAACTACATATACATATATATGAGAAAGATCAAGAAGTTGGTGATAATTACTGACATAATGTTTCCATAAATGTATTTCAATTATAAATGGTATTTGGGCTAACTTCCAAGCCACACTCATTATCATACTCATAATAATTACTAGTATGAATATATGACAGTCAAAGAAGCCATTAGGTGGTAATTTCTTGTAGTGTAACTTAATTGTATGGCTTGGCAGTTTGGTAAAGTTCACTGGTAATTTTCATCAACTATCTCATGACTTTCCTTGCACTTGGCCCTCTTAACTTACCAGGTCTCCAGTGTCTAATCACGGCCACATCATATGTTGCCTTAAGCACCAAAAAGTCAAGGACATCTGGCATGTCATGGTACTTAATGGTGAAGGAGTCAGCTTGAAGTTTCCCTGACCCTACATCCATGATACCCAGCTTGAGGCAACACAATCGAGGGGGCTTAATCTCGTACTTGATGCCAATGATCTTTACAAACTCCTGGTGCTGCATGAAAGTAAACATGAAGAATAAAAAATAACTGATAATATTATCTCCCTATCCAGTTGATGATCATGACATAAGTAATTGTGGTCTTTGGGATTTAATGTCGGTTCTAAGCATGACCTACAAAAGGATACTAACCCTGAGTTTATTGACTGTCCTTGTCCAAGGCAGATTACGCTGGTCGACTGTATACAAGTGACGATTCATGACAGCCTCCGCATACAGCATGTGACCCTGCATGAAATAGATGAGCTCATCACCCATCTGTGGGAAGTATGGAGCCTTCTTGGGGTAGATTTCTGTCAGCCACTCAGGGGGACGGTATTCTTCTGGGATCTCATCTGCCCCTCCACTGGATATCTCAGAGAGGTTGAGACGTGGCCCTCGCTGCAGAACAAAGTCATGAGATCAGACTGGGGTTATAATGCATACTAAATTAAAATATTTTACTTTACCTCAGAAAGAGGCAGGCACAACTGAAAACAATATTGTACATGCATTTGTATCCAGGCTTGGCTAAACACCTCTTCCAGTTTATGTTATGCAACCAATAATAAAAATATCCTATGTAATTATTAAAAAGAGAGTTTAAACATTAAATCATACACCATTAATATACAAAAATACTGTATCTCTCTATACCCCAGATTCCTGAAGAGTAGCCTTTGGCATAACTGCACCAGCATAGGTCTAGGTCTAACCCCCATATAAGCTTTTTATTAGTCATGCCCCCGTATTATCATCATAAGTATCATCTATCATTCAACATTACCAACAACTTGTTCTCTCCAAGCATATCATTAGCATTACTCATTTATAACTTACTCTACTTTATCATACTGTATTAGATAAACTAGTAATCTAACTTCAATCCTATCAAGAGTGCCAACACCTAATTCCTGCAGTCACACTGCAAGATTATTTACTGTAGGCAGGTGCCACTACCCCTACTCATAACAGTCATTCCATTCTCAACCCAAAGTGATTGAATTTCCTCCAAACTATTATTTCCTTAATTTTGAATCCACCCTTTTTTATTTCCTAGCACATATAATTCTTCTCTTTACTCTTAACATTACCAGTTACAGTAATAATATTACTTTTCTCTGGCTGCGAGGTTCAGGCATCACTCCAGGCTTAAATTTAGTTTTGTCCTCCTCATCTTCATCTTCCTCGTCTTTCTGGTCAGCCTCGTCATTGCTTCCTCGCCCTTTTTGCTTCTTTTTTGGATTTTTCTTCTGTTTGTGGGCAGTACGTTTGGGAGGCTCTAAGTTGACGCCTGCCTCTGCCGTCCAATCAGAGTAATCGGTAGACTGGTCATCCGAACTGGTCGACTTCTGCAGCTCCTCATTTTCTACCTCCGAGCCAGACGAGCTTCCAGAAGAACTAGATGCAGCAACATGGTCTACCTCCTGTTGTCAAACATAAGGATTTATTTCTTAAATCAACAGAAATGTTTCTCTACTAACGTTGCCCATTAGTCTTACCCTTCTTCTATCTGACTGACTGATGCTTACATTATTGTACAATATTTTGCCTACACATCTTCACTAAGAACAGCTGTATTTACTGCAAAGACAAATGACAGTTATGCTAACCTCAAAGTCGAAGCCACCAGAGGTCTCTCTAACAGAGCGGGTTGAGTAGGAGTGAGTCTGTTTTTTCTGCTCTTTACTCTTTTTGTTGGCTTCATGGTGGTGGTGCTGTGGTGATCTCGCTGGCTCTGGTTTCTTGTGGCTTTCCTCATCAAACTCTATGAGCTCCATCTCTCCCAGTACAATCCTCAGTTCCACTGAACGCTCCAGGTCATACCTGTTGAGCCGAGGGACAATGGTGCGGCGCTTCCATTTCATGTTGGGGTATTGTTGCCAGTTGCCAGTTGACTGTCGCACACCCTCAACAACACCCACACGACGTGCACCTTCACGAACTGTTGACAAGTATATCTAGGTGTTTTTGTTATTGTTCAGAGAGCAAAATGTCTGCATGTTAGATTTACTGATTCCTTCACTCTGTACCATTATAAAGACACCTATTTCTTTTTATTTATATTACCATAGACTATCATACGGTACGTACCGTTGGCATTGAGTATGAGCTGGTCATGCCGGCAACTCTCCCGGCCAGGCACAAGACGTTGGTATTCAGGAGGGTATGGGTCACCATCCATATTGACTAGGAATGGTGGAGGCATGAGGTGGGGAGCCATTTGTGTCTGTTCATCCAACACATGATTGTTGCCATCACGCATCAATGGCCGGTAGTCGGTGTGGAAGAAGAGTTCCTTTGGTACCTGTTAGGATTTGATTAGATAATATTATTTAACCAATAAAATAAATGTAAGTTATTTGTCAACAAATATACAATGCTTGGGGAAATGAACACTTTAACTCCTGCTATCCTATGGTAAAATTTACATGACTTCTTTACAGAAGCACATTATTTCAACCACATACTATACCCACTGTACACAACTTTTTCTTTTATATTGTCCTCACCTGTGAGGAATATGAAAACAAAGTGGAGAATGAGCTTAAGTTGAAAGTGATGGAAAAAAGGGATCTTGAAGACCTATAGGAAGAATAGCTTGGTTAAGAAGAGTATGGAGAGGCATAAGTTCCAAGTGCTTGGAAGGGTACAGTGAGGTAGGATGCCATGGTTAAGAGAGTTGTGGAGGTTATACAATAGAATGTTAAGATGAGAGGAATACTCTGAGGAATTAGTGAATGGTTAAAGAGGAAATGTGGCAAATGGCAACATGATTAGCTTTGAAGGTGTAAAGAGGGTAAGACCTGGAATGAAAGTACTGTATTATTGTCTGTAATAAATAGAGAAAGTGGTATAGAATACATATATATCCTTACCCTCTGAAACTTTTCATTGTGACCAATGCCAAAGAGAATAAGATGACCATGGGAGTCAGTCGCAGCGATTGTGAATCCATCGGGTGACCACTTGGCATCAAAGAGCGCTCCATAACCCTGACCTTCAATAGTGTTTTTAAAGCTCCAAACCAGAGATCCAGAGAAGATGTCCCAAATCATGAGTTGACCTGTGGAGGATATCAAAGACAAGTTGGCATTAATTCTTAAACACCTGATTATATTTCCATTTAATATGACTGACACCAACATATACTTTTCTTGTCATGGTGAAACATATGGATAGTGATGGAGCCACCCCCTTCCTGGCCATGATGGGGAGGGGAGGCCGCCACCCACAACCTCAATGTAATACTCCTTCAAGCCAGAATCATCTCATTCATGTTGACAAATTCGCAGGAAGATAACCCTTGTGTTGTGCTTTTGTCAGCATTCATTGCATTAACCATAGCATATATTTTGTCAGCACTCATTACAATAACCATAGAATATATTTTGAGTGATGATCAAATTCTTATGGCAGGGTAAGGTTAGATATTAGCTTAGGATTATCTTCTAACCCTCTATAAGCCACTATAAGAAAATATTTCATGAGTACAGCCACCACTGTGGATAATAAAAGACTACAATGAATAAAGTACTCCATCCAGGAATATATCCTTAGGTTAGTTTATGTGACACGAGTGCTACCCACTAGACCATACCACCAAAGATGAATCTTATAACTGCTTACCATCATGTGCAGCTGAAAGTATCAGTCTGGCCTCAAAAGGATGAGCCTCAATGACATATGCATTGTCTTCATGTCCCCTGAGAATATATCGCAGTCTGCCAGTTCTGCTCTCCCACACTCTCAGACATTTGTCATTGCTTGCTGTGATGACGTACTCGTCGGTCCGGTTCCAACCTACCATCGTTACCTGCAGACGACGTTGTTCCTCCATTGTTGGGTTGTCCCTGTGTCATAATAGTATTATTATAATCATCAATAACTTAGATCCCTTTTTTCAAAGGGAAGGGGCTCCACAGCTAGGGAATTAAAATAATTATATAAAAGAAACATAGAGAGGAATACAATACCCAATGAAATTGATCACATTCACTCACCCTTCCAATTATGAATTTTTTTTTTTATGTAATTATAAACTACATTCTGGGAGAATAAGAGTCCAAGTATTTCCTCAAGTTTCCTGATACTATGGCAGTAGTACCACCTTGGATTGGATTCTCTACCCCTATGTACTGCAACTTTATGATCATCAGTACTTAGGGTGGCCATTTTTGAATTTCCAAAAAGTAGGACACTTCATAATTATATATATATATATATATATATATATATATATATATATATATATATATATATATGAGAGAGAGAGAGATAATCTGTTTCTCTCGTTTCTCCACGCTGTTGTCATCAGTGAAAAAACTCGCTCTGAGTGAGCATTACTACACGGAATGGAGAAGATATAGGAACTCACTTTCTTCAAGTGTGTGATTGAGACCTCAGATCTACTAAACACTTTGCGATAACGTTCATTACTGAGGCAATTAACCATTTCAGGACTGTTGATAATAGACTCCACAATCCCATACTCTTCATACAACTCGTCCATATCAATATCCCCAAGATTGCAGGCCTTTACAGCATCACTGAAGTCTCCAAAAGATATATCACTTGTCGAATGTAACTGTCCGACTGCATCTGCCGACTTTGGTCTCAGTTTCGATCGAACTTATTACATTATTGTATAACTCTCTCTCTTACTTATTGATTTACATAATTTTTTTTTTTTCCCTCGCCCCAAGAAAGTAGGACAAATGTACGTCCGGAGTTAGGTTGCGCCGGATGTAGGACAAAGGGTTAAATAGGAGGACAGTCCGGCGTAAAACCGGACGTCTGGCCACCCTATGACAGTACTCCATTCCTGTTTTTTAGAGGGTAGGGGCTGCATGGCCAGGGATAGATTTTGTAATCATAAATAACTGTGTGAGAGACAGCCAACCCCAGTTATACAACACACACGTATACCAGCTGCTGCTCAGTATATATTAACCAAAAATTAATCTCATCACAACACATCACAGTACTATACAAACCCCTTATGGGGGTTCTCATGGAGGCAAAGGGTAAATAACCTCTGTATCAAGCTCTTTTTTATTTTTCCTAAACCTCAACCTCGAAGTAGCCCATGACTCTTATGAGGCCCCGGGATTAATGAGTGTCGCTCTAGATGAGACAGTTGAGCTTCCTGATGATATTGATAGCTTCTCGTTTGCCCCACTTGATGACGACACTTTATTTATACATAACATCACTCACATCACCTTGGAATATGGTCAGGCATCTTCTATCTTGTGAGTTAATGATGATATAGAGTGTATTTTCTTGACATGTTGGCATAGCCAGGATACTTGAAGAACAAAAGAACCATCAGATCACCTCGGAAAAACCCCGGACATTTCTCGTGGACTCAAACCTGAGTCCTTGATACTGTTGTCTGTCACTGTATCCACTCTGCTATCGCCTCCCTTCTCATGTATGGGGTGGCTCAATCTTCAAAACAGTCTCGGACAGGGTGGAATAAATGGCTTTTCAATTCATCAACTCTCCACCTCTTACTGATTTTTAACTGTAATCTGCTACTTACCCTGGTAGAGTAACTGCCATGTTGAGGATAACATTCTTCCACTGCTGCCGTTCATAGTACCAGATGAGAGCAGTGCCATCACGACTCCCAGACACAAACATAAGACCACGATGACACCACTGTATACTGTCCACACGGTCCTGGTGACGCTCAGTCTCAAGCAACTTGTCCACACCTTCCTCACCACCCAGCTGGTATACTCTGAGTGATTGAATAACAGTAAAATTAACTCTTTGGTTAACCTTGTAAATTTCATTGTATGATAAAACTGAAATACGAACATTTACAACCATAGAATTTTTGTACCTACTGGTATAAGGCAGGCTGGAATTGGGAGCACAAGAATAAAACATACTAAACTTTAGTGCAATATTTAACGTTAAATAAACAAATTGTATTTTTCACAGATGCAACATAGATAATATAAATCACTTTCTAAAGTCACAAAAAAAGAACTCACCGCACAAAATGGTCTGCTCCTCCCAGGGCTAAGAAGTGTCCACCCTGACTGAACGAAGCACATATCAGCTGAGCATTGCCTGGACGCACTCTCTCATTCACCTTTAGTGGCTTGGAACTGGTGAGCAGGGTACAAATTAAAGTTAATCATAATCAATACCTTATTTCCCTTTCTTTAGGAATCATCACTTTAACTCAATAACTATATCAATGAATCACTTCCAATGATTATCCCACCTACAATACAAATATTCAATCTCATGACAGTTTTAGCAGATCAAAATTAAGCTTCGACATGAAACAGTAAAAGTGCATGGACTTACTCAAACTTGACCTCGCCAGCTCTGCGTGTGTAGGTCCAGAAGGCCACACAGCCATCGCCACCAGTAGACACCAAAACACCTTCATTGTCTGGTGCTGGACAGAACTGCACTGCCGTTACCATTCCAGTGTGGCTTGATAATACTGCAATCTGCAACCAGCAAAATACTTTAACTTGATCATCACCTACTGTAGACACTCAATATACAACGAATAAATACTTCTATCCACCACTTCATTTTACACTCAGTCCCTCTTTGAAGACCACCAAATTACCAAATGTTTTCCCAGGCTTCTATTATTCATTACCAAACAGACTAAGTTATTTACTGAGCCTGTGTTAAAAGGATAGTGCTAAATTTTATAATCTTATATCTAGGGCCTACTATAACATGAACAAAACCTTTTTCCAGTTTTCTCCATTTCTATTTGGTAACCAGAAACTCTAATGCAACCCACAAACTGTTTATAAACTTAATGTATCAGTGTCAAATTATGAAAAGCCTCTTAGGGAAAAAATTATATTATTATTAAATTCTGCAAACATAAATTGGACATCCTTTCTAATCCAATGCAGGATTAAATCCCTCCACTGGAGATGTTTACAGCTAAATAATTTATTTCAATTTGAGTTACACTAGCATCTATAATGATGCACATGAAATTACTGTTGCTGGGATGCTTGAAATATGCACAGGTAAGATTCCTGTCTCTGTGTGTTTGATATCTACAAAGTGTTCAAAAATGTCTGTACAGATAATATTGTATACACAATACAGTATACAATCTGATAAGATAATTTATGAACACCCAATATTTCTTTCCACAAAATATGACTCTCACTCTCAATGAATCTCAAAATACAATAACTTGCCACACACTCATTCATCCCCCGATTTTTCCATACAGACAACCAAGAAATAATAGACTAACATACCAAATGGCCCTAAATATAATAATGATGGTCATCTTAACTTACTGGTGCCAGAGTCTGAAGGTTCCACACTCTGATGATTTTATCACATGACCCAGCAGCAATGAGAGTGTTCTCACTGTCGATGGCCAGGTCAGAGATTTCAGCTGAGGCACCTCGCAGAGTGGCCAGCAGCCGGCCATCCAAGGTGCTCCAGATCTTGACTAGAGTGTCGTCTGCTCCAGTAATGATGTATCTGGTGACATAAATAAAGGTAGTAAAGGTACACAGTCTTTCCCAGGGAGGTATGATTGACAAGGTATTGAAAGTCTCAAGGAATTGCCAGGATACTTAATTCTCTCCCTATCCTTGACTGCTGGGGTATCCGGTTAGCTCCAGTAACACAATACATACATATTGTACATGGAAATATCATCTATACCACATATATAATTATACTCTAATCTCCTGCACCTTATATATATTGACTTTGTGTCTAAATGCAGATGTTACCCTGTTCTTACAATTTTGCATAAAGGCTTTAACCAACAGGAAGTTTGTTTTTATCTGTCTAGTGTTACTCCAAAGCAAACTATACAAGAGGTTACTCATCACGAAAGGTATGACTGAATAGTTTATAACCTTTAGATATCAGGCGTGGATTTCACCAACCAAAAACATATCTACGATAAGAAAAACTTGCCAAGCCATCAGCGACAGTTTAACATTGAAGCTGATCAATATAAAGTATATTTTTCATGAATTTTCATGCTTATACAACATTCTTGACAGCGTGACACTATAATTACAGCAGAGATCTAGCTATTTAATGTCTTACTATAGCCTTTCTAATATTTATGTACAGTACTAAATTTAAAAAACAATCAAATTGTGATACAACAAAGAATGGGAATCACACCACTTACTTGCCAGATTTATCAAAAAGCATACAGTATACAGCTGAAAGATGGCCAATGGACCGGAGAAACAACTCCATGCGGCGGTGAAATTCATTGGTGTGGACATGGTGCTGTCGGAGATGGCCAGTATATTCACAGCTCACGATGGTCAACACAAGAGAAGGTGGCCTACTCAATTTATGTGGTTCCAAGAGTGGCTGACCTCCACTCCGTCGTGCCACCACACTTTTCAATGTTGGGTAACTCTTGCACAAATCTGAGGAGATAATGCAGGTCAGGAATACAGCCCTAGCTAAGTGCAACGGAAACCTGCATGAATAACATATCAATTATCATTACTCTTACAGAGGAGGGTAACTCCCCAATATCCATTTCAAGTTCTATCTCTTGTACAGTACCACATATTAAGTTCCTCATTGATAAGGCTTTGAGTATGAAATTCTATTATATAATATACTAGCTACTGACAGGTTGTGAAGTGTACAGTACCACATATTTAAGGTCCATTCACACATATTAGTGACGTGTCAGTGTCGCGTCCTTTCAGTGTCAGTGAAATCCGTGACTCATCAGTGACGTCCATTCACACATTTCCGTAGCGCCTCCGTAAAATCACATACCATTCTTGTCCTTTACTATTCCAAAAAGCTTGTTTGAAACTGCTGTCCATATATTTTGGTTGGAATAAATCATAAAGAACAAATTGCTTTCTAACTAATTCAATAATGAGCTCGTCATTCATGTTTATTCACAGCTCAATACACTTGTCCGACCTTCCGACGTCCGTATCGGTGCCGACGATATTCAATTTGTGGGCACTGATACGGCACTGACACAGAGGCAATACACGGTACTGCCCACCACGTGTGTCAATACCTCGGCAAGTTTCAAAGTAACGATATCTTTTTTCACTGACACTGACGCACTGAGCGGACATGTCCCTGACACGGCACGGATATGTGTGAATGGACCTTTAGTTACTCATTGATAAGGCTTTGAGTATGAAATTCTATCATATATTAAACTAGCTACTGACAGGTTGTGAAGTGTATTGTATTGTACCACACATTTAGTTACTCCTTGATAAGGCTCGTATGAATTCTATCATATACGATAATAGCTACTGAAGTGTACAGTACTACACATTTAGTTACTCCTTGATAAGGCTCTGAGTATGAAATTCTATCATATACTATATTAGCTACAGACAGGTTGTGAAGTGTTGTGTGACATACCTTGATGTGTACGGAGAAGTGACTGTGACCCAGCACCCAGTAAGGTGGAAGCAGTGGCATATGGCAGTGGTACCAGCTGGTTAATGGCTGGGCCAAGTCTGGCCACCATCTGTGCCAAGTGGTCATTTCTGAGGTGGATGTTCTCAATGTCCTGTAATTAAGATATTGTTTAATGCCATGTGACTTTTATTTTTCACTCCTGTAACGTACTTATTAGGCAGATTTCAACGGTTAAGGGGATTTAGAATAAAGAATGCAAGATATATATAAGTGTGCCAAATTCAGAATGGTAAATAAACAATGTAGTATAGTTCAATAATAACGTGTTTGGCAACCTGAACTATTAAAAGGCCGCCTGGCCACCTAGCACGCCTGGCTTGGCCTGGCCTCCTTCACCTTCACCTCCCCTTAATAACCCCCATGCAGATACAATTACCTCATTAATTGTCATAGGCCTAATTATGTATTTTTCATCTTGGAATCACAAATTTATCACTCGGAAAATTATGGATGAGACTACTTACCAATTCCTCAAATGTCTTCTTTTGTTCATTGCCCAACCAGTCATATCTCCTTGGAAGCAACTGAAAAGGAAACATAAACAATCATATAAAACAATGTGTGAAATTTGGAGGTCCAAAGGGGGGGTAGAGGATAGGTGCCCCCTCCCCTCATCCTACCCCCACACCCTTCCGGAGGCTCTCATTATGGAAAGGGCCTGCAGAGAGTTGTCTCCTGCCGTGCAGCTAAAGTCTCTGATTGGTCCAGCCATCACATCCAATAAGTGCGTCTATGATTGGTCTATTGTATCTCCCTTCCCCCTCTCTTCACCCTAACCTAACCAAACCTAACTAAGCCTAACCTAAACTAACTTAACCTAACCTAGCCTAACCCAAGATCGATAATACTTAGACTAACCCATCCTCACCTAACTACCCTAACCTAACCTAACTAACTTAACCTAACTAAGCCTAACCGAACCTAACTTAACCTAACCTAACCAAGCCTAACCTAACTAAGCATAACCTAACCTAACACTACCCAGGGGGACTGACTTTATTCTTTGTAAATACTACCCATCCCCCACAGGGCTAGAATAAAGATTGTTGTAGGAACTGATCACTTTCTAGTGGATTTGACGAGATCTGCTCACATGGATTAAAAACCCACGTGGGGTGTGCTGCAACCGGATTTTTTTTTTCACTGCTGTGTGGACTGCCAGCACACGGGGTAGCATTATCCCTTTGCATGCAGCAGTCTAAACTCCCTCCCCCTATATGGTCTCTTCAGGACTGGTCTCATGGAAGGTGCGGCCCCACTTGTAGCTCTTATAGTAATGTGGACTTGGGCACACAGCACTGGCTGTGGGATCAAAGACCTTTCCCCCAATCTCCCTGGCAGTCGGAGGCCCCCAGACTCCCTGGTCCAGTAAGCTCTGGTCCCATTTCCCTGGGATGTGCTTCGGTAGCCCAGGCATATAGGGCCAGCCCCTCCTTTATTTTAATTTGTTCTTTTCACTGCGACCAGAGCGTACCAGGGGTCTGTGGGGCAGGAGGCCATTCTGCCCCGGGAGAACATCAACAACAACTTAATCTAACCAAGCCTAACCTAAGGTAACTAAGCCAAACCAAACCTAACCTAACCTAACCACACCTAACCTAACTAAGCCTAACCTAACCTAGCCTAACTTACCCTAACCTAGACTAGACTAACTTAACCAAACCAGACCCAATGTCAGATGCAATCATTGTGCCAGGAAAATTCCATTAAAAATGTATATTTGCCTTTCTGAGCCTGGAAGCCATCAAGTACAGCATTCCACATGGACACTTTAACCCACTACAGCACCATAATGCTTCTACAAATAGAGAACATTTTATATTTATAATGAATAAATACTTGTATCCACCAGTCATAGACACTCTTACTGGATATGATGGCTGAACCAATCAGAGACGTTATCGGCAAACATGAATCAACTGTCTGCAGGCCCTTCTAGAAATACAAGGTCAGTTTAGGCGCAGATTAGCCTAACCCCTCACTACCCCCTCCTACTTCACTTGACGTCACTGGCGTGAGTGAAAAAGAAAATGGCAGAAAAATGGGAAAACGTACAATACATTGTGAACTGTAAATATTATTGACAGAAATAAGCATAAAATTCTAAGTTTAAGTGTTTCTTGCAAGTAATAAGACATTGCAGTAATGAGTCTATTACAAAAAAAAAATAATAATAATAACCCTTTACTTGTATCGTTATTATAACTACAATAGTAGTAGCTGTTGTGAGTTAACGGTGGGGCAGGAGAGTGGTCAGTGTAGAATATAAGTGGCTTATTAATAATAGCTGTCAAGTGAGGTCAAAGATTCTTATTTAATTTTGTGCCTTATTTTGAACAACAAGCAACATCTTATGAAAACATAAATAATACAAATAGAGCTTTCCGATCTAAAGTCATTGAATTTTGTAACAACATTAAATATCACGTCTGTACTCAAAACCATATAATTATTCCATCAGCTGACACACACTGGACGACACCTTACCTCATTTGACTCGATTTCAGCCTTCAGCACCTAAAAAGAAACAAAAAATGGTCAGATTGGGTTCTTGAATCAGAAGTCATGACGTGTTTGTGTGTGTGGGTAGGAGTTGAACTGGGCCTTGGCCCTTGGGCCCTGTGGCCCTTGGTAACACGATTCATGGAGACTATGTCCAGAGTTGGAAAAAAACCCTTCAAATGTCAATATTTCACAAAACTTGAAAAATATTTACCTCATATGTTTTCTTACAGGGACCAGTCGATAAATACTTGGCGATCAGATAGTGCAGCTCTGCAACAGAGAAAGATCACTGTCAGACATTGAAATTCTATCTATAGCTCCTATGCCTCGTTCCCTCTGGGAACTCCCCCCCCCCCCCAAAGAGGTGGCCACGGTAGAAGAGTCTCCAGCTTTACCAGTTTCAACACTCTCTCCTTACTTGGTCAAGCCCTCCTCTACCCCTCATTTTTCTCTCCCTCACATATCCTTCCACTCTGTTCTGCCATCTGACTGGAGGTCTGCCTTTCACACCAGGTGCCACAACCTCACTTCCATACACCTTCTTTACAAACTCCTCGCCTTGCATTCTCTTCATGTCCAAACCACCTCAATGTATTATGCTTCACCCTCTCAACCACCCCACACTCATTACCAATTGCCTTCTCACTCATACCACATCTCTCATACACACTCTCATTACTTTCTCCATCCCACCTAGTATGTCCACATGCTCCTCTCAAGTAACTCATTTCCACTGCACTTAATCCACCTATTCAAGACTGGTGAGCCCTACTCCATGTCCATGTCTCTGACGCATATGTCAGTGTTGGCTGGATTATACTATTTCGTAGTCCCCTTTTCACTTCCATACTCACACTTCTACCCTTCATAATCCTCCCCAGTGATCCCATGACCTGTCTACCTTTCACTGCTCTCTCCCTAATTTCTCCTTCCATACTTCCATGTTTACACATAACTGTACCCAGGTACTTAAACTCCTTCACTTCCTCCATCCTATCACCCTCCAGAGTTATCTCACATTTAGCCCTAGTTGGTACTCCCACTCTGTAGGGTGTGGTAAAGTCAATCACTTCAGTTTCTGCCCTCTCTAATACCAACATTCACCTTCAGTTTCCTTCATTTACACACGGACTGAAACTCATCCACCTTCCTCTGCCACTCCCTTTCAGCCATCAACAGTGTCATCAGCAAATAAGCTTGCCTCCAAGGACCAATTTACTCCATCCAATCTCAGCATCACCCCCAGGCCATCCATTCTGGCCTTCATCTCTCTCATATAACCATCCATATATGTTATATATATTGAACAGCCATGGTGGCATAACATACCCCTGTCTCAACCCTATACTAATATTAAAATTCTCACTTAGATCACCCTCTACCCATACACATGTTTTTGCCTCTGCATAAAAGGCCTCAACGCCTTTCAGCAAACATCCCCAATACTGTAAATCCTCAACACCTCTGTCATAGCTCTCCTATCAACCCTATCGTATGCCTTCTCCAAGTCCATGAAAGCAGCATACAACTTCCTACCCTTCCCAATATAATTCTCCACTGCTGATTTTAATGCAAATATCTGGTCCACACATCCTCTACCCTTTATGAACCCTCCCTGCTCCTCACTAACTTTATCCCCTGTTACTTCAATCAATCTTTCAGTAAGGACCTTCCCTGGCACATTAAGAAGGCTTAGCTACCACACTCATCCCTACTGCCCTCTCTCTTATACAGAGGCACAATTATGGCTATCCTTCAATCCTTTGGCACCTCTCCTTGCCTCCAAGCCAGTGTGCATATGAGCAACATCCACTCTAAACTTCTCTCTCAGTTCCTACCAAACTCCTCATCCACTCTCCTTTTACTTTCACTTTCCATCCTTTTCACTTGCCTCTTACATACATTGTATTTTCTCTTCCACCTCTCTTCCACCTCCTCTGACACATTCTCTCTGCAGTGTTCTCCTATATGCCGTCCTTTTCTTCTCTACTGCATTTTTCACTTCTGACCACCATGCACTCTCTTTCTTGCCCCTCTTCTGTGTCTTGTATCACACTACCTCTGCTGCTGTCCTCATTACTAGTGTCATAAACATTTCATACACATCATTCACTCCCACTCCCTCCTCTATACTCAGCCTTGCATCCTCCAGCACCTCACCCACCCTCCTCTTATATTCCTCTCTATACTCAATGTCATTCAATCTTCCACTTGCCACCAGCCTCTTGTTCCCCCCTTCATCTCTCCTACCATACTCCCATTTTGCTCTGACCCTATAATCCTTGTCATAACCGCATAGTGGTCAGAGCACTGAAACATTCCTCTCACCACTCTAGCATCCATCACATCTTTCCTTATCCTTTCATCAACAGCTATATAATCTATCAAACTCATCTGCTCTTCCATGTGTACCTGTGGATTAGCCTGTGCTCAAAGCAGGTGTTGGCAAGGAAGAACCCCCTCTCGGCACTCACATCCACCAGGCACTCGCCATTTTCATTTACTCCATTCACACCCCCACTTGCCAACTACATTTCCTATTCTCTCACTTCCTTCCCATTCATATCCCCCACAAACACTATCCTCCTCCCTCGCTCAAAACTTCCCAGACAGTCATTTAACTCATCCCCAAACTCTTTCATTTTAATTTTTCCCACCTTGGTCTGCGCATTTACTGGTTCATAAGCGCAGATCCATGCATACTTTACAATACCAATCTTCCCTGTCATCCACACTATCCTTGTACCCTTCCATCCATGCCCATTCACTCTCTTTCACACCCTCCTTTTACAATTTTCATCCATACCTGCTCATATCACGCCTCTTTCCATTCCTTCCCACAACGCACTTTTCCCTTCATCCCCACACTCATCCACCCTCCATCCTTTCATATGAGTTTCTGACACCCCACACACATCTATTCTACTACTTCTAACAATTCCACAATATCTCTCCTTAAAATTCACCTTTCAAATATTATTTCACACGTGTATATTGAGAATAACTCACCCACTTCCAGTCCATTTAAATGGTTGTTCACTGCAATATTACACCGTGAGGTCGACGGTGTCACATCCATAGCAGAATGTATGTAAAAACGGAAAATTCGAAAGTCACTCTGGTATTTTTTAAAGCTGCAGGAGGTGGATTTGTGTGGAATCTGTCAATAAAAGGCAAGACAAAATCATTACTACAGTATATACAGTGAAATGTGACAACAGATCATGGTTCCATAATGAATGTGCCAAGGTATAGGCAGTAGAAGATAAGCTGTTGGAACAACTTGGTGACAAAGCTGCATGGAATTGCATGAAATGTAATAACCAAGTAAAAGAAATTAGAAAGGAAGCTGATAATTCACAGAGGAAAATCAGGTATTGAAAGAGTAAGTAGACATCATGAATGAACATTCCAATGCATTAGAACACAAAATAGACATTCTACAATTGACAAAAATACAAAGGGATTTGACAAACATGCCAAAGGACGAGGTACACAATCTTTCTAAGGGAGGCTCAGAGCATTGGAACATTGAGTGAAGAATATACATGAGCACAAAAGGAAATCTAAAAAACTGGCTAACAGTAATGAGAGAAGATAGAAGAAGTAAGATTAACAATCTAGTACAGTATTACATTGAGAAGAATAAGACTACAGTTGAAATGAAGATTAGATTAATAAACATACTATACTGTACAAGGTTTAAGAAATGAAAAAAAAAAAAAAAATAGTCTTGAAAGAGAGGAACTGATGAAAAATAAAAAGATGAACACTGTATTATATGCACTCTGCACGAGATAAACGGAGCACGAAATAGCCACTCCAGGAGGGGGTGCTGATGGTGTAATGGTTGGCACACTCGCCTCGCAAGTGAGAGATCCCGAGTCAGTGAAATGGTTGGACATTTTTCCAGCCCCCTATGTCCCTGTTCACCTCGCAGTAAGTATAGGTACCCGGCTGTAAAAGCAAGGATAGCAACCTTGTAGGCTGGGGGAAGATGTGTTGATGTAACAAGACTGACTGCCTTAATGACCAACACCATGAGTCGATAGGCATAACGTCCTAAGGCCCGTAGTTTTAATAAATGTAAGGGTCCTTACTGGAGCACTATGAATTCTCCAAACTACTTCGGGGAACAGATTCCCTATTAGAAATACTTAAGGGTTCTGTGGCCTGGATTATTTTGGAGGATTCATAGAGCTCCAGTAAGGGCCCTTAATTTCTTTTATAAACTACAGGCCTCAATCTTTTTTTTCTTTGCTCCAAGTCAGTCACTCGCCAGGCGTCTACCTGCTCAATGCTCACACCTGCGCACCTGCCCTTGTTCCTACCGGGCCTATACCACGTGTGTTGTTCTCGCCCTGTGCTACTCGTGATACTCTTCCTATTTGTGTGTGTGCCTCTACTACTACGTGCTGTGATTCCATTCCTTGTGTTCATGTGTTTATAATAAAGTGTGTATAACTCAGTAGAGTTTAGTGCGCCCTATAAAGAAGTGAAGTAGAGAAAATTCACTACAGTGGTGACCCCAGAGTAAAGCTCACCAGTGCATATTTTTTACTGTGAATATTTTTTTCTTTAATTGCATATTTTCCCCGGTGCATATGCTTATAAGTGTATCTGTGTGTATATCTGCGCATATACCGCGCACTATATTTCTACCAACAAATCATAGGTGTCCCTAGTGTTGTTTTACGGTACCACGAAACAAGCTCCAATAAGTTATCAATCTGGAGCAACTGATTCGTCCAAACTATTCCATACAACAGGCCACCATTATTTTTGTTCATCCTGGCCAGCATCGATGTATTTTCTAAAATCTTTCCCACGATAATTATTGATACGTGGTACAACTGCACTTTAAGATGTTATTATTCAGTAATTATATTAACTTCATAGATGAGAATTAGTGTGCTGCATGCAGTAAAATAGTAACTAGAAGCATTAAAATAGTACAAAGGTTGGCAAAATTTATCATATTTATATTAGTTCCTACCTTCACCTTCAGCTTAAAACACATAAACATTATGTTTCTGAAAGAACAATGCTTTATGTCAAAAATCCTGAGAGCAGGCAGAAAAGTTTTTCACATCTAATACAGTAATACATTATTAAGCAGGTACGAGATTGCCGACCGAGACCTTTGTGTGACCATGTATCCAGTTTATCTCCACAGTGACCACACCGTGAATCAAAACAATCAAACACCACATCAGTGAAAAGCCATATATGTTATCAATGAACTACTCAATAATGTTCTTTTTGTATTGTTAGATAAAAACCTGAAAGTAAAACGAAAAGTAGATATTCTTTTCATTGTGTACTTATAATGAAGGAAAGGAAAAAACATCCCAAACTGGAGATCAGACTTGAGTCAGTCATTATTTTTCTTTACTTTGCAACAGTATTACATTTTTTTTCCTTATAGAAGTTAGAATTTTTTTTATATAACTTCTCCATTTCTCACAGTTACACAAAGGAAATATATAGAAAAGTTTAGAGATGGGTATACTGTAGTTCCTCAACTTGTTTTCTTAAGTTCGTGACATCGGAGCATAGTTTGGAGGAACCACAGACTTTCCCAATCAACAAGAGAATCTCCCCTTAAGTCAACCCACTACTAAGCTAAGGAGAGTCTATGAAAGGAAAATGGGATCACAGGGAATGAGGGTTAAATAACAATAAGCAGAGGAGCCAATGTACACGATAATGTATACGAGAGAAATTAACATCAACCAGCAAATATTAGAGATACAGAAGTAGTGAGAGTGAAAATGTAAATTATCTAGGTATGAGAATAATGAAAAAAAAAATGAACATTGCAGAACACAAGATAGAAACGGCAAGAAAAAAATGGCAGGGATGACACTCTAGCTGACCTATAAGATACTACCGAGTGTATTAATTAATGGGTGGAGCAGCAACTGTTTGGAAAAGAATATAGAAAAACTACAAAGGATTGATATGTGATAAAAAGGTATACAAGAAAGAGATCGACGTGGTGAGTAAACTTTGAAATGTGAACCAAGGTAAATAAATAACAATGTGATGAGAAATAAAACGATATTGAACAGTACACCAGTATGTACTATTCCACTCACCAACACAATATATCAAAGAAAATTATCAAATACTGTAGTAACTGTATACATACAAACTTAGTCAGCAGAGGGACGCAACAGATGTACAGTTGTGAAGTTCTAAATTACCTCCAAGCTCTCACTCGTCAGGATCTATATTAGTAGTTATCCTACAATCAAATGATAGGCACCAAAGACCAGGCACCTGTTTGTCGACGTATTACATGAATTCATACATAGTATTTTGTAGTGATCCTGAGATTCTCACAGTGCTGAGACGCTAATATTCAAGATACTTACCAAACACGTTTTCTACATTAATGCTACGCACCAAACATCGATCCTTCACTACAAATATCTGTTTTACTTACAAAATATAATTATGTGTTATACTAGTCACTTTTCCAAACAATGTTTCTTATTGTTTGGCCCAGCCGACTCTCATATCTCCCTTACCTTGGGACCTGAGGCAACCTCTTTCCTCTCTTCCATTGTCCCTCGATCTTTCTTCTTTCGTGTTCTCTGTCCCTCCTCTGTCCTCGTCTCTTGTGGTATAGGCCAAGATTGCCTTGATGATGAGTTGGTGTATAGTGAAGATGTGACAATGATGAGTTTAGTACACCGTTAAAATATTTTAGAAGGGTAGTGAAGATGTGACAATGAGTTTAGTACAGTTAAAATATTTTAGAAGGGTAGTGAAGATGTGACAATGATGAGTTTAGTACACAGTTAAAATATTTTAGAAGGGTAGTGAAGATGTGACAATGATGAGTTTAGTACACAGTTAAAATATTTTAGAAGGGTAGTGAAGATGTGTGTCTACATAGGGGCATTGATGAGTTGGTTTGTATGTATACAGTTACTACAGTATTTGATAATTTTCTTTGATATATTGTGTGTTGGTGAGTGGAATAGTACATACTGGTGTACTGTTCAATATCGTTTTCTTTCTCATCACATTGTAGGGGAGGTGGCCGAGTGGTTAGTGTTCTGGACTCGTAACCTAGAGGTCGGGAGACCGATCCTCTCAGGTGAGGGCCTGAGAATATTTACTCTTCCGATTTGAGTTTCAGGCACTAACAATAAGGCCACCGAACGTCGTAAAACACCCTCGCTGGTACCATAACAGCTGCAGTATTTGGGAATAACCCTCAATTCCCTCCCTCTGTGGCTGGGTACCAGTTTGGAAGTCGTGACGTGTGTGTGTGAGCAGCAGTTGACCTGGGCCACGGTAACGGGCTTGATGAAGCCTATGTCCAGTGTCGGATAAAAAAAAAAAAAAAAAAAAAAAAGTTATTAGAAGGGTAGTGAAGATGTGTCTACAGGGGCATTGATGAGTTGGTACATAGTGAAGATATTAGAAGGTTAGTTAAGATATGTCTACAGGGGAATTGATGAGTTGGTACATAGTAAAGATATTAGAAGGGTAGTGAAGATGTGTTTACAGGGGCATTGATGAGTTGATACATAATGAAGATATTAGAAAGGTAGTGAAGATGTGTCTACAGGGGAATTGATTGAGTTGGTACACATAAAAAAGATATTAGAAGGGTAGTGAAGATGTGTCTACAGGGGCATTGATGAATTGGTACATATATAAAAGATATTAGAAGGGTAGTGAAGATGTGTCTACAATAATTCCATAGTCTCTTCATGTGACGACACAGTCGCATAGTGACCACAGCTCGTGGTACACACCAGATTCGAGTTGACACTGTATCCAGCACAAACAAAAATTTACATTAACATTATTGTTCTTACCATAAATCAATCAATATATATTTTGCGCTCACAGATCCTGTATATAAAAAGACATATTAGTATCTGTAACTAATTATGATATCCATATATACGAAAAAAAAAAATCTAAATACTCTAGGTAGAATGTAGCTGTGGCAGTTTAATGACTGGTAACACTTGTCACAATGTTACCAATGCTAAGTACCATGGTAGTGGACACTAATCTTTGTTGGAGTTCTAATATAGAAAATACAACACTCCTTTCTTTAGTCTTCCCTTGTATTCTACCATCCACCTACAAATCTAAATTTTATAAATGAGCTCTCTCTATCTCCTCAAATGCCCACTCTACCTCAGTCTATAATTGGTAAAATCTTATTTATATCATAATAACTCATAATGTTACTATCCAAAATCTATACATTTCAATGAAGAACAAATCTGCAATAATAAAAATAACTCCTAGGCCCACTCCACACTAGAAATATTATTAAAACTGTTGTGTCGCCATGCACGCCACTTCATCCCTTTGTCGTTGCCGCACCTCTACTCTTTGTCTGGGGACTCGGGCAGTCTGACCACACTCCTTCCCGTGCAGTGATTCATCAAGCCGCACACCCGCACAAGGTGGAAAAGTCACGTGAGTGATGCTACATCCTGGACAGTGTGGCCGACGAGAAAAAAAGCAGCCGTCAGCCCCCCTCCACGCTCACCTTCTCCCACCCACATCACACCATTACCCCGTCCTACACAGACTCAGTCGCCCTTCCACCCAACCCCACCCCCCTCTCCTTCCTCCACCCAACCCATACCCAACCCCATACCTCGCCCCCCTCCACGTTCACCTTCTCCCACCCACATCTCACCATTACCTCGCCCTAAACCTACTTCGTCGCCCTTCTACCCAACTCCACCCTACTCTCCTTCCCTCACCCAACCCTTAGCCAACCCCATTCCTACCCCACCTCGCCCCGCTCCACGCTCATTGCCTACCACCCTCACCTCTCCTGACTGCACGCATTCACAACCGCATCTCCCACGTCACTTCCCGTCTCCCACCATTTACCCGCCCTCCTCCACATCAACACACCACCACTTTCCACACCAACGACGCCCTTGTCTCACGGCTATGCCTGAAGCTCGTGCCGCCATCGCTACGACAGCCACACCTCTAGCTCATGCCGCCCTCGCCGCCACGACCACGCCTCAAGCGGTTGGTGCCCTCGCAGCCACAGCCACACCCCAAGCTTGAGCCCCCCTCACCAAGACGTCTACCACGATCCTCCCCAATACACCACCACGCCTCTCGCACGGCACTACGCACACCACCACTCAAGCCTAGCTACACCTCTCGCGCGCCACTGACGCCACCATGCCTCTCGAGCCCGCGCATCACCATGCACCACCGCAACACGAGGTCACATACGACTCGCAGCAATTCTCACGCGCCACCTTGCCTCTCACGCCCTAGCACCAGCACACAGCCACGCACACCTCGCTACGAATTGCATGTGCCACCTTGCCTCTCGCACCACCACCCGCCATCACAACTCACAGCCAACCTCGCCTCGCTGTGTCTTTCTCTCGCCACCACGTCATCCTCACCAACTCTCGCACATGCACGCCACTACCTAAACTCCACACATACCCTCGCCTCTCCTCGCGTACACACACCATGGGCACTCGACGGAACACGGCCATTGCCAACCGCCATACGTCCCGCCCTTTGCAGGGAAACTAATAGGGCGGTGGCAAGAGCAGGCCCACCACGTCACCGCCTACACCAATCCACACCACGCAGGGCACACCCAAAACCACCCTACTATGACGTCCAACGGCTCATCAATGACACTTCCACTCAACTCTGTGCACCAGCTCGCACCGCCCCAGAATGCACCTGCACCCGCGTCCTGCCAGCATGCTCACGCTAACAACGCGTCCACCTCGCCACAATGCGCCATCTCCACGCGCTGCCACACACAACTCCCTACGCCACATGCACTCCACATCTCCTCTACCCGCTTTGCTAAGCCACTCTCTCGCATCTAGCGACCGCGCACACCACACTACGCCCCTATCAGCCTCGCTACGCCACTAGCGACGGCACCTGCCACTCGCTATGCCACTCCGATGCCTTTAGCAGCTGCGCACGCCACACTACGCCCCTACCAGCCTTGCTACGCCACTCCAACGCCTCTAGCGATTACATACGTCACACGCATTCTCATCACACGCAGGCCCCTGACTCGCAACGCCACTTCAATGCCTCTAGCGATTACAGACGCCGCACGCCTTATCATCACACACATGCTCCTGACTCGCTACGCCACTCAGATGCCTTTAGCGACCCCACACACCACACACAGACACCTGCCTTGCTACGCCACTCTCACGCATCTAGCAACCCCACACGCCACAGGCCACCACAGCACCCCGCGCCGCCTCCCCACACGCATCCTCCATGCTCGTTACGCCACTTGCACGCCTCTAATGACACAGCACGCCTCCAGCCAACATGGCGCCCCACTACACACGCAATACCTACATCACGCCTCTCCTCCCACAACCGGGCGATCTCACGTCCAGGTACCACGCCGAGGCACCCAACCTACCCATCGCGCCTACCAAGCACAGAGGTAGCAACTGTTTTCTGTACCTCAGAGTAGATGATGGGACTGGGGGCCATATTCCTAGACCTTCGCAAATGCGATGACCACGATGTAAATACTACCGTGATGATGGTTGTCGCGATCGCACTTGCCCATATTCCAAGTGGTGTTGGTAGCGCGTAGCAAAGGCCAGGCGCTAACCCCAGCAGCATGGGTACCAATGTATGGGAAACGAGATGAAAGAAGTGAATGAAATGTAATATACCGTCTTATTAGAGTTATCTTGATGTTTTCAACACTTAATATACAAGTACACGGCATAATTTTCTTTCTAAAGTGGCCAAAAATGTAGTTAGATGTAAAATAAATAATAAAACAATGGAATCACCGATGGCCAGCCTGTTTTATACGCTAAGAAAGCAGGCATCGTTACAAACTGTAATGTAAATAGAGTGGAATTATCTTTATCCCGTACTGCTTTACTCTCTTACCGACTAATTGTCAACATGAGTGGATTGTACTGAATATATAGTAAATATTAAATGCAACACATCCATTATTTGATCACGTATCATTGAAAAAGGGATATTTGTAGCACTGCTGTATGTAAACAAAGCAGCATTGTACCCATAATTAATTTTATATTAATGCAATTTAAAGTAAGAACAGGATATAATTTTATGGTAAAGGTACAGAAGTGGACCTTACTGTATAATAGATATTTTACGGTCATTACCCACTATTTTGGACCATTCTAAGACACTTCTCTTCTATGGTTTTTCTTCCTCAAATGCCCCGTTTCCAAGATAGGGCATATTCAAATGGGGCATTTTGAAATTAGCCTGACCTTACCTAACCTAACCTAGTCCGCATCAGACTACCGGGACCTAACCTGGGCAAACTACTGGGAAATAATCGTGATAAAGTACAATAAATGACAGGGGTAAAATACTAGGACCCAGCCGGATCTGGCAACACTGCTGCAGTAAGGTCCACTTCTGTACTAAAACCAATTTTATATTCTTCTATGTATGATGTACAGTATTAATCTAATATATTAACTTTTTCCATGTAGTTGCCAAGATATTCAAGCCAAAGATAACAAGAACTATGAGAAAATAGTTATAACATTAGTGAGAATATTTATTGACTATTTATTAAGGTGATATTTTTGCCATAATTAATTTTATATTAATGCAATTTATAGTAAGAACAGGATATAATTTTATATTTTATGTATGATGAGAACGTCTCTCTGAAATATATTAACTTTTTTCATGGAGTTGCCAAAATATTGGAGTCAAAGATAACAAGTACAGAGAAACACAGTTATAACATTAAAGAGAATATTTATTGCTGTTACACCCTTTGTGTCATTGGGACTATAAAACTGTTGCATGGATAAATAATTATCAATATCCTTTCAATGTCCAAAAAACACAAATACAAATAAACCATAGAGTTATTATTTGGATTGGTCAAAACTATAACCAAATACAGTGAGCACAAAGTAAATATATACAGCTTCATATTAATGCATGCACTTGAAATTGAGTATATGAAAGAAAAAATAGAAAATCTCAAAGGTTACCAGGAATTTAATGAAGTATGTGAAGTAGATGAATTCACCAGGTATGACTGACAAGCATATCCACAGTACCTGCCTTCCTCTAGTGCATCACAAAGTCTAGACTCATTTAATATTCGTGAATCATGTGCACTCCCTGGCCAGTTTACTGCTATATTAGTGAATTTAAGGGAGGCATCACAAACACCCATGATATTAATAGAAAAGTACCCCTTCCTGCAGCGGTATATCTCTGCATCCTGCCCCCCAGCCAATGACACCTGGCATTCCTGCAAAGTCAGAGAATTGCTGCATTATTTCTCCTTCACTGGCTGGATTAGGGAACTTGATGTACTCTCGGGCAAGTGATGCAATTGCTATGCATACGTTCTTCACTATCTTGCTGACACTTGGCTGTGACATATCTGTGCAGTCCCCCAATGTCAGCTGGTAGTTGCCAGTGGCAACATACCTCAGGGTAACCAGCACCTGAAGTTCTGGTGAAATTCGGAGACCTGTAGAGGAAATAAATCACAAACTTCACTAACACTGTAAAATAGATGGATACCCCACTACTAAGCATACTAAATACTGTGTTCCATTACTGTACTACAAGATAGGTTCTGTATAGTACTCTTTCCCCTGTAATATTTGGAGCGAATAGGTAAAAACTATGCTAGAGGTGTTCAGTTTTGTTTTGAAAAGCCTTATTTTTAAAAGTACTCATCTGTCAACCTTATTCACCTAAAGGTAGCCTCTATAAATTATATACCTTAATTCAGATTATTTCCTTTCCCTTTATATACACTCACAATCACGCTTTTTGGCCAGTTACTAGGTAAGGAACACTCATATAATAATAATATTCAACAGGTCAGTGACTAATCTCACTCCCACATCACCATGTTTAACATTACAGTCACCACCCCAGATACACCTTCATAGTTTGCACCCCATCAAATTTTATTCACTAAAATTATATCTACCTCGTCTGTTATTGGAAGTTGGTAGCTGCTCCTGTATTTTCTCAGAAGATCTTGGACACAAACTTTGGAAAGCCTGTACCTCTCCAGGAATTCTTTGTCAGAGTACAGAGCAAACGGATCTGTTCTCTCAACAAACCTGCGTGTCCGCCTTCCATTTACCTCTTCCCATTCCGCTATCTCCTCTAGTTCATGAATGTGGTGGCGATAATCAGCCATGCTGCAAAATGGGAATAAAGGATAATTTTGGTAATAATCTTCCCCATGTGATGTTAATTTAGATATTAGGTTAGGTTAGGTCTGCATAATTCTATAAAAACCTTCCCAGCTACTAGAGTATAATGAACCTTTATAAATCCTGATTATGTTAGGTCAGGTCAAGTAACTTTAAATAAAGTTATCTCCTCACAATATTATGGGCAGCAATAAATAGAATAAGTAAAAATATGCATGAAAAAGTACCAAAAGTGGGAAAAACATATTTCTGTGGCTCATCTGAAATATTACCCAACTTCCCTGAACTATCAAGTCCTGCTCTCTTTAATTGGTGCATTCAGCATCTTTCAAGGAAATAAAACGTGGTCAAAATGTACTGTTGGCCATTCAAATCAACAGATAATAATGGAATGTGCTCATACCAAACTATCTTCTCCCATGTCATTATGGCACTAGGAATTGTTGGGCTTTTAGATGGGAGTATTTGAGGGAAATATAAATGCCTGTTTTGGAGGTTAACACCAGATTAACGCATACACTCAGCTGGACATCAAATTAATATGCCAAAAAACTACCATTTACAGTATTTTCGTACACGTTATATTGGCTTCATCATTTCATAAGTTCATGACTACCGTACAGGTAGCAAATCACAGAAAATTTACTTCTGCAAGCTAATAACACGTAAATAAATATCTTAAACATTCATACTAACCTTCTAAGTAGACGTAAAGTCGATGATAAATTCTGAATTGTAGTGGCGTGGATGTTATGGACAAGCGGTACTGACAAGCTCTTCTCCCATTCTCGGAGGTAACACAACATCTTCAAAACGGTCAAAACAAAGTGGGTTTTTGGCAGGACGAGGGGTGTTTTTGTAATGTACAATATTTTCTGCATGTTTTCTTAACATAACTTTCATATCTACACCAAAATAATGTTTTTCTTATGACATTTTATTCATGGTGCATTTTGCATAGACGACCCATGAGAAGGGGGTGGGCTTCTCACGAACAATCACCATCGTTCCAATGTTTTACGTATAGGCGTAGGAGATGCTGCCGACTTCGAATGCGGCGCTCTCATGCCGTCGCAATTGCGAAAGGACTAGGAATATGGCCCTGAGAACGGTACGTGGGAATAGGATTCTTATTTTCTCCCACTAGGAGCCACGTTCACATCTCACCACAACCCATAACACTATACAGCTAGGCTCGTTACGTACACCACCACCACCGCATCCCTCTCATGCTCACCCCATCGCGCCACTACTCGTCACACGTCACACGCATACACACACTCACCACCACACTCCCCACTGTCTTGTCCCACCCACACTCCCTTACCCGCCCTACCTCCCCACAAATTCCCCTACCTCTACCTCTCCCTTACGGGTGTATTACACTCCCTGTATATATATTTTTTTTTTCAATGTTATATGCGTTACTACTGATATGCATGTCTTTATTTGTGATGTCTGTATATGTACGTCACACGCAACTATGGTGCTATGCCATGTATATACATATCGTGTACTTTGCTGCATGATTTCTTTACTTGGATCATGTTTAGTATATATATATATATATATATATTGCATAGCCATTATTGTACCCCTTCCTAATACACGTTGGCATGCCTTTCATCACAGAGTGTTCCTAATGGTGCTTTGCTAGTCTCCCTCAGGATCTGCCACCTGTCATCCACATCATACCAGCCACGCCTCCTCGTCCCGCCAGCCCTCCTCGCCAGCGCACACCTTCAACTCACCAGGCTACACCTCCGCCCCCACAACAGGAGTGGCGGGACGACGAGCCCATTATGATCCCCGATGGATTCACCTCTCGTTCGGGGCATGTGTAAGACGCCCGGCGAAATATGTGGCAATGGTATACAACGCAGACACTCACGCACTCCACACACCTCTTGACACACACTCTCCCTACTACTACTTGACACACACTTACCTTGGCTCCCACTCTTACAATCCACACTATACCCATACATTTCTGTATAACATTCATTCATTATTCATATTTGTTTGCTCTTTGACTTAGTGTATGTTGTTATTTTTTTCTATGTCTATTTTATTATGATCTAGCATTGCTTTAGAACACTTAAGTACAGTAAATTCATAAGCCAACTAATTATCTTGTACACTATAACAATGAGAAAAGAAGAGTACAAAAAAAGCTTGGTTTAGTATAGATTTTTAAAAGTCATTGAGCTATATCATAATATTAAATAACCCTGCTTGTTCCTTATACAGTACACTCCCCAATCTGCACAATATTATAGGATAGTAGTCACGATAATATCTTGGTAAAAATAATTCCCTTTATACAGTAAGGCGGCTACTTATCGAGTGTTTTTGGAATGTTAAAAATCTCGTATCTTCAATGGTTTTATAATGTCAAGGAGGACCTTGCGTCATTACCCGGGGTGAACAGACTCTAGGATACACAATACAGTTTATTAGTAGTACACAAAGGTCACACAGAATATGGTAGTATGCTGGCGTGCCGTGCCGTAGAGGAGCCGTAGTCGCTACAGGAGAGTTGGCGGGAGGTAGGAGGTTAACCGTGTGATCAGAACGGGAACACGGATAGACTTGGGGCAGCTAGGTGGTGTGGTGGCAGACAGGACGACGGTGGGCAGGAACCTTGCTCTTCCGGTGCTCGAGCAGGAGTGAGTAACCCAGCAGGGCTGGCCCTCCTTATATCTGGTCTGAGCCAGGGAGTGGAGGCCGCAGCTGCTGTCCCCAGGGGGCTTACGGCAGCTTGGCTGGAGGTAGGCGTGGTCCCGAGGGCGGCTTAGGTCTGTCTGGGTCGGGGATTAATGTACCTGGCCGGCTAAAAATAGACCAGGGATCTAGGAGTGGTATACCTAATGATACAGGAGTGGCCACACATGTGGCCGCTACATTAACCCCCCTCCCCCAGAAATGTTAGGAACATACGTGGAGGAAGGGGAGAGGGAACAAACATATACATAATAACAAATAAGAATAAAATAAGTGTAGTACAATAGTGTGCGGGTAGTGTGTAAGGTGTACGAAAGAAACAAATTTAATTAACAGTATGGGGTGTGTGATATTGTTTGTGTGTGGTGTGGGTGTGTCTATGCATTGTGTAGCATGGATAAATATTTTGATGGTCGCCTTATGGTCCGCCCAGCAAGTGATGTGAAACCATCGGGTGGCAAGGAAGGCTCGTCGGCCAGTAGGTGTTTCCGAGGAGGAGCAGGTGTGGCAGCGAGTAGTGGTGGCTGAGACGCGAGGTCTGGGTCGAGGGGGCGTGGCTGGTAATGGTAGTGTGATGGGAATACTGTCCTGGGGAAGATCAGAAGGGATTAACGGTGTCGTGGAGGATTTGGGAGGGGGGATGGTGGAGTTGGGAGTAGGGAAAGGCTTGATGGACTGGGTGGGTTAGATATGGGTCGTAGAAGAGGGTGGAAGAGGGATAGGTAGGGGTGGAACAGGAGACGGGAGTATGGGATGGGTGTGCGGTGTAGGTAAGTAAGTAAGTAAGTAAGTAAGTAATGTTTATTGCTTATTATAGTAAATACAATGAACTGTACATAAGAATTATATTTTAGCAATACAGTCTGTCGAGCAGGAGCTCCATGACAGACAGATAAAAATAAATGTGTAAATTCATCATGACCTAGAGCAAAGATTCATTATAATCATACAGTTGAATCAAATGAAATTAAACAGCAAACAAAAGCAAACAGTAAGAACTGAATTCAAGCTGCCAAAAAACAAAAACAAACAAAAACAAACAAACAAATAGTACACACAAAAGCATACAGTAAAACAGAATAAAAAAGTAAAAACCAAAATTAATCAGTAGACCAAACCAAAGGAAACAGTAAACCAAAATCAAATTGAAATTAAATGAACAGTAAAACTCCCAGCAAAGTAAAAGAAAAAAAAAACAGTAAAAAATAAAAGAAAACAGTAAATAAAAATTAAAACTGAAAATGGAATGACATAGTAAAACCTTCTGCAAAGTTAGAAAACAGTAAAAAATAAAAACAAACAGTAAAATTAAAATGAAACAATAAAACTCTCAGTAAAGTTAGTAAACAGTAAAAAATAAAAGCAAACAATAAATCAAAATCAAACTGAAATTAAATTGAAACAGTAAAACTAAAGTAAAGTTAGAAAACAGTTAAACATAAAAGCAAACAATACATCAAAATCAAACTAAAATTAAAATGAAATAGTAAAACTAAAAGTAAAATTAGAAAACAGTAAAACATAAAAGCAAACAATAAATCAAATCAAACTGAAATCAATATGAAACAGTGAAACTAAATTAAGGTTAGAAAACAGTAATACATAAAAGCAACAATAAATCAAATCAAACTAAAATAATGAAACAGTAAAACTAAAGTAAAGTTAGAAAACAGTAATACATAGAAGCAAAAACAGTAAAATATTAAAGCAACAATAAATCAAATCAAACTGAAATTAAAATTAAACAGTAAAACTAAAGTAAAGTTAAAAAACAGTAAAACATAAAAGCAAAACTGAAATTAAAATGATACTATAAAACTAAAGTAAAGTTAAAAAACAGTAAAAAAATAAAAGCAAATAAATCAAAATCAAACTGAAATTAAAAGCAAACAGAAATCAAACTGAAACAGCAAAGTTAGAATCAAAAAGTAAAATAAATATTAATCAAACTGTAAGAAAACTAAAACAAAGCAACTGTGTTATGTAATATTCTGTTGGTCATATAAATACTGTTTTATTTCCTTTTTGTATTTTGTTATATTTGTGGTTTTGAGAAGCGTTTTCATATCTACAGGTAAAGAGTTAAACAATTTAGGGCCAAAATTAATTAAACTATTTTTAAACATTGTAGTTCTAAATACTGGACAAACAAGATTCACATTATTACTCCTAGTATGGGCAGTATTGGTAACTAGAGAAAATATATCATTTTTGCCCACATTTTTATATATCAACAATAAAGTAAAATATTTGTGTAATGTAGGAAATTTCAGAATTTTAGCTTCTGATAAAACACCTGTTGTGGAGTCAAATTTTTTAAGGAAAAATATACATCGAAAAATTTTATTTTGAGCTATAGTTAGCTTAGCCAGAAATGATTGCCATGTGCATGCCCACACAGAGACACAATAAGTGAAATAAGGGTAACAAAGGGTATAATAAATGCTGATCATAGCTTCAGTGGTCAGGTTATGCCTAACTCTATATAAGACGCCGATTACTTTAGATACTTTTGAACAAACGTGGTCTATATGAAATTTCCAATTTAAGTTTTCATCAACAATGATTCCAAGAAATTTGGTGTGATTCACTTGTTTTAGACCTTCACTGTTTAACGTTATAGGAGGTATTGAGTTTTTGATTGATCTATTTTGAAAGAGAATATAAGATGTTTTTGAGATGTTAAGTCTAAGTTTATTTGAGTAAATCCACGTGTGAACCTTTTTTAACTCTACCATTGCAGTAGCATGAAGTGAAGCAATATTGTGGTCTTTCAACAAAAGGGTTGTATCATCAGCATATATTATAAATGTAAGCATATTACTGGAATTTACAATGTCATTTATATAAGTAAGAAATAGCAACGGGCCTAAGACAGACCCTTGTGGAACACCCTTAGATATTGACATCAATTTAGAATAAGATTGATTAGTGAAAACACATTGTTTTCTGTTAGAAAGGTAACTTTTAAATAGATTGAATGGTATACCTCTTATGCCTAAATTATTTAGTTTATAGAGTAAAATATTATGATCAAGAGTATCAAAAGCTTTAGATAAATCCAAGAAAATTCCCAATATGTTTAATTTGTCTTCCAAACCCCCATAGACATTACAGACTAATTGAAGAATGGCTGATTCTGTGGAATAGTTGGCCCGAAATCCATGTTGGTGGTCTATCAAAAGTTTGTGGCTCTCAAGGTAATTAATTAGTCTATTAGCAATAATTTTTTCAAATACTTTACTAAACGCAGGTAATATTGAAATTGGACGATAATTATTTATATCCTTTCTATTGCCAGATTTAAATATTGGGAGGACCTTAGCAAGTTTTAAATTGTCTGGAAAACTTCCCGATTTTAAACATACGTTAATTATGTGTGCCAACGGAATTGAAATAATGGAGGAACAATGTTTTAAAACTTTAGGTGATATATCATCATAACCAGGTGTTTCTGTCTTGGTCATATTTAGTAATTTTTGAACCTCATGTTTGTTGGTTGGGGACAGATACATAGAAAACTCAGGTGGATTGTGTAAATACTGCTTGTAGGTGTCATTATCCTCCGTTACATTATTATGTGATAAAAAATGTTCATTAAATTTAGTTGAGATATCATTACATTGGGGACTAAGTTGTATATTAGATTTACAAGAGTTTGAGGGAGGGGGACGGGGCAGGTCATGATGTGTGCTGTGTGGGGTGGGGGGAGGCTGTGGTTCTGTGGGCCATATTCCTAGACCTTCGCAAATGCGATGACCACGATGTAAATACTACCGTGATGATGGTTGTCGCGATCGCACTTGCCCGTATTGTATTCCAAGTGGTGTTGGTAGCGCGTAGCAAAGGCCAGGCGCTAACCCCAGCAGCAGGGGTACCAATGTATGGGAAACGAGATGAAAGAAGTGAATGAAATGTAATATACCGTCTTATTAGAGTTATCTTGATGTTTTCAACACTTACTATACAAGTACACGGCATAATTTTCTTTCTAAAGTGGCCAAAAATGTAGTTAGATGTAAAATAAATAATAAAACAATGGAATCACCGATGGCCAGCCTGTTTTATACGCTAAGAAAGCAGGCATCGTTACAAACTGTAATGTAAATAGAGTGGAATTATCTTTATCCCGTACTGCTTTACTCTCTTACCGACTAATTGTCAACATGAGTGGATTGTACTGAATATATAGTAAATATTAAATGCAACACATCCATTATTTGATCACGTATCATTGAAAAAGGGATATTTGTAGCACTGCTGTATGTAAACAAAGCAGCATTGTACCCATAATTAATTTTATATTAATGCAATTTAAAGTAAGAACAGGATATAATTTTATATTCTTTTATGTATGATGTACAGTATTAATCTAATATATTAACTTTTTCCATGTAGTTGCCAAGATAAAAAGAACTATGAGAAAATAGTTATAACATTAGTGAGAATATTTATTGACTATTTATTAAGGTGATATTTTTGCCATAATTAATTTTATATTAATGTAATTTAAAGTAAGAACAGGATATAATTTTATATTCTTTTATGTATGATATACAGTATTAATCTAATATATTAACTTTTTCCATGTAGTTGCCAAGATATTCAAGCCAAAGATAACAAGAACTATGAGAAAATAGTTATAACATTAGTGAGCATGTTTATTGACTATTTATTAAGGTGATATTTTTGCCATAATTAATTTTATATTAATGCAATTTAAAGTAAGAACAGGATATAATTTTATGGTAAAGGTACAGAAGTGGACCTTACTGTATAATACATATTTTAGTGTCATTACCCACTATTTTGGACCATTCTAAGACACTTCTCTTCTATGGTTTTTCTTCCTCAAATGCCCCGTTTCCAAGATAGGGCATATTCAAATGGGGCATTTTGAAATTAGCCTGACCTTACCTAACCTAACCTAGTCCGCATCAGACTACCGGGACCTAACCTGGGCAAACTACCGGGAAATAATCGTGATAAAGTACAATAAATGACAGGGGTAAAATACTAGGACCCAGCCGGATCTGGCAACACTGCTGCAGTAAGGTCCACTTCTGTACTAAAACCAATTTTATATTCTTCTATGTATGATGTACAGTATTAATCTAATATATTAACTTTTTCCATGTAGTTGCCAAGATATTCAAGCCAAAGATAAAAAGAACTATGAGAAAATAGTTATAACATTAGTGAGAATATTTATTGACTATTTATTAAGGTGATATTTTTGCCATAATTAATTTTATATTAATGCAATTTATAGTAAGAACAGGATATAATTTTATATTTTATGTATGATGAGAACGTCTCTCTGAAATATATTAACTTTTTTCATGGAGTTGCCAAAATATTGGAGTTAAAGATAACAAGTACAGAGAAACACAGTTATAACATTAAAGAGAATATTTATTGCTGTTACACCCTTTGTGTCATTGGGACTATAAAACTGTTGCATGGATAAATAATTATCAATATCCTTTCAATGTCCAAAAAACACAAATACAAATAAACCATAGAGTTATTATTTGGATTGGTCAAAACTATAACCAAATACAGTGAGCACAAAGTAAATATATACAGCTTCATATTAATGCATGCACTTGAAATTGAGTATATGAAAGAAAAAATAGAAAATCTCAAAGGTTACCAGGAATTTAATGAAGTATGTGAAGTAGATGAATTCACCAGGTATGACTGACAAGCATATCCACAGTACCTGCCTTCCTCTAGTGCATCACAAAGTCTAGACTCATTTAATATTCGTGAATCATGTGCACTCCCTGGCCAGTTTACTGCTATATTAGTGAATTTAAGGGAGGCATCACAAACACCCATGATATTAATAGAAAAGTACCCCTTCCTGCAGCGGTATATCTCTGCATCCTGCCCCCCAGCCAATGACACCTGGCATTCCTGCAAAGTCAGAGAATTGCTGCATTATTTCTCCTTCACTGGCTGGATTAGGGAACTTGATGTACTCTCGGGCAAGTGATGCAATTGCTATGCATACGTTCTTCACTATCTTGCTGACACTTGGCTGTGACATATCTGTGCAGTCCCCCAATGTCAGCTGGTAGTTGCCAGTGGCAACATACCTCAGGGTAACCAGCACCTGAAGTTCTGGTGAAATTCGGAGACCTGTAGAGGAAATAAATCACAAACTTCACTAACACTGTAAAATAGATGGATACCCCACTACTAAGCATACTAAATACTGTGTTCCATTACTGTACTACAAGATAGGTTCTGTATAGTACTCTTTCCCCTGTAATATTTGGAGCAAATAGGTAAAAACTATGCTAGAGGTGTTCAGTTTTGTTTTGAAAAGCCTTATTTTTAAAAGTACTCATCTGTCAACCTTATTCACCTAAAGGTAGCCTCTATAAATTATATACCTTAATTCAGATTATTTCCTTTCCCTTTATATACACTCACAATCACGCTTTTTGGCCAGTTACTAGGTAAGGAACACTCATATAATAATAATATTCAACAGGTCAGTGACTAATCTCACTCCCACATCACCATGTTTAACATTACAGTCACCACCCCAGATACACCTTCATAGTTTGCACCCAATCAAATTTTATTCACTAAAATTATATCTACCTCGTCTGTTATTGGAAGTTGGTAGCTGCTCCTGTATTTTCTCAGAAGATCTTGGACACAAACTTTGGAAAGCCTGTACCTCTCCAGGAATTCTTTGTCAGAGTACAGAGCAAACGGATCTGTTTTCTCAACAAACCTGCGTGTCCGCCTTCCATTTACCTCTTCCCATTCCGCTATCTCCTCTAGTTCATGAATGTGGTGGCGATAATCAGCCATGCTGCAAAATGGGAATAAAGGATAATTTTGGTAATAATCTTCCCCATGTGATGTTAATTTAGATATTAGGTTAGGTTAGGTCTGCATAATTCTATGAAAACCTTCCCAGCTACTAGAATATAATGAACCTTTATAAATCCTGATTATGTTAGGTCAGGTCAAGTAACTTTAAATAAAGTTATCTCCTCACAATATTATGGGCAGCAATAAATAGAATAAGTAAAAATATGCATGAAAAAGTACCAAAAGTGGGAAAAACAATTTCTGTGGCTCATCTGAAATATTACCCAACTTCCCTGAACTATCAAGTCCTGCTCTCTTTAATTGGTGCATTCAGCATCTTTCAAGGAAATAAAACGTGGTCAAAATGTACTGTTGGCCATTCAAATCAACAGATAATAATGGAATGTGCTCATACCAAACTATCTTCTCCCATGTCATTATGGCACTAGGAATTGTTGGGCTTTTAGATGGGAGTATTTGAGGGAAATATAAATGCCTGTTTTGGAGGTTAACACCAGATTAACGCATACACTCAGCTGGACATCAAATTAATATGCCAAAAAACTACCATTTACAGTATTTTCGTACACGTGATATTGGCTTCATCATTTCATAAGTTCATGACTACCGTACAGTGTTTGGTGTGGTAGGGATGGGTGATGGCGAGCGAGAGCGGGGTAGGGATGACGGTGGCGATGAAGGCTGTGTTGTGGTGGTAGGAGGAATAGAGGGTTGTGGCGTGAATGTGTGATGGGATTGTGGGGCGGGTAAGAGTGGTGGTCTGTAGTGAGGGAATATTGAGGATGGAGTGGGTGGTTTGGCAAGTACCGGTGGTATCTGGTGTGTTGGATGGTGTGGGGGTGTAGTGGTGACCGCTGGCTTGACCCGCTCCCAGGACGTGATGTAAGGTTTTCCTGATACCTGAATTGTGACTGTAGCGTCCGTCCTGGAGATAACGGGGTGAGGGCCGGTATACGGTTCTTGCAGTGGTGTCCTGTGGGAGTCAGTACGTAGGAATCGGTGTGTGACTGTGTGTAGACCCGGTGGTGTGTAGGAAGTTCTCGAGTTGGATTTTCTCGTCTGCGTTGGACGAGCGCTGGAGATGGCTGCCTTCAAGGCTGAGAGGAAAGAGAAGTTGGAGGTGTCCGTGTTTGGAGATGTGACCTGTCCGGGTAGGAGGAGATCTTCTCCAAAGACGAGTTCAGCTGGTGAGTGGTGTAGATCCTCCTTCACTGTGGCATGTAAGGTCAGGTCTGGTTGCAAGGCGCGAAACGCGTCCTTCAACCTTTTGTGTAGACGTTCAACCATTCTGTTACTGCTGGGGTGGTAAGCCGTAGTCCTTTGTCTTCTGGTGCCGAGTAAGGTAAGCATTTCCTGCCAGGCCCTGGATTCGAATTGCGTGCCCTGGTCCGTTACGATGACAGCTGGCGGACTGAAGTTGGCAACCTAAGTGTTGAGGAAGTGGCGGGCGGTACCTTCTGCTGTGATGTCTGTCATGGGCGTCACTGTGCACCAACGTGTAGTATGATCCACGCAGGTGAGGAGGTAACGAAAACCCCTTGATGGTGGGAGTGGCCCGACGATATTGATATGGACTGTGTGGAACCTGCTGGTGGGTATGGGGAAGTCGTGTAGGGGAGGGCGGGTGTGGTGCCCCACCTTCGCTCTCTGGCATGGCACACACGCTGATACCTATTTCTTAATCTGTTTTCTCATACCAGTCCATACGGCTCTGCGGCTGATGAGGCGGAGAGTACCTGCGACACCTGGGTGGTTCAAGGAGTGAAAGTGGTTAAATACTTTGTACCTGAAGGGAGCGAGGATGTATGGCCGAGGTGTACCGCATGAAATGTCACACCACAGTTTCGTGACGCCGTCTGGTGCCCGTATGTGCTCCAGCTGCAAGCCTGTGTCGCCATTAAGGAGTTGGTTGAGGTGCTCGTCTGATGCCTGCACTGCTGCAATGGCTGAGAAATCTAGGAGCGGCATCTGTTGGATAGAGGGTATGCATGGAATAATAGGGGGTGCCCTGGAAAGGGCGACAGCCACGGCGTTCTCCTCACCTTTGACTTGCCTGATGTCAGTGGTAAATTCTGAGATAAATGCAAGGTGATGTGATACCCTAGGGGACCAGTTTGTCCCTGGTTATTTCATCACATTTGTGAGTGGCTTGTGGTCTGTTCTGATGTGAAAACTCCTTCCTTTCAAGAAGTGCTGGAAGTGCTTGACAGAGTCATAGATGGCGACTAATTCCTTGTCAAAGGTACTATATATCCGTTACGGTGGTTCCAGGCGCTTGCTGTAGAAGGCGATAGGCTTCAGTATACTGTCAACTTCTTGCTGTAGGACAGCCCAGATAGAGTCGTTGGAAGGGTCGGTGTTGATTGAAGTGGGGGCATGTGGTGTGGGGTAGGCGAGGAGGGTGGTGTCGGCTAGGCGTTGTTTGACATCTTGAAATGCCTTGATGGCTGAAGTCGTCCATGTAAGCTTCTTCTGTGACTTCTTCAAGCCTTTGAGTAGGTTATGGAGTGGAGAGAGGGCAGAGGCGGCGTGAGGGATAAACCTGTGATACAGTCTTTTTGAAATATACTGAGCGCTGAGGCGTTGGCCACTTCCGAGATTTACCCGACTGCTACGTTGCCAGATCTCTTCTGGACAATTATGGGATTAGATCCTCATTAAAAATGACAGCCAGCCCTCACTAACCCACCGCCTGTTCTCTTTCTCTCTCTCTCATCTGTTGCCTATATATCGCTTGCCGTTAACAACAAAACATAATAGTAAATCTTTCCTTTTCTGTTGACACATTATGTTGTATTATAAATGCGACACTTTTCTGAGGATATAACATAATTTTTCGTTTGTTTCGACTTTTATTCCTCACCACCACTGCTCGTGATGGTGCAGTGATAGGTCCTCTATTTGCTTTCTCTTCTAAAAAGTACTTATTTACATTATAAATAAGTTCTCTCTTTCTCGTCTATGTAAAACATGATAGCGAGTAGCAGAGGTGTGCTCCATCTTGAGTGGTAGCCAGAGGAAAAGTGACGGTAATGACCTGAGTTGACAGGTCGAGCTTATACACTTATCCCTGAATACACTCACCCTAGGTGCACTGGCAACGTCGGAAGAATATTCTGCCCAGTGTTGTGATATATATATATATATATATATATATATATATTATCATTGTTAATATGAGAAGTGAATGATACTTTCATATACCTACATGGCCTTAGTAGTGAAGTAAATGTATATGCAGTAATTTAAATTAATTTAGCATTAGTAAATAGCTGATATGAGAGTGAGTGAACTGTATTGGTCTGATTTGGCAGCATTGCGGGAGGGAAAAACATCCCAACAGCCAACGCCTCAGTGCTCAGTATATTTCAAAAAGACTATAGTAGTTGACGACACCTAAAAATTCTCGAAGTTTCCTGGCCGTGGTTGGTAACAGGAACTCTCTCACTGCCTCCACCTTCTGGGGTAGCGGGATGATGCCGTTGGGGGTCACTCTGTGTCCAAGGAAGTCCAGGCTTTCTATCCCTAGAATGCACTTGGAGGGGTGTATCTTGAGACCATACTGCTGCAGGCGGTCTCACAGTTCCCTCAGGTGTTGCCTGTGCTGGTCAGGGGTGTGTGAGGCTATGAGGATATCGTCGATGTAGACGTCAACATAATCTAGTCCACGCAGCACCTTATCCATGAAGCGCTGGAAGGTCTGGGCAGCATTACGTAACCCAAAGTTCATAGAAGGGAACTCGAACAGGCCAAAAGGGGTAGTGATTGCAGTCTTCTTAATGTCTTCCTCTGCACATCCCTGGAGCTTGGAGTGGAAGTCCAGGACATGCGGTATTGGATATCTATTGGGAATGGAGGCAGCATTTGAGGCTCTGTAGTTTCTGCATGCCCTCCATTCGCCTTTTTACTGTTTAGGGACCATATGAGGGTCCCTACGCGCTGTCAGACGGCATCGCCGCGCCCTGCTGCAACATAACCTCGAACTCCCTCTTGGCTGCTTCCAGTCTTTCAGGGGGCATCCTCCGGGGTTTAGCGATCATGTGCAGTTAAGAAATCAAGACCACGGATGGGGGCCTGCACATCCGCCACGATGAAAGGCCACACTATATACTCCTGCCGAAGTGGGTGACGCCCCTGCTCCTCATGCTGAACGTAGCGATGGGCGACTTGTTGGCAGCGAGGAGGTTGTATGCCATGGAACCTTGGCACTCTCTGTCTTTAGCCACCGGGGGAACAACACTAACCTCTGATCCAGAGTTGACGAGGAATTGTCCCCCGATTCTAGGTCCTCCACCCACAGGAGAGTGCGGGCGGTAGGGTGAGGAGTACGTGCAGGTTTGGTGGCTTGTTGCACGGCAGGTGGTGGTGGTAGTGGAGCGGTGGCGAGGGTTGCAGACGTGTTATGGTTGCTAGGAGGAGGTGCGTTGGCATGACTGTGCTGTAGAGTAGGTGTGTTGATGCATGGCCCTGAGTTGGGTGTCGTTGAGTAGGCGTTAGCATGGAGGGCGTCGTCTTGCCACTGCCTTATTCGTTTCCCTGAGAAGGTCTGGTAGAACGGCGACTGGCAGCGAAACCCCAGTTACACGGGGGGTGGCAATTGCGTGCAGCATGGCCGAACCTCTGATGGTACGTGCAGAAGTCGGGGTTCTGCCAGTGCTGTGGTGTGGTAGTGGGTGTATGACAGGGCGCTGGTGGAGGTAGGCGGGATGGTGACGTCCATTGGTGTTGGTGGCGTGGGTGTAGGGGCGCTGATGGTGTCTGGCATGGCAGTTGCCGGGCTGGTGTGGTCCATTGTTGGTGGTGCTGTGAGTATGGTGTGCTGAATGTGTCCATGTTTTGGTTGAATGTTTGTACGTGTTGTGCGAAAGAGGAGAGTTGTTGTGGTGTAAGGTGTGGTTGTGTTAATGGCAGGGTGATGTTAAAATGTGGTGTAGGTGAGGGGTGTTGCTGGTGTGCGGTTGGTATGGGGGGTTGTGGATGAGTTTGTATATGTTGGTGATGGTGTGTTGGTGTGGCTTATTGGTGTTGGTGTGTCTGTGGTACTTGCAGTTGCTGTTGAGGTGGAGGGGTAGGTTGTGGTGGTGGTGTTGGTGGTTGGAGTTGGGTATGTGTTAGAGGTGACGGCTCGGTGGTAAGTGTGGGTGGCGTGGTGATGGTGGCGGTGGTATGTTGGGTGGGCCCCCCGTGGGCACCGTCTGCATAAGTGGACATCAGGTCATCAGCACGCTTGCCGTACTCATGGAGAGTGAGGTTGGGCAGCGCCTGGAGGTGCAACTGGATGATGATGGGCAACAGCTTGGAGTGTCTGATACGCAAAACGTCGTCATTGAATGGTGTTGAGGCTTTTTCATTTAACTATTGCATGAGTCGCAACACTTCGGAGGGGCGACGCCCATCCAGCTGCACTTTCTCCAACGCCCCGAGGTATTGTTGTGTAGTCATGCCGTGGGTTGAGATAATGGCGGCCTTAATCATATCATATATAGTGAGTTGGTTGAAGGTGGAGAGGAGTGGTGACAATGGAGAAAATTCCTCATTTGGAAGGGCACGATTGATGGCTTGGTAGTGTTGGTCCTGCTTAAGGTTTTGGCCCCGCCATACTGCCTCCAGGTGGAGGAACCAGGCATGTACATCGTGGTTGAATGGAGGAACATAAGGTACATGGAGAGTAGTGTTTTGAGCGGTGGCATGTGGAGGAGAGGCAGAGGTGTGTGGTAGGGACATGTTTGGAGAGAAGTGTGTGTCGGTAGGGGTGGCCATGATGACAGTGTAAACAAAGAGAAAGAAACAAAAGGTACGACAGGTGTTGTGGTGTGGTTGCAGGCCGTATGCGTGGATCCAACGATATTATGAGGAGTACGGGGGATTGAAGCACTGGGGGTAAATGTGTGGGTCTTGTGTGTAGGGGGGACGTGGAGGGCAAGCACGGCAGGTGTGCGACAGGGGTTAGTGGCGAGTAATAAAGGTGGAGATGATGAAAGTAGGTGGAGGGCAGGGTAGAGGGGCGTGGAAGGGAACGAGGAAGTGGTATGTGAGGCGGGGACTAGGAGGCAGGTAGGTGAGTAGGGGTTAATAGGGCGTGTGGACAAAAAGAAGTGAAAAATCGGAGCAATTACGTTATGCGAGGTGGAGGGGGAAGAACAGTGGGGACGTAGCGCACAAAAACAGCACAGAGAGGGAATAGTGTACAATGTTTGTGTCGAAATACCTTGTTGTAGAATTAAATGCAAATATAATAATGCGCTGTAGAGTGCTCTCCTTCACTGCTTACAAAATAATATTATCAGCTGATGGGAGATTCTTGCATCTGATTGGTTGGGCTCTTTTTTTACCGACTTCGTGATTGGTTAGCAGACAAGATAAAATAAAGTAGAGCCATCTACCATCAATAGGCGCACTACGACTCACAGTGAGGATAACTTCTCGCTCCCTTACAATTTGTTTAGTGAATAGACCTTAAGCACCGTGCTGCCAGAATCATAAGGTAGCCTTACCGCCGTAACCACAAGGGAGCTCTTACGAGAGCATTTAGTGAATCCGTGCCCTGATTGGCTGAGAGGACCCTTATGACACCAACATAGTTGGACTAGGTTAATATGCGCCCAGGACTCCAACATGACTCGGAACCCAACAAAACGACACTCTCTTGCGTTTAGTGGAAATAAGGTACAACCATTCCTGGATCTCCAATACTAATTAATATAGTGCGCAGGGCAAACAGGATAGCAAAGAGTTCAGCTGTATAAACCCCGGCAACTGATGGGAGATGAAAATTATAATTTCAATCAGGAAACACTACAGTGAAACCGGCACCATCAGTGTATACCGGGGTCTCTGAGGAGTGACAGTCCAGATTATTCATAAAGAGGGAGTAGAGTTCCTGCAGGAGGGAAGAGGCCTTGGGGTGAGAGAGGAGAGAGTCGCACATCATGGGGAGTGGAATAAATAATCCATGGTGGACAGTCTGAGCACTGAAGGGGGAGGACTGAAGGAGCAGGGATGGCAAGGGAATTGTGCAGTGTAGACACTCTGCAGGTGAAGGAGGCCATCGAGCGTGGGAATGGGAGGGAATAACGTGGAGTGGTGGGAGGGAAACCTGCCAATGAATGCCTAAGAAGATGGAGATAATAACGTAAGGTAAGCTTGTCCCGTCTAGAGGAAAGTGCTGGCACACCAGACTCTGCATAGACTAATTACTGAGGTGGATCGAAATGCACCAAGCGCAAGGCATAGACCCTGATGATGAACCACATCCAAGCGCCGAAGGACCAAAGGGGAAGCAGATGCATATACCTGGCAGCCATAGTCTAGTTTCGATAGAACCAGGACCGTATTGAGGCAGAGAAGTGTTGTGCGGTCTGCACCCCATGACACATGGATGAGGGTCTGTAACAGCCGGAGACACTGGGATGCTGAGATATGAGGGACTCAATGTGTGGGTACCAAGTTAGGTGGGTGTCAAAGACTCGCCCCAGAAAAACAGCTGAGGATTGATAAGGGAGGGCACTATCGTATAGAGTAAGAGGTGGTTGAGGAATTACTGACATCGGGTAAAAGTAATAACGCAAGGTTTAGAAGTGCAAAGTTTGAATCCGTGGTTGGTGGCCCATCCTGTGGCAGCACCGATAGCTGATTGTATGAGATTTTATAGTGTAGGAACATTTGAATCGGCTGCATAGATGGCAAAGTCGTCAACATACAATGAAGCACAGGCCCCAACGGGAGAGTGGAGACAATGTAGTAAGAAGAGGGTTGTGCTAAGGACACAACCCTGGGGGACACCAAATTGTGTATATGAACTGGAATAAGCATATCTGATGCGAACCCAGAATTTAAGATCTCTGAGGAAATTATGGAGAATCACCCCCAAGTTTCCATTTATCCCAGATTGTTGGAGGGTGTCGTATGCAGGGTCCATAGAATACAGGGTCGGCTCACAGCCTGACTGAAATTTGTCATCCGCGCATGACGTAGGTGGAAGTGAGAGCGATGGGTTCATCCCAGGTATGGCCACCAGTCCACAACTGACAGCCAAGGTATTCAGAGCTCCCAAGACACCCGTTTTCTTTTGTCCTGGTGCCCATTTTGGTGGAGAGATACTTGATTCCTATAATGCCTTCGCATTGTGCTGTACATGGGTGTAGAACTAACAGACATAAAGGAAGAGACATTAATTATCACCGATTTCCCCGAGATGAGAAACAAAAAAGAGATTGGATAAAATTTTGCATAAGATCAAACTATTTTAACCCATCAAATTCTTTTATATGCAGTCGTCACTTTGAAGCTGTCTTAACTACCAGCAGCTACTACTACCACTACTATTATTGTTACACTAATTTTATTAGGAGTATTATATACTGGTATTGTAGTTACAATAAAACGAATAACAGTATTATACTACTATTGTAGTTACAATAATAATAATAATAAATGTAATAACAATAATTACAATAATATTATTATTCTTATCATTATTATTATTATTAAAAAAAGTATAGGAGGATGAAACAAAATAATTTCTTTATAATCGAGTACTTTTAGTTGTTTAGCTTAGCCATGTATCGCTGTACCAGACAGTTAAAAAGAGAGAGAGAGAGAGAGAGAGAGAGAGAGAGAGAGAGAAGGCAAGCAACATTAAAAGACCAGCTTGATCATAATTCTGGAAAAGTTCTGGTTGATGTGTGTGTGCTCATAAATCCCACCTGATGCTATGTTATTAAGGACCCTGTGATCGTGTATGAAAATTGGAGGCTTCTGATTCCTCCTGACTATGCCGGGAAACACTTTAAAATTTATTACAGCTTGATATGTTATACTTTCTTTTTCCTGATAAAAATGTGTATTGTTTACCATGTAGTGTTAGTTTCCCATTTTTCACGTTTTCTTTTTCACATACACACACACGTCAGTGACGTCAAGGGAAGTTTGTGGGAGTAGTGGGGGGTTAGATTAATCTGCGCGTGAGCTGACCACTGAGCTACACACATAGAGCGCTTAACCCCCCCCCCCCTGGCGTGTCACCACCGGAAGTGGGTTGGCGGCCATGATAAGTTGCCCTTCCCCTCAACCCGCCAGCCCTGGTAGCTTATGCCAGGGTAAGATATTATTTCATTTATTCGGTTTTTCATTGATGATATGGTATATTAACTACATTATAGTGACTCACAATATATGAATAAGTATTTCTTTAACCGATATATCAGTGAATGGCTGATTAAATATAAATACATTTCGGTTAATAGGTGAAATGAGTTAGATAAACAAAACTATCGTTGGCTCTCATCCACAGTCACCTTCTTATAATATATATATATATACAACGTACTTAATCTATATCATGATAAGTATTTTATGTTCACATTGTTCAGTATGAATGTATGTATGTCACACTAGAGTAATATGTGTGTATATATGCATGTCACACTAGAATGTGTGTATGTATGTATGTCACACTAGAGTAATATGTATGTATGTATATATGTCACACTAGAATAATATGTATGTATGTATGTCACACTAGAGTAATATGTATGTATGTATGTACAGCCGTGGTCAAAAATAATCATCTATATAGGTGTAACTCACGTAAGATTTTGACAGCTTCCCTCTGTTCCTTAGCTGATAAACATTCCAATAAATAGGTATAGTGCCATCGTTTAATTTAATACAAACAGCTACACACTGCTTAAAACAATAAAATATGTGAACATGAAAACATTACACAGTAAATTGTTAAAGTTACCCATATGTGGATGATTATTATTGACCACGACTGTATGTATGTATGTCACATTAGAGTAATATGTATGTATGTCACACTAGAATAATATGTATGTATGTCACACTAGAATAATATGTATGTATGTATGTCACACTAGAGTAGTATGTATGTATGTCACACTAGAGTAATATGTATGTATGTATGTATGTAAGGTAAGTGGAGGGAGAGAGAGACAGATTACAGTTATATATATTTGTCTTGTTTAATAAACCAGTTTAAGTTTAATTTCTTTGCATAATTTTCCGTATGGACATTATCTTAGCCTTGTTATTTGATTTAACAAAACCAGCATTAAATAACAAGATACAATGCTTTACAAATCAGGGAAATGTCAATAACTGTGAATAGAAACATACTATACAAGTACGTACGGGAGTTCAAAGCGCGCGCCCAAGGGCATTTTAAAATGGCCGCCGAGCAGGCTGGCTGGCGACACTCCTCCCCTATCTAATAACACAGGGTCGATCGCTCTATGTGTATAGCTCTGTGGAGCTGACCATGTATTCTATGGACCCTGGTCGTATGCCTTCTAGTCCGAGCGTAGCCTAATGCATAATATTTTTTACCTAGCTTTGAGAGATACACGAATCTTTTTTTCATGTAATTACCAATCAACTGATGCTTATTTTAAATCAGATGGAGGCCACTTCCGAAATGTTGAGCATTTTTAATTACATTAAGAAATAGCTGGGAACTACTTTACTACACGGAAGGGTACTATGATATCATGTGTAGTGAGGAAAAACATAGCGTGCCGTGCGGCAATGGCATGTCTCTTCAACTGTTCTTTTTTCTCCTGAATAATTGTGAGTACCAGAGATGTAGATGCATATATTTGTTATATAATATGTTTAATACGTATATCTTGTATGTTTTATATATATTTTATATGCATAGTAAAATCATCGTGAGAGTTAATATAAAGAGTTAACAGACAGAATTTTAATTAATAAAAATAAAAATAATAATAATAATAATAAATATATTAGAATATATAATTGATAGATACATATTAATAATAATAAAAATATTATATTTTTTTAATGCCTGCACACCACAGAGCTATATACATAGAGTGCGCAACCCCCCCCCCCTCCCCTGGCGTGTCACCACCGGAAGTGGGTTGGCGGCCATGATAAGTTGCCCTTCCCCTCAACCCGCCAGCCCTGGTAGCTTATGCCAGGGTAAGATATTTAATTTATTCGGTTTTTCATTGATGATATGGTATATTAACTACATTATAGTGACTCACAATATATGAATAAGTATTTCTTTAACCGATATATCAGTGAATGGCTGATTAAATATAAATAAAATACATTTCGGTTAATAGGTGAAATGAGTTAGATAAACAAAACTATCGTTGGCTCTCATCCACAGTCATCTTCTTATAATATATATATACACCGTACTTAATCTATATCATGATAAGTATTTTATGTTCACATTGTTCAGTATGAATGTATGTATGTCACACTAGAGTAATATGTGTGTATATATGCATGTCACACTAGAATGTGTGTATGTATGTATGTCACACTAGAGTAATATGTATGTACGTATATATGTCACACTAGAATAATATGTATGTATATATGTCACACTAGAATAATATGTATGTATGTATGTCACACTAGAGTAATATGTATGTATGTATGTACAGCCGTGGTCAAAAATAATCATCCATATAGGAGTAACTCACGTAAGATTTTGACAGCTTCCCTCTGTTCCTTAGCTGATAAACATTCCAATAAATAGGTATAGTGCCATCGTTTAATTTAATACAAACAGCTACACACTGCTTAAAACAATAAAATAATATGTGAACATGAAAACATTACACAGTAAATTGTTAAAGTTACCCATATGTGGATGATTATTATTGACCACGACTGTATGTATGTATGTCACATTAGAGTAATATGTATGTATGTCACACTAGAATAATATGTATGTATGTCACACTATAGTAATATGTATGTATGTATGTCACACTAGAGTAGTATGTACGTATGTATGTATGTCACACTAGAGTAATATGTATGTATGTATGTATGTAAGGTAAGTGGAGGGAGAGAGAGACAGATTACAGTTATATATATTTGTCTTGTTTAATAAACCAGTTTAAGTTTAATTTCTTTGCATAATTTTCCGTATGGACATTATCTTAGCCTTGTTAATTGATTTAACAAAACCTGCATAATTAGATAACAAGATACAATGCTTTACAAATCAGGGAAATGTCAATAACTGTGGATAGAAACATACTATACAAGTACGTACGGGAGTTCAAAGCGTGCGCCCAAGGGCACTTTAAAATGGCCGCCGAGCAGGCTGGCTGGCGACGCTTCTCCCCTATCTAATAACACAGGGTCGATCGCTCTATGTGTATAGCTCTGTGCTGCACACCCTCCATCGTTTGCCATACATTACCAACTTTACACACAAGTTTCTTGCCCAATCACAACACAGTGCTAAGTTCCTGCCAAAACACTATCTCCAAGGGGGAAAAATAATTCAAAATTATCCAAACACTAAAAAAAATGTTATATAAAACCTAGTCCAGATGGAAAATATGGAATCGACGTTTGTGCGATTTTCCGCTAACTGGGCTACTAAAGTGACTATTATAACGATATGGGACGTTATCACCCAGGATGATTGAAGACTCAGTGTGCAGTACAAGGTGGTTTATTGGTAGGTAACACTTAGGTAAGTTGTGGTTGTGGTGAATCAGGCTGCGAGGTGTGTGAGTGTGTTTGGCTCGGAGTAGTGAGAGGAGCGTTGTACCCTCGAGCCCCGCTTGTAGGAAACTGACCGTGACCCCTGTGTGGGAAGGCGGGAAAACGGCTGGGCCAAGTGAGGGTAGAGAAGCGCAGTCTGAGAATATGTGTACAGCTTGCTTGATTCACTACAGTACCCCCCCTCCCCCCTAAAAAAAGAATTTTGAGATGAGTGAGGGTAATAAAAATAATTACAATTGGTACACATGTGAGGAATGGCCTCACTAAAGACAATATATAAAAAAAAAAAAAATACACATATATACATATATTAAAATGGGGACCACCTGGAAACATACTCATGAGCCATGCTTGATGGGTAGTGTTGCACACAAGAGTACGTGTGAGGTGTGGATTGTCGTATGGTCGAGAAAGGCAAGTGTGTGACTTAATAGTAGGTGCAAGATGTGTGAGGCTGGTTGTCGAGTAGGTGCATGGACATATATTTATGGGGTCGCTTGATGGTACGTCCTGCGTGTGTAGTAAACCCTACAGGTACCATGTCTGGCTCGTTCTCCCGTGGCAATATCTGTGGTGGTGGTGGTGTGACTGGGCGTGTAGGTGTCCGTGGCCGGCTGTGGGGGCTGACAGGATGAGGGGGAGTGGCAGGTACGACATGAATAACAGGAGGCTGGTCCTGAGGGAGATTAAGAGGGATTACACACATGGGTTGAGTGAGGCAGGTTCAGGTATGGGATTAAGCGGGGGTGCGGGTGGGGGTGTAGGTGAGGCGGGTTCAGGTAATGTAGGAGGGGTAGGTACGTTAGGGGGTGTGGGTGGTGAAGGATGGATAACGGTTGCATAACGGTCGGGGGGTTTAGGTGTCCCTACGATTGATGGTGTGTGAGTGGAGGTTGATTGTTGTGATTGTGATGCGTGAGTGGAGGTTGATGGTTGTGGTTGTACGTGTGTTGGTTGTGGGGAGTTGTCTTGGGTAGTAGTGTGGGGTGGTCGTGATGGTGAAGGAGGGGGAGAGGTGCGAGTGTGTGGTGCACCAGTGTGTGCCGGTTGGGGTGAAGGTGTGGGTGTTGGTGTAGTATTGTGTGCGTAGGGTCGGTTGTATGATGATAATGGTGGTGGTGAGGGTATGCCTGTGTGTGGGGGAGCAGGTGTTGGCTGAGTGGTTGGGGAATAGGTGGTGATGGTTGGTGGTGGAATGTTGTGTGTGTTATACCATTGTTGGTACGCTGTGATGTGAGGCTGTGTGTGCGTGAGTGGGGTGGGCATAGTAGGGGTTGTCAGCAGAGGGTGCCTTGGCTGCGTGACGTCATGGTGAGGTGGTGGTGGACGTGTGTCCTGCTGCTGCTGTTGATGTTGGTCAGACTGTGTCACCGCCGGTTTCACGCGTTGCCAGGAAGTCCTGTATGGTTTCCCCCCGATCTGCAGCATTACTGTCGCCTCGTCCCTCTTGATGACCCTATGTGGTCCAGTGTACGGCTGCTGCAGGGGGGTCCTGTGCGCGTCCATCCTGAGGAACAGTTGTAGTGGGTGTTCATAGGTGGGGTGGTGTGACTGTTGTCTTGTTGGTGTAAGTGTTGGTGTTGCCATGATCCCCTTCAGAGCTGGGAGAAAAGATAGGTTGGAGGTGTCTGCCGTTAGGTCTACCACTTGGCTGTGCAACCTCAAATCCTCCCCGAACGTCAATTCCGCAGGTGAGTGGTTCAGGTCCTCCTTGACCATCGACCTGATGGTCAGCAGGATGAGAGGCAGTGCATCCACCCACTATTCAGGCTGTACTGCCCTGAATGGCTCCTTCAGCCGGCGGTGGAACCTCTCGACCATACCGTTGCTGCAGGGGTGATAGGCAGTGGTCCTGTTCCTGCATGTCCCCAGGAACTCAAGCATTTCTTGCCACTCCCTTGACTCGAACTGAGTCCCCTGGTCCGTGACGATGCACGCCGGAGGGCCGAAGTTAGCCACCCAGTCCTGGAGAAAGTGTCTTGCCGTTCCTTCTGCTGTGATGTCAGTCATGGGGGCTGCCGTGCACCATTTTGTCGTACGGTCGACGCACGTGAGTAGATATCTGTATCCTCGTGATGTAGGGAGTGGCCCCACGATGTCTACATGTACCGTGTGGAACCTTGAAGTGGGTGTTGGGAAGTCATGTATCGGTGGGCGTGTGTGTCTACCAATCTTGGAGCGTTGGCATGCCGTACACTCTGACACCCACTCCTTGATTTGCCTCCTCATGCTTGGCCAGACTGCACGACGCGTGATTAACCTCTGGGAACCAGCGACCCCTGGGTGGTTGAGGTTGTGGAAGTGGAGGAATATGGTTCTCCTGAATGGGGCCGGAATGTATGGTCTAGGAGGGTCACATGAGACGTCGCACCACACTCTCACGTTGGGCTCGGCTGCTGTCACTTCCTCCAGCTTCAGACCTGTGTTGCCTTGCAGTAGTTGATGTAGTTCCTCGTCTGTTTGTTGGGCTGCAGCAATTTGTCTGATGTCGAAGGGATGGCCTAGGTGGACTGCCATGACCATCTGTGTCTGAGGTGTAGCCCGGGATAATGTGTCAGCCACTGAGTTGTCCTCACCCTTTACGTGCCTTATATCGGTGGTGTATTCTGATATATATGCCAAGTGACGGGTGACTCTTGGTGACCAGTTTGTCCCCAGCTGCTTCATGGCAGTCGTGAGTGGCTTATGATCAGTTCTGATGTGGAATTGCCGTCCCTCAAGGAAGTGGCTGAAGTGACGTACTGCCTCGTACATTGCCACGAGCTCCCTGTCAAAGGCACTGTATTTCTTCTGTGGTGGGTCGAGACGCTTGCTGAAGAACGCTATTGGGCGTAACGTCCCCTCGACGTCTTGTTGCAATACTGCCCCAATAGCATCCGCTGATGCATCAGTGTAAATGGAGGTAGGTGCGTGGGGCGTGGGGTAGGCTAGCAAGGTGGTGCTGGCGAGCCTGCTCTTGATGCTGGTGAATGCCGCCATTGCCTCGTCATTCCAACTCAGCTTCTTCTGCGAACTCTTCTTTAGTCCATTGATTAGGTCATGTAGTGGAGATAGTGCTTCTGCAGCGTGAGGGACAAACCGATGATAGTAGTTCACTATCCCTAGGAACTCTCTCATCTTCCTGGCGGTGTTGGGTGGAGGAAAGTCCCTGATGGCCTCGACCTTCTGTGGTGGTGGCGTGATTCCCTGTGACGTCACCCTATGGCCCAGGAAGTCTACTTTATCAGCCCCCAGCACACACTTTGATGGGTGAATCTTCAGTCCATATTCCTGTAATTTATTGAAGAGCTGTCAAAGGTGTTGGGCATGATTGTCGTGGTCACTGGATGCCACTAGGATGTCGTCGATGTATACCACCACGAAGTCCAAGCCCCTGACTACCCTATCCATGAACCGCTGGAAGGTTTGGAGAGCATTTCTCAGGCCAAAGTTCATGGCAGGGAATTCGAATAAGCCGAAGGGTGTGGTAATGGCAGTCTTTTTAATATCTTCCTCTGCTACGGGAATCTGGTGGAAGGCGCGGACTAGGTCGATCTTCGAGAAAACAGTACACCCCTGGAGCTTGGAGTGGAAATCCAGGACATGGGGTATAGGGTAACGGTCTGGTGTCGTTACGGCGTTGAGTGCACGGTAGTCACCGCATGCCCTCCATTCACCTTCCTGTGCTTTGGGCACCATATGGAGTGGAGATGCCCATGCACTGTCTGATGGACGTGCTATCCCTTGTTGCAGCATGACTTGGAACTCTTTCTTTGCTGCTTCCAGTCTCTCCGGTGGCATCCTTCTGGGTCTGGCGAAACATGGTGAACCGGTCGTGACGATGTTGTGGCGTACTCCTGGATCTTTGGGCTGACAATCGTTGGTGGCCGACAGTAATTGAGGGAACTCCTGGAGCAGCTGGTGATACTCGCTTGTCTTGGTGATGTGGGTGATGGTGGGTTGTGACTGGCGGCATGATTTGGTTTGTATGTGCCGGCCCGTCGTTTTGTGTAGCAGCATCCTGCCTTTCGTATCAATTAACAAATCATGTGCTGCCAAGAAGTCCAGCCCTAGGATTGGGTACTGTACATCTGGCACCACAAACGGCCACACAAACCATTCCTCGGTGATGAGGGAGACGCCTTTACTTCTTGTGCCATATGTAGCAATGGGTGATCTATTAGCTGCCAGGAGATCATACGCCATGCTGGAGGGTCGCTGTTTCTCCCGATAAGTGGGAGGAAGTACACTGACTTCCGATCCTGAGTCCACCAGGAACAGCTCCGTCGTTGCTAGGTCCTCCACCCACAGGAGGGTGCGGCTGTGAGGTTCAGTGGTGTATGACCTGGGGGGGTATGCCTGTGGGTCCCCAGGCGGATGTGTGGTGTCTCCGGGTGTGGTCGTCCGTGCAGGAGTGTGTCGGTGGAGAGATGTGGCTGGATTCTGGGTGGTAGTACCCTGTGATGTGGTGGCGTCGCTCAATACCCGTGGAGATAATGCAGTGGTAGCGGAAGTGATACGTGGTAGTGGCGTGGTAGTTGTGGGATTGCTGGTGTCGGCGGCAGTGACGTGTCTACTCTCACACCACCGCCTTAGTAGTTTCCCTGGTTGTCGAAACGGTCAGAGTTAGGTGTGTGGCTAGGCCACTGACATGGTGCTCGGCAGTTCCTTGCTTGCCTCCCGTAGTGTTGATGGTACACGCATATCTGCATCTGCTGCTGTCGCCATGGTTGTCTGACTTGGGGCGGTGGTTGATGTTGAGGAGGTGGTGGTAGAGAGAGCTAGTGGTCGTGATTGTTCACGTGGTTGTGTCAATTGTTGTTGTAAAGTGTCTAGGTTTTTATGTATCTCCCTCGTTAATTGTACTAACTCTGCCGTATTGCCGCATGGTTCTGTAGGTTGTGGTTGCATGGAGGAATGCTGAGGTGGTGTGGAGGTGGTATTTACTGCCGTTGTTGTGGTGTTTAATGGGAATCTGTTGCCACTCCATGAGCCCTCTTGCTCGATGTGGGCGTCCATGAGAGAGTCGGCCCGCTCTCCATATTCCTGGAGTGTGAGGTTTGGCTGAGCGATGAGGTGCAGCCGTAACTGGGACGGCATCAGATTAGTGTGTCTTGTTTTCAGTATGAGGTCTGGGAAGGGATTACCTGCCGCTTGGTTGAGCCGTTGCATATGTCTGAGGAGTGCAGATGGGCTCCTCCCGTCCAACTGAACATTTTCCAGGGCCTTGTAGTTCTGTAGGATGGTATTTCCACACGCCGTCGTGATAGCGGCTTTCAGACCCTCATACTGTGACCCAGACGTTAGTGTTCGAAGCGAAGGAGAGATTAAGGCGAATATATCTGTTGGGAGGGCCCTGATGATTGCCCGATATTTCGCCTCATCGGAACTATTATCTCCTCTCCAGATTTCCTCTGTGTGTTGCAACCACGCGAGTGTGTCAGATGAAAATGGAGGGGTGAATGGAATGGATAACGTGGGTGTGTATTGGGTGTTATTCGTGGTGTTGGCTAATTCAGATGTTTGCGCCATATTGTTGGTGAGACGTAAGTTATGCAATGCGGTGTGGGGTGGGTGGATGGATGGAAAGCGGGAGCACGATGGGGTATGGGGGTAAAATATATTAGTCTCCCCGGGAAGAAGGAATCGAAGAAAATGGTAGGAACTCGGGGGAGTGAAGAAAATGGTAGGAAATCGGGGGAGACTGAGTCAGAGTGGGCAGTGATAGAGAATTGTGGTAATGCTGAGGTTAGAGGTGAGAGCGGCGAGCGTGGGTGAAATATATTAACTAAGGTAGAATGGCGGGAAATTCGAATGAGACCAGGAATGATATTTTAGAGAGAGTGGAGGTGGAGGTTAGGGATGAGTGATGCGTGGGTAGGTTGGGGTGAACGTGCGGCCAGAGAATTCCCTAGGGGGTAGAGTGAGAGCGGCGAGCATGGGTAGGTGAAAAATGGATTGCTTTCCTATCACGCACTACATATACATAGAAAATACCTATAAATTGGGGATATGCGGCAATGTGCCGGTACAATAATACTATAGATATGGAAAAAAAAATTGGGGAGAAAAATCACTGGGGAGGGTTAACTGAGAGAAAGATTGGAAAATAAATGTTGATGTGGAGTACTTAATCCCTTTGTGTAGAATGTCGGTTGGTGGCGAAGGGTGCCACACATGGTTCCTCAAGCGCGACCCTCGAGTGGAGTGTGAGATTGTGGTGAGGGGTTAGGGCAACACATGGGGTTATGGAGGACGATATTTTAGTGCGAGATAGGCACTAGCGTTGTCGCTGCACACGTGGAGCTAGGTAGAGTCGTTTCAGGCTGGATGTAATCTTTCCCGGGGTCACCAGTTATAACGATATGGGACGTTATCACCCAGGATGATTGAAGACTCAGTGTGCAGTACAAGGTGGTTTATTGGTAGGTAACACTTAGGTAAGTTGTGGTTGTGGTGAATCAAGCAGCGAGGTGTGTGAGTGTGTTTGGCTCGGAGTAGTGAGAGGAGCATTGTACCCTCGAGCCCCGCTTGTAGGAAACTGACCGTGACCCCTGTGTGCGAAGGCGGGAAAACGGCTGGGCCAAGTGAGGGTAGAGAAGCGCAGTCTGAGAATATGTGTACAGCTTGCTTGATTCACTACACTATCTACTACAGGTTTGCGTGGAAAATCACTGCGTCTGATGCGTGGTGTGGAGGTATAGCGCGCGATTGTTATATTGTCTCCCTGACTAGAAAGAAAATGCTAGAGGCGTGAATTGTGCACCTGGCAGCAACATGCATATTCTTCCTCAGTCACTGGAGGGAGGAGTCCCTCCCTCCCTCCACTGATTTGGCGGTTAATAGCTAGTATTGTTTGAACTGATTAGGCCTGTGCGTCCCGCTACTTCCCTGTGTTTTAGCCTGCTTTTGTTGCATTAAAGGAATGGGTGGAAAGCATACAGACACTCCAACTATTCAAGCAATAGTCGATCTTCATAAAGCTGGGCACAGTAATAAGGAAATTTGCCAGCTAAAAGGATTAAAGCTTAGAACGGTGCAAGATTTGATTCACAGATTTAAAGCTGGCGGAGAGCGGCAGCTCTCTCCCTAAGAAACAGCCTGGGAGGCCTAAAAAAACATCAAAACGAACCAGGAGTTTGTTAAAACGACACTTGGAAGTTAATCCTAGTTTAACAGCCAAAGAACTAAAGGAACAAAATCTTAGCCTTCTTGAAAATGTGTCACTCGAAAAGTGGCGTTCAGTGTTGTGGAGTGACGAAAGCACCTTTTGTGTGAGTGGAGGAGGACCTTTTAAGGTGCATCGTCGCCGTGGCTCAGACGCAACAGATCCTCGCTACACGCAAAAGGTCACCAAACACCCTCCCAGTTTCATGGTGTGGGGTTGTTTTTCTTTTTATGGTGTTGGGGACTTGGTTATTCTACCAAAGAACACCACTGTGAACAAAGTTGTATATTTCGAACTCTTGAATGACCATTTGGAGGACTGCTTTGAAAAAACAAAAGCAGAGATTTTCCAACAGGACGGAGCTTCCTGTCACACAGCTAAAGACGTGATTCAGTGGCTAGATGATTGTGGGGTTGATAGGATATGTGATTGGCCAGGTAATTCTCCCGACATTTCACCAATAGAAAATCTCTGGGCCATCAACAAAAGCAAGCTACGCTCACGTGACATCTCAACACTACCCAAACTTGAGAAAGAGCTCCGTAAGTGTTGGGAGGAATTTAAGCCTGAATACCTTCAAAATCTTGCTGACAGTATACCACGTCGTCTTGAAAAGGTCATCAAGAGGAAGGGCTATGCAACAAAGTACAAATAAGAATAGTAAGTGCAGGTTTTCATAATTTTTTAGTATAGAAATATGGTGCGTCATGCATATAAACAATCCCTGTCGGGGGCACGCAGTGATTATCCGCGCAAACTGTAGTACCATGCGGAATTTTATTGTCTATTTTTTGACATAATCAGAATTAGTCTACAGCATTTGAGTCAACCAAAAACATCCAAAAACAAACCAAAATATTGACCGTGTAGTGTACCAAGCACCAGAAGCTGCCCTCTCTCTGTTTTACTCTTCCCAGAGTTCACTTGTTAATAGGGGCACGAGCGTTCAAATCCTTTCCCTGCCACCGCAAGACAACCCTTTACTCACTTAGCACTGGGACAACCTAGCGTCCAGACCTACTCTCTCTCCTGCTCCTGTCCTTGTCTGCCGCCGCCTTGCTACACCTGGCCAGCGTTCACCACCACGCTGCCCAACCAAGACTACACACTAGCCCTACAAGACTACAAAAGCACTCCCAAGCCTACACAAGCATTCTACAAGTATCCACAAGCTACTCCAGGTGTTCACTCGGCATTCAATCTACTCAGGCAAGCAGGAAGGCTAAATCTGGTGCTTGGGTCACTTACTCCCATGTCCTACTAGTAAGAATAAAGTTATACCTAGTTGTTGTTGTTGTTGATGTTCTCCCGGGGCAGAATGGCCTCCTGCCCCACAGACCCCAGGTACACTCTGGTCGCAGTGAAAAACAAATTAAAATAAAGGAGGGGCTGGCCCTATATGCCTGGGCTACCGAAGCACATCCCAAGGAAATGGGACCAGAGCTTACTGGACCAGGGAGATTGGGGGAGAAGGCTTTGATCCCACAGCCAGTGCTGTGGGCCCAAGTCCACGTTACCACAAGAGCTACAAGTGAGGCCGTACCTTCCATGAGACCAGCCCTGAAGGGACCATTAGGGGGAGGAAGTTTACACTGCTGCATGCAAAGGGAAATGCACCCCCGTGTGCTGGCGGTCCACACAGCAGTGAAAAAAAAAAAAAGGCCTCCGGTTGCAGTACACCTCACATGGATTTTTAATCCATGTGGGCAGATCTCGTCAAATCCACTAGAAAGTGACCAGATCTTACAACAATCTTTATTCTAGCCCTGTGGGGGATAACTAATATTCACAGAGAATAAAGTCAGCCCCACTGGGCCCAGTTATACCTAGTATTGGCATCAGCTGTACACCATGGTAGTAACAAGTCCTCTTGGCTGTTATAACCGAAACAGAATAATTATACCTACTATTAGAATAATTATTGCTATTATCTCCAGGCTGGGCTATTTAACAGACTATCTGATAGAACCAACAAATGGGGAATTTCATGGGCTATGGTTTGGTTCAATCTGAAGTTTTTTGAAGCACCCGAATTAACCAAAATCCACCAAAAACTAACCAAAATTTGACAGGAACAGATGCGGAATTTTATTGGCTATAATTTGGAACAATCTGGGGTTTTTTGAAGAGGCCGAATTGACCAAAATTAACCAAAAACAAACCAAAATTTTAACAGGAACAGAATTATTCTACCTACTATTATTATAATTATTGCTATAAACTCCAGACTAGTCCTTTAAACAAACTATCTGCTAGTACCAATACCTGGGGAATTTTATGGGTTATTTTATTTATACAATCTGGAGTTTTTGGAATCACCCAAATGAAGAGGATGAGTGTACTCCAGCACACTAATGGGCCATAGTATATATATTATTATTGTTTTGAAAATAGTTTTATTTCTCACTGTGGTTGGCAGCCATCTTGGATACTGAAAAATGCTGAACATTGTCCGTCTGGTCTTCATCGGATTTCGACTCAGGACCTCAGAAATATGAAAGATCAGTCATAAAATTTTATATATGTTTTAGTGCCAGGTTCTACTTAACCACTGCTCGGACTATTCTCCAAATAAAAAAATACTACTATCACCACTTTAGCATCTATGAATACTTGTTGTATGAATGTTGTCAATTTCGCCAGTGGAACAAGGGTGCTACGGCCCTTATGGTAATCTTAATGGGATGGCGAAAATATATTGTGTTTTCAAGGTACCACATGAGGCAGGAACTGACCATACGTTCCAAAAGTTTACATATACAGCTAACTAACAAGAGCTATGGGGCGATAGTCATTGGGCGAGGATCCTGATTTACCCGGTTTAACCCTATCAACGGCATCTCACACGGCGATCGTTACTTTGCGACCCTAGGGCTGTGGACAGTATACTGAACGATAGTTTTGAAACACGAAAGGTTTTGGTCCGACAGAATGTAAACAATGCCCCGCGACAGTGACAGTGTTATAACACTTGCTGCTTGGCAAGGTGTAGCCTAGTCTGCTCATTATACTACAAATGATTCCTTGTACTTGCTTTATATTTATATTTTTATTAAATATCTGGTAAATAACAGTAATTCTTTTTAATAAAAATATGGTAATGAGAAATAGTGAATGTCGCTGCTACTTATACCCTATTTACTTATTATATGTGTAGCCTAATATGTATATTCGTCGTGTATAGGCGAGCCCACACTTTAATACGAGTTGCCAAACGGCATTTTGATGGCGATTTCTAGGCTGGAAAAAATGTCCTATGTCGGGCAAAGTTGTATTGGGCTTCCTATTGTGGAACGACTTATTATAACTTATTCAATATTTTTTACATATTTTTAACTTATCTTGGACTTATTTTCATACGAATACAGCCATGAATAAAAATATATATCCTATTATTTCAGAAGAGGCTTTTTAGTCCGCTTATACGCAAAGAAAACAAAATTAGAATGATATACAAACTTATACAGGCCTTTTATAATTATATTTTACATTTTACGTCGTCAATGATAGTAAAAGTACTAAATCACAATAAGATGTTGATAATATATTGGTGTCCATACGATACGGTCTCCGCTGCTGCAGCAACACGTAAACAAACCAACCCAGCACCCAGTGCTTCCATTTTAGGGTAAAATACCCTAAACTAGGGTAATTAGATCCTCTTTAGGGTAGTGTTTAGGGTAAGGCTTAATTTGGGGTAATTTTAGGGTAATTCATAGGCAAAACATATTTTATATGTCAAAATCTATCGAAAATTAAGAATAGTACACAAAGCTGTTGTAGACATGAAAAGAAAGTTGAAAGTTAATTAATACTGAGGCTACATATTTACGTTGCTTTACAATTTTGCTGAACCCATCAAATTATCCATAATGCAGTGTATTGGGGCATAACCCAGATATCCTAAGTTTATTTTCTTTCACTGAAAAACATGATGATCTTTACAAATAGAATTTATTTTAGTTTGTCTTATATATGATCCTAAATGACTGTGTAATAATGCATTACATTATTCAAAGTTACGATGTTGCCGATTTTTTAGGGTAATACATAGTAATTTAGGGTAAAACTGGCTCGATTCTAGGGTAATATTTTCGGAGCTCATGGAGGCCCTGCCAGCGCAAGGTATGCATATTTCTAATGCTAATAAATGTGAAAATATGGCATTTCAACATTTTCCGCTTCATGGTATGGGTCATGCTAAATACAATTGTTAATATTTGTAGGCTGTTATACTCATGCAGTTCATGAAAGCCGCTTAATGCACACATTTCGACTTTTATTATTTACTAATTTATATGAAAAATATAGTATATTCAGCATATATTATGCGAAAACACAAAAGTATGTATTTTTTTATACATTTAAGTAAAAGGTCGTGAACTAGAACGCTAATTTTCTAGTGTAAAATAAGGTATGAAATTTAACTAAGTTACCCATGTCCAGCACTTAAAAGGTCGCAAATAAAAAATAGATCACCATTTGGCAACATCACTCAAAGTGTGGGCTCGCCTATTGAAGCCTATTGTTGTACAGCCCTATTTTTTTTATATTGTGTTCTTTTTAACACTTTTATAAATACGTAGCTATATTCACAATATTAATTATAAGTATATAATCAACACTGAAGGACACTGTGACGGACATTATAAAAATAACTGGCTAAATATGCTGTATTAAATTTGCCGTGGGATGCGTTATATTCTAGCCCATCCTAGCTTGCTCGTCGCTGATTGGTCAGTTTCTCCAGGGAACCTCCGCTCTCTTCCCTTTACCGTGACAAAAATATTGCAATAACAATTTGTTATTTTTTTCTTGATGCCTCACTTATTTCACGTAATATATACTTGGCACTTTAGTAACCTGACAGAATAAAGATAGAGGATTACTTTTATCGTGAAAAAATATATCCATAGCATTAAAAATAAACGATAAAATATGAGTTGAAGTGAAACGAGCAGCTAAAAATGTTTATACCACTTTTTTTATATGGCGATATTTATTTACAATTATTACGCTACCATGACTAAAAATGGGTGGATGATGTAGAGAAAATCCTCCTGCATGTCATGGTGGTATAAGATTGTAGATAAGACAGAAATTATTGCAGGGAACGTAATTTTAATGTCAAGATGTCACTTGACGCTCCAAGGTGGACCCAGTGTTGCCAGGTACAGAGAAATTTCTCTGCTTTAGGGAATTTTGGAGTCCACACAGGGAAATAATATACAGTTCGTTCACGAGTAAACAGGGAATTTTCTACCAGATGAAATACCAAAAAGACCATCAATGTTCAAAAGTAAACTAGGAATAATTGAGGTAAAAAGGTAAAAAGGGAAATTCTGATGTTGAAGTGATAGAAATTTCATCAAGTTGACCTGACAATACTGTCACAGGCGACATTCACATGAGCGCGGGAAAACAACTGCACCCAGTGTTGCCTGGTCAGCTTATGTCATCTGAGCTGGTAACACTGTGTGGGGAATGGTGGCATTCTAGGTAATATAGATTGTATCATTTCCCTCTACTATGTTCCACCTACTCTGATTCCTCACTAAATAAATGTTACCAGCTCAAATGGCATAAACATGATACGTGGTCGCGAATTTACGAGCTCGGGTGTACAGTATATATCGAATTTTAGTGAAGAATAATACAGCTAACTAAACACACCCTGTCTCATTGATGTAAGGAGGGTAACTGACGTTCTAATGACAAACTGGCAACTCATATAGCCACAAGTCACACCACCTCCCACATCGCAATGATCGCTGTCTCCGCTGTGTTAATTGTTAATGTGTTTTTCGTAATATTTCGAAACAAAAAAATACCAAAATCGCTGTAATTTGATACCGAGCCGATATCAACCCGGTTTTTTTCGCTCAGAGTGATTATTGGTTATATTCTCTGAGTTTTGGTAGTACCAAATGTTTAATATTAGGCTTTTATAAGAAAACAGTATTTATTTATGCAAAAAGCCATTGGTGGTATCCAAATGTCACCGTTCTAGCATGAATAGGGTTAAGAAATGGAAGGAGGTAGGCCTGTCTCCATAGATCTGGAAAGCAACCAGAGGACCAGACGTGATTAAAGAGGGAGATATTTTAACATGAGATAATGTTTGTCATCAGGCCCATCACATGTGTTACCACACCCTCAGAGGCTTTCTGATAGTTCTGCTTGGGAGAAAGGTGCATTATACGCAGGTAACCGGACAAAGTGAAGTTAAGTGTCACCCCATTAGTGACTGCGACAATTAAAGTCACCTAGAAGGAAAGGTGGAGGTAAGAGACTATGTAGTTCTTCAAAATCAAGCAGGAGTGAGGGGGACAGATACAGTGAGACAACCATAGTCCACCGGGAGAGGTGGACACAAGTGAAAGTACATTTGAGAGATGTAGCAACAGACAATGGGGAAAAGGGTATATCAACACAAACTAGGAGGCAAGTATTATATATAGAATGAGAGGAGTGAACGAAAGTGTACGAGGGGATTTGAGGTGGTGGTGTATGTAATCTCGTCTCCTGTAGACAGATAACAGGATTAAACCTACAGATAAGGTAACGAAGGTCGATATGATGAGCAGTAAAACTGCGAATATTCCACTGTAAAAGAGCCATAAGTGGAAAGAAAGAGAAAGGTTATCTATTGGAGACAATAGCCTGAATTGGTTGAGACTAACATGGCGTGCTGTTACTAGTTGCATGCGGTGCTCAAACTCACAGGTTACACGGTACACTTGTTTATTGGGTAGACACAGGGTGTAGAATAGTAGTGTAGTACAAGCAATAATCACTCCAGGCTAGTAAGGGTAGAGAAGGAGCACGTGGTAGTGGGGTGAGCACACATGAGGTAGAGCTTGCAAGTACAGCCGTGCTGCAGGAGAGTCGCTGTAGTGGGGAGCGGGCGTAGCAGGAGCGGAGCAGGCGGCTGGACCGGAAGAGAGTTTGCTGGCCTGGTTAAAGCTGGAGGCAGAGTGGGGTGCTGCGAGGCTGACAGGCCCCTTATAAGGCCTCAGAGTGCGCTGGTGGCGTGGCCGATGGGAGCCGACCGGTGCCGAGTGAGAGGAGCGTGCGTGCTCGGCGTGCTACAGTACCCACCCTCCCCCAAAGGGGAAAAAAATTATTTGGTGATATACAAAATGGAAAGGGGGCCTGGTCCTGTGAGAATATAAAATACATACAAAAATTAGGCACATACATAATACACATGGAATTCACATACATATACATAAGGATAAAGAAATACATATACACATATATAATAAGCACGTACATAGTACACGTGAAATACACAATATATATCCAGACATAAATAGCGGTAACATATACACATGTACATACAACAATAATGAACGAAAGAAATGATGTGTCTTTCATACACTGTACAGTAAGTGTACGTGAGTAATACAGTAATCTCTCAATTATCCAACGTATAGCAGCCGAGACCGTGTCTGATAATGTCGAAAGACGGATAATGCATCACTACCCCCCCCTCCCCGCCCGCCCGTAGCTCCTTCCGGCTCACACAATGCTAATAACATTAAGGGGAGCCTCCACTCTCCCCCCGATCTGCGCTCCTGTTAATTTTAGAAGCAAAAGCTCTTTGCCATCGTAATCCTCGTTGGTTTTTACATATACTGACCAATTTTCATTGCAATTGAGCAACAAATAATATTTTTCTCAATTTTTTTTGTGTGTGTGTGTGTGTATGTGCCCCTGTATATGTGTGTAAGTATCCTTGTATTCGGCCTGACCTGACCTTGGGTGAGGTGAGGTGAGGTGACAGACAGACCACACCTCATCCAACCGGCCTGACCTGACCTTGGGTGAGGTGAGGTGAGGTCTGTCTGTCATCAGAACACACCTTATACCTCCCTCCCCCTGTCAGCTACTTATTTTCCTTTCATGTTTCATTCAACTCTGTACTGCTGAAGAGGGAGGTAGTTGCCTCTGAAACGTCCACATTAAATACTTTCTGTCTATAAATAGTGGGTTTTTCTTAGCATGGAAAATATCACTTGAAAAAAAATTTAACTTAAAAATTCACTAGTTAGCGCTCTAAATTTGTAATACCTCCATTTTCTTTATCTTCCCTAAGTTATACAGAGTATGGAGAAGTGGCTGGTGTATGGTAGACTGTTGAATTTTGCCGATTTTTTTTAATGCGCACATACGGACCTGACTGGAGATAAGGATTTCATGCGCCGGATAATGTCGCATGACGGATAGCACGACGACGGATAATTGAGAGATTACTGTATAAGTGGTGGGTGGGAGTTTTAGCACGGGTGTGATTTAATAGTAGGGGATGTTTGTGTGCTGGTCCGTGTGGTGTGGATGTGTGTCTGCATTATGCAAGAGTGAAAGGAGTTTGGCTGGTCGGCGCACAGTCTTGCCAGACAAAGTGATGAAGCTGTCCGGGGGCGGGGCCGGTTCCTGCCTGTCCGCTGGCTCGGTTGGTCTAGTGGGGTGCGTGGGTGTTGAGGCAGGAGCGAGGTCCGGGCGTGGCCGTGGTGGCGAGACATGGCTATGGTGGTGAGGCAGGTCGAGGCGAGGCCGTGGTGGTGAGGCAGGTGCGAGGTCGAGGCGAGGCTGTGGTGGAAAGGCAGGTGTGAGGTCGTGGTGAGGCTACGGAGGCGGAGGCGGAGGCTGGAGCTGGTCTCGAGGCTCAGGCTGTGGAGATACTGGAAGGATTACTGGTGTCAAGGAATGTGGTAGGGAGGTTGGGGTAGTTTTGGGAGGCATAAGAGGTTGTGGGTCAGGTTGGGGAGGCTAAGGTAGGGGGTGAGGGTGGGGAGGAGTGCGCAGCATTCGGTGTGGTTAAGTGGGTGAGGCGGGAGGTAGGGTTGGTGGAGGGAGGAGCGCAGTGTGGGAACAAGACGGGATATGGTGACGGTTGGGGTTAGGTGGGTGTGGCTGAGGTGGAGGTGTGAGAGGGGTAGGTAAGGGGTGAGGTGGAGAGGCTTGGCAAGGTGAGGAAGGTTGGGTAGGTGAGAGAATGGTGACTGAGGCGGTGTTAAGTGCGGTGGTGTGTTGGTGACTGTGAGAGCGCAGGTGGGAGCGGTAGGAGCGGGGTAGGTTGTGTGGGGTTGGCAGAGGTAGGAGAGGAGTAGGGTTGGGTGGATTAGGGAGGGTAGGAGAGGCGCTCGGGTATGAGTGTCGGGAAGGTGTGGGGTGTGATGGTGTGGTGTTGGTGTGGGCAAGAGAGGGTTGAGATTGATGGGCGTGTGTCGCACGGATGGCTGTGTGGGTGCATGTGTGTGGTGAGGTGGCGGTGTGTGTGTTGTGCTGGCTGTGGTGATGGTGTGATGTTGGCAAGTTTTACCTGTTCCCAGTACTTGATGTAAGGGCGGCCTACCACCTGAATGGTGATGGTCGCATCTGTCCTAGCGGTGATGGGGTGAGGGCCAGTGTAGGCTGCTTGTAGGGGTGAATGGTGCGCACCCGTGCGCAGGAAGAGAGAAGCAGCTGTGTAGAGGTCAGGAGGTATGTATGTTTTGTGTGCTGTTTGGTGTCATGTGGGTGTGTGGCGTGAGGTTTAGATGGCTGCCTTCAGCGCCGGAAGGAAGGAGAGGTTGGAGATGTCGAGGTTCGGGGTTGTAACCTGGCTGGAGAGGCGTAAGTCTTCTCCGAAGACCAGCTTCGCAGGCGAATTGTTGAGGTCCTCCTTGGTGGTGGCACGGATTGTGAAGAGGATGAGGGGCAGAGCGTCCGTCCACTGAAGAGGCTGCAGGGCCCTGAATGCCTCCTTGAGGCGGCGGTGCACCCACTCCACCATACCATTGCTGGCAGGGTGGTAGGTTGTGGTCCTATGCCGCCGACTCCCCAGGAACTGCAGCATGTCCCGCCACGCCTTGGACTTGAACTGGGTGCCCTGGTCCATCACTATTAATGCAGGAGGACCAAAGGTGGCAACCCAGTCAGCCAGGAAGTGGCGGGCAGTTCTCTCGGCAGTGATGTCTGCTATAGGAGTAGCCATACACCAGCGCATGGCCCTGTCCACACAGGTAAGGAGGTAGTGGTGGCTGCGTGAAAGAAGTAGAGGCCCCACAATGTCCACATGGATGGTGTGGAACCTGCTGGTGGGGACGGGGAAGTCCTGAAGAGGTGGGTATGTGTGGCGGCCCACCTTCGCCCGTTGGCAGTGGGTGCAGGCGGCAACTCAGTCCTTGACCTGCTTGCGCATCCCGGGCCAGTCGGCGTGGCGGCGTGCCAGCAATGCCGGGGTGGTTGAGGGTGTGGTAGTGTTGGAATACCTGCCACCTGAAGTCTGGCAGGTTGTAAAGCCGAGGGTTGCCGCATGACGTGTCTCGCCATAGGCTGGTCTTGTCGTCGGGGGCAGTGATGTGCTCGAGGTGGAGTCCCGTGTCGCCTTCCAGAAGCTGCTGCAGGTGCGTGTCTGAGGCCTGGGCAGTGGCGATGGCGCTGTAGTTAAGTGGTGGTGCCTGCTGGAGAGCTGAGACGAGAGGGTGATGGGGTACAGACCTCGACAGAGCGTCCGCTACCATGCTGTCCTCGCCCTTGACATGGTGAATGTCTGTGGTGAATTCCGAGATGTATGCCAGGTGGAGGGATACCCTCGGAGACCAGTTGGCACCCTGCTGGTGCAGAGTAGTGGCAGTGTTCAGCGCTCTGTAGTTGCCGAATGCCCTCCACTCGCCTTCCTGCTGTTTGGGTACCATGTGGAGTGGGGCACTGTCGGAAGGCCTAGCGATACCCTGTTGAATCATCACCTCGAACTCCAGCTTCGCCGCCTCCAGCCGCTCGGGGTGCATACGGCGGGGCTTCAAACGCCCTGCCTTCCAGGAAGTGGCGGAAATGTCTGACAGCATCTTACATTGCCACCAACTCCCTGTCGGGGGTGCTGATGGTATAGCGGTTAGTACACTCACCTGGCACGCGAGAGATCCCGGGTTCAATTCCTGGGTCAGTGGAATTGTTGGACAATTTTACTAGCCCCCTATGTCCCTGTTCACGAAGCAGTAAATAGGTACCTGGCTGTAAGAACAAGGATAGCATGCTACCTTGTAGGCTGGGGGAAGATATGTTGATGGCTGGGGGAAGATGTGTTGATGTAAACTACCCAGCACACACAGGTGAGGGAAGATGTGTTGACGCAAATTACCCAGCACACTTCTCAACTACCCAGCAACACACTGGTGAGGGCTGGTTCTATCCAGAAATGAGGTAGGCATCCTCTACCACACCCTGGCCTGTTCTGTCTGTCTCTTACTATCTCTCATTCCTTCTGGGTAGCCAACGAGATCGCCTGATTGGGTGGCACAAGGAAGACCACAGACGGTGGGCTTGTTGGCCCGGGGATACATGCCCGTGAGCCAGCAGTCCCCTTGTCTGCTGCCTTCGAAGAAACAGATCTCACTATCACCCTGACTCCCATTTGGGGGTCCGAGCATCTGTGCGGCTTCGGTCAACCAGACTCGGGACTGCTCGGCCGGACAGTCTGTGGAACTACAACAACTCCCTGCCAAAGGCGCTGCTGTACTTTCGTTGGGGTGGCTCTAGCCGCTTGCTGTGGAAGGCGACGGGCCTCAGGACATTGTCCACCTCCTGCTGGAGGACGGCCCCAATGGCGTCCGCAGAAGCGTCGGTGTAGATCGACGTTGGGGCATCTGGTGTGGGGTAGGCGAGGAGAGTCGTGTCGGCGAGCTTGGCCTTAATCTCCTTGAACGCCTCCTCGGCCGTCTGGTTCCACACTAACTTCTGCAAACCCTTCTTCAGGCCCTTCAGGAGGTCATGGAGCGAGGCTAAGGCAACTACGACGTGTGGTACGAAGTGGTGGTTGTAATTTACCACCCCAAGGAACTCTCGTAGTTTTCTGGCGGTGTCAGGCAGTAAGAACATCCTGATGGCCTCCACCTTCTGGGGGCAGAGGTGTGATGCTGTGCTGGGTGACCCTGTGTCCCAGGAAGTCCAGGCTGTCGGCTTCCAGTATGCACTTGGAGGGATGCACCTTCAGGCCGTATTGCAGTGCGACTGTGACGCCACCAAGATATCATCGATGTACACCACAACCCAGTCGAGTCCTCGCAGTACCCTGTCCATGACGCGTTGGAAGGTCTGAGCAGTGTTGCGTAGTACGAAGTTCATGGCAGGGAACTCGATGAGCCCGAAGGGCGTGGTGATGGCTGTCTTATTGATGTCGTCGTCAGTGACAGGGATCTGGTGGAAGGCACGAACTAGGTCGATTTTGGAGAAGACCGCACATCCCTGGAGCTTGGTGTGAAAGTCCAGGAGTGCAGTATTGGGTACCTGTCCGGCGTCGTGGCAGTGTTCAGCGCTCTGTAGTCGCCGCATGCCCTCCATTCGCCTTCCTGCTGTTTGGGTACCAGTGGGGCACTGTCGGAAGGCCTAGCGATACCCTGTTGAATCATCACCTCGAACTCCCGCTTCGCCGCCTCCAGCCGCTCGGGGTGCATACGGCGGGGCTTCAAGAAGCAAGGGGGTCCAGTGGTGGTGATGGAATGTCTGACGCCAGGGTCCTTGGTGGCTTTGTGTGTCGACGTGGAGAGTAATGCCGGCAAGTCTTGAATATTGGAGTCGTACTGGCTGGCCCTGAACATGTGGATGATGGTAGGAGTAGTATGGCGGCACAGTCGTGTGGGAATGGTAGTGCCTGTTGGCTGGTGAATGAGGGGCATGCCCTTGGGGTATATGAGTAGGTCGTGGGCCGTAAGGAAGTCCACCCCAAGGATTGGGTAGTGGACCTCGGCCACGACGAACAGCCACACAAACCAATCTTTTTGTATGAGTGTGTTGGTCCTGCTTCTCGTGCTGAAGGTGGCAATTGGAGAGAGGTTGGCCACCAGTAGGTCATATGCCGAGGATGCCTAACTTCGGAGCCGGAGTCAACAAGAAACTGTTCGCCTGACCTCAGGTCCTCCACCCACAGGAGAGTGCGGGCGGTGTGGTCATGGACTCGTGGGAGAAGCTGCAGGGTGTAGAGGGTGATGTTCAGCGGGTGGAGAGGCATGGCTGGTGTCCGTTTTGGTAGAGAGGGTGGCATTGGTGTGTGGCGCTGGAGTGGTGTGGCATGAGGGGCAGGCGGTAGCAATGGAGGCGCCGTGTTGCCACCGCCATACTCGTTTCACTGGTTCCGTTTGGTGGAGGCAGGGCCTGTAAGGGCGGCCCAGCAATACGGTGGGTGGTAGTTGCGTGCCTGGGACCCAAACCGCTGGTGCTAGGAACATATGTGGGTGTCCTGCCAGGGTTGTTGATGTGGAGGTGGTGGAAGCACCCGTTGTGGAGGTAGCTGGCAGGGAGGTGGGGCCCAGCTGTGATCCTGTAGGGAGGGTGGTGACTGAAGGCGGTCCACCTTAGTAGAGTGCCTCAAGCTGACACAGGATGGTTATGGCATCGAGGGCGGGCGTAGGTCATATTGCTGGTGGCGGGTTGCTGTTGTGATGGTGGGGTGGCGATGGCTGCGGAGGTGGGTTGTGGCGGCCATGCCCCAGCATGGTCGTTGTGGGCCTCCATCAGTGTGTCAGCCAGTTCTCCGTACTGTTGGAGTGTGAGATTGGGCTGGGCTAGGAGGTGAAGTTGCACCTCGGGAGGCAGGAGCCGGGTGTATCGCACTTTGAGGATGCAGTCAGGCAAGGGAGAACTGGCAGCCGCGTTCAACTGCTGCATGTGTCGCAACAGAGCTGACAGGTGGCGTCCCTCCACTTGCACGTCCTCCAGGGCCTTATAGTGCTGCATTGTTGACTTCCCGTGACCCGTCGTGATGGCCGCCTTCACCCCCTCATACTTGGAGTCGGGGGTGAGGTTGTTGAGAAGTGGAGTAACGGATGCAAACACCTCCGAGGGTAGGGCGCGCAGTACAGCCTGGTACTTCTCTTCATCCTGAAGGGCGTTGCCGTGCCAGACCGCTTCAGTGTGGGAAAACCACGTGTTTGTCGAAGGAAAAGAGTGAAACGTAAGGAATGTGGCATGTGGGGTTGAGTGTAGTGTTGTGTGAGAGCATGACGGTGTTTTGTGAGGGTGGAGAGGTGGTGGGGGAGTCCGTGTGTGGCGACGGTGGTGGGCAACATGGTGGTGTGAAGGTGATAGGTGGTGTGTGTGTGGAGCGGCGTGTTGTTAGGTTTTAGAGGCGAGAGAGTGTGGGGTGGAGGTGAGGGCTAAGAGGGTAGTGACATGTGGGTGAACTGGGGGTACGAAAATATGGTGGATGAATATAGGGAAGAGTGGCGAGGTGTGTGTGGAGTGGCTGGGTAGCGCACAGGTGGAAGGGAGAAAACAATGTGTGGACGTGCGTGTGCATGTGGCGAGAGGCTAGTGGAGGTCGAGTGTCGTGGGGAGACGAGGTTGGTGGTGGAAATGGAATATATGTGGAATGGGGTTGTGAGCGGTATGACGTAAGGATGGAGAAAATATTGGCGTGGGTGGAGGGTGGGTATGAGGTGTACCACAAGTGGAGAAAAAGAAAATGTGTCATACGTGTGTGTGGAGTGCAAGGCGGCGGCCAGACTAGAGTAACACAGGTATCACGTAATAAGATAGTGGGAGGGCTAGAACACTGTGGCAAGCACATAGAACACAGTGGCGCAAGTGTATAGTCCTTCACCAGGGGTTATGATATGCACAACACTAGCACAACAATATATACACAATAAACAGAAGCAGTATCCCTTGTTCTAACGTGGCCGTAGTAATGAGAGAGGGGGAGGGCTAGAACACTGGGGGCGAGATTAAAGAACAAATTGGCACATGTGTACAGTTCACAGTCCTTCACCAGGGATACTATATCCACGACACTTAATACACAGTAGACAGATGTAATATCGGTGCTCCTTGATGCGTTGGTGAGGTTGGCGATGTGGTGTACTTGTGAAATATGTGTGTGTGTGTGTGTGTGTGTGTGTGTGGGCACAGAATAGTATGCACGGGAGACACAATATATGGTGGTACAAAACAATAATAATAATGAAATATGCAAGGACAAGGAATGGAGGGAATGGAGGTGAAGCTAGGGGAAGTGGAGTAGCACAAGGATGTGTGTGTGAAGGGCAAGGAAACACGAACTACAGGGTAGCGATAGGGCAAGCACAAAGAAGCAGGGCTGGCGAGAATGTAGGAGAGGAAAAAAAACTGGCAAGGGATAGTAAATACGAGAGAGGAGAACACGTGGTATGGGGGAAATAAGGGCTGGGAACAAGTGCAAGGGCGGCTAGCGACGAAGGACACAGGCAGGAAAGGCTGGGGTGAGTACACAGGGAAAGCGAACACGTGGCCTGGGGCGAAGAAAGGAGGGCAAAGTTGCCGTATGGGCGGTAAACAAATATGGCGTGGGTGGGGGAAGCATGCGGGGGTTGCTGAGTAGTGCCAGAAGTGGAAGTAGGGGGTGAAGCGTAGGTGATACGTAGCAACCACGTGGTGTGGCAAAGAAGAATGAACACGAAAAAATAAGGGCACAAATGAAGTGAAAATGCAGAATTGTGTACAGCAGAAATATCGGGGCAGAAAAAGATGTGGGGAGGATAACAGGTGTAGCAAGTGGGGAAGTAGGGAGGTCACACGTGGGGGGTAAAGTGAACAAGGGACGTGGTGGGGCCGTGGGACATGGAGGGAAGTACACAAATAATGGAAAGTACAGGGAGGGAATGAAGGAAACTGCGCATTAACACTGTACCTGGGCTGTAGTTGTTGTGGGGGTTGTGGTACCTGGTTGTAGCGTGTTGTATGGGATGTAGCGCAGGTGGTGTGCTGGGTGTTGTGGTGGCGTCCCACGTGACGAAGGTTGTAGAGGCGTCAGTTGTCCCAAGTAGCGAAGGTTGTAGAGGTGAAGGTTATAGGTCTGTTTTGTAGATGAGCCTCATAGGGAGATGTGTAGGGCTTACTTGTAGGGTGTAGCTTGAAGCTTGGTTGTGAAGAAGTTGGTTGTAGTGTCATTACCGAGCTGGTGTTGTAGCGTTGTAGATGTGTTGTGGAGCAGGTGTACAGCTGGTGTAATGCTTGTGAATAGACTTAGGGGTCACCAATTGTAACATAGGGTGCTGTTACTAGTTGCATTGGGTGCTCAAACTCACAGGTTACACGGTACATTGGTTTATTGGGTAGACACAGGGTGGTGTTGTTGAATTTCCTCAAGCTGTCTGTCCGAGCAGCCCTCAGCCAGACACAGGGTGTAGAATAGTACAGTAGTGTAGTACAAGCAATAATCACTCCAGGACCAGGCCAGTAATGGTAGAGAAGGAGCACATGGTAGCAGGGTGAGCACACACGAGGTAGAGCTTGCAGGTAGAGCCGTGCTGCAGGAGAGTTGCTGTAGTGGGGAGCGGGTGTAGCTGGAGCAGAGCAGGCGGCTGGACCAGAAGAGATCTTGCTGGCCTGGTTAGAGCTGGAGTCAGAGTGGGGTGCTGCGAGGCCGACAGGCCCCTTATAAGGCCTCGGAGCGCGCTGGTGGTATGGCCGAGGGGAGTCGACCGGTGCTGAGTAAGAGGAGAGTGTGTGCTCGGCGCGCTACAAGACGAGCATGTAGGTGTATACTTAAAGGGGGTCTGAGATGGTTCGGTACGACGAAAGCCTGGAGGCATAGGAAGATCTAGCAAGGATGAATATGTGGGAACCGAGTCTTGGGAAATGGGAGGGGAGGGGGGAGGAGCCAGGGGAGGGCCATGGGTAGGCAAGGAGTGGGAGAGGATTCCATGAGAGTAGGGGGCGTATCAGAGACAGGTATGCCTCCTGCATCTGGAGGGACAGGGGTAGGAGGAAGTCCAAGGGAGGGGGTGGACTTCTACTGAACAATTAATACGAGAGGAGATGTCGGGAGGCTCAGAATTCAAAGACTCTGTGGCTTGAATATAGCGACTGATGTGGTCAATAATTTCATTATGGAAACATTGAGTACCTGTGGTTGGGGGAGAGTTATTCGAGAATTGATTCAATAGAACAAGTGTAAAGTCAAGCACCACAATCACTAGCCGACCTGAGACGGAGCCCGAGATCTAGAGCAGGCGGTTTCTGGATGACAGTCCACCCAAAGCCTCCATTGGTTTGAGATGTGTGTGGTCTCGTGATGGTTTGGGTGGGCTGTCGTCCAGAAACCGCCTGCTTCAGATTTCGGGCTTCGACTCAAGTGGGCTAGGGATTGTGGTGGACAACTGTACTTTACAATACATTATTGCACTGCTAGCACATGACAGCAAGACTATGTAGTACTAAGCCACTTTATCATGTTATACATTTGCTGTGTAATGAGAGAACAATACTGTACGTGGAAATAGAATGTAGCACAGCACACCTGAATCAAAATGGGTTCTTTTATGCCTCTATCATTATTGATACTGTACAGTAGTTCGATATTTAATTCTCAGGAAAGTGGCATAACAACATCATGAGTTATATTTATTTAAAAAGTACATAGCAAATCCACAAATGGGTATCATCTAAGCAGTGAACTACAAAACACATGATTAAATTATTATAAAAGTAAGTCTTGCAATGCATTCTTAACCCAGAATATTACTCACTTTAGAGTAGTCACAACAAAATATTCCACAAGTTTTAGTTTGATACATAATAACACTGAAACAAGTGAAAATTGTATCAAAACCTCAGGAATCTGTTAGAATATAGGGAGAAAAATATTTTCTTTGTGACAGTATATCACCGTTAAATCATCACAATACTAAACTATCAGTGCTTCCTCTGGCCTTACTCATGCAGGGCAGCTGGAAATTTAAGACAAATGTTCAATGTTTGCTGTGAACAGGACACATCTGGTGTCTGAATGGGAACAAAATTATAACTACAATATCATTATCAGGAACAGATGGCATGTCAGAACAGGAAAAATTAAATAATCATCACCATCATTACTGCTATTACGAATATCATCATCCACTCTTACTGAATAATGTCTCAACAGATAGAATCAAATTCTGAATTTTTTGTTCCTCAACTGGAAGTAACCCCTCATACTAAATATGACCTCCATGGAGCTTCCCCTTAGCGGTAGGCGCCAACCTTGGCCAAGCAAAAAGTTCATTAGATGTCTAAAAAGATGAAAAACAAATACAAAAATATCCATTATCTACAAAAAATCTGCAATTTTTGCCAGAAAAACTACAAATACCGGTACAAATAAAAAAGCTGAGAAAATTGCCAAGCAATCATCAAGTACAATAATTTGTCCAGCATTCCTGCTCAAACCAAAATTTACAACATATAAGGCCTTCTTTGCAATATAATCTCTGCAGCTTTAGAAATTCAGTTTATAATTCACATTACAACCTGGTTATTATGGCAGTAGGTACGGACATAGTGGAGGATTATGAATAGTATATGGTAATGAAAATATTAGGTGGAGTACATTTAAGGTTCCCTGTAATGCCTGATAAAGTTTTCTTCCTTGGTCTGCAAAGCTAGAGAGAAAAATAGAAAAAATAGAAATAAATTCCACCAAATTTAGGCCATATGTCAATTTGTTTATACAGTACAGTAGGCTACTTAGGTAACAAAGGAAGGTAGGAGGGGTGGGGTGAAATAAAAAGAGAAACAATGTTTTTCTGTGTGTGTGTTTTACAACTTTTGAATAGTGGGTTTTGGATGCAAGGCTCCTGACACATCCTATATTAAGAAAGGTATACTCTGTTTTGTAGTTCAGGAACACAATGATCAGGAAAATTTTGGATTGAACGACTGTGAATACAGCTCTCTGAATTATCTTCATAAACACCCCGAGAACAGTCAAATGCTAAATTTCAGTCATACTGTACTATCACTATCACAATATTAGCAAATCAGAGCAGACTTTTTCTTTCGCCTGTTCATCCACAAGGAACCTTAAAAATCTCCCAACCTATATTGGCAGTGGTATGCTTAATAAACTATGTACAGCAATGTGTGGTGAAGTATAGTGCAATTGCCTCTGAATGGTCCTTTCTGCAAGATGTACAGCCTACAAATGTGATTTGTGGCCAATATGGTAGGATCAGTTACCTTCAATACACTAAGCTCATCAAAGGTTCCATAATCCCTTGTGAAACCTCTTGTCAAAATGTATCCATCACAATTGCGTATATCTTTTCATTTACACCTTTCTGATTTGTTGACAAAGGGTGTTGACCTATGAGTGGAACGCATATAAAAATACTTGAAAGTTTTAATGGAAAACTAACACTATTTACATACCTTACTGGAAACAAGTAACTATTATAATGATCCAACATTTTGACAGAAAGTAACAGTGTTATGAATAAAACTCCACTATATCATACAGTCTGGACAATCCATGACTGTATCATCCTTCCACAGCAAATTTTTTTGTCATTTAAACTTTCACACTTGTTACAAGCACAAACGAGTACTACCATATTTTGTGCTTTCCTGCACAGCATTCATATTGTATGGTATCTGACCGTCTCCATCAGCTGACATATTATGATGGTTCACATGTTTGAATCCTTAGTGTCAAACATCAGCTTGGAAGTTAATTGACTTTCTCATTTTTCAAAAATATTAATTATTTAACAAAAAAATGCTTCAAAGCCTCAAAGGCTCCTAGACTGGTTGAAGAATATTGACCTTTCACTCATAGTTTAAGTAACTGACATGTACTGTTAATTAGGTTATCTTATTAAATGGTTCTTTTACCTACAGTTTGCCTATTTGCAATAGCTTACACATACAGTACTCTTTGACCTGTTTAACCCCCTCATGCCACCATTCACTAATGACTTGTAAGTACTGTATATGACATAAAAGTTTTTGCATGAATTAATTCAAATCTCGCAGAAATCAAACATCTGAAACTTTCCCAGCCAACTGACAGGGACTGCACCAAAGATCACACACATTAACAATATTCACACACATCCTATAGCAATAAAAGCATGAAGAAACAAACTCACTGTTAATATAAAGCTGAAAAAATGGAAATTATTCCATCCAAACTAGGCCATACAAGCCTTGTAGCCTGACTAAGGTTACAAGAGGGCACTATACCTCCTCATAAGGTTTATGCATAGCACATTGTTATACCCATGACCTCTTTAGGTACAAGGCAATAACATTAACACTGCAGCAACCTGATGCATCTGTATAAGAGGGTTATGGAATCAGAAAGTAAAAGGATTACTGTCAGTGATCATACCATCATGGAATGGTATCATGAGTTTTTTATATATTTTAGAGCAATGCAATTTTGGGAAAGGCTGTCTCCTCCATTTACTTACAAACTCATGATTCATTGCTGTAAACTAGACTCATTACAAGTACTAATGATTGGAATAAGGTTCAATTTCATAAAAATGTACACTTGATTTGTATACATTCAAATGACAGGAACTTCACTAAGTAGTGATTTACAATTGAATTTTGCAATAATTAATGACTGGTGTGTTCAGTTATGGTTACTGAAGTGTCTGATGTCTGTGCTGTGTTAAAGTTAAATTTAGTAGACTGGGTTAACAGAAATGTGTATGATTTAGTTAAAAACAAACACACAAGGCAGCTACTGTGAAACTAAGTGTATCTTTGTCCTGGAGACTATTTTTAGTTGATAAATTCACATTTATCATTTTGGACATACAGTACCTTCAGTGACTACAAAAAGTATTTTTACATAAGGTAAGATGAATGTGGAAATGAATAACATTACTCCTATTGCTTTGGTTGGCTTGGCATGAGTCTCAAACAATTTCCTGTCACCAACTCTTTCATGCTGTTTAACACAAGGTTGTAAACATTGGCTTTTGAGAAAATTATATATCCTACAGAGGAATTCTTGTCTGATACTGTAATATTGTACCTCCATGGGGATGGGAGACATTTGACCACCATATAAAGTTACCCTATGTAATTTACATCAACACATCTCTGCAATTAACCAATAGGCTACTTGTTTAAAATTAATTGCATGTACAGTACTGTAGTACAGTATACCCTTCCTGGGAATACAATATTTCTTACCAATTTAAAATCTCCAAGAAAACTTACTATATGATTGATATCTTCCTTACCTTGCTTAAATGTCTGCATTGGCCTGTTCAATATTTCAAGGTCAGAAATGGGCAGGACCATGGTCATTCCATACTGTACATCTTCCCACCACTGATGTTGCACTCACTCTTCCAATCATAATACTGTATTGTATATATATACACTATATTTTCTTCATTTTAATAAATGGAATATATAACCCATCACACTGTATCACTACCCCTGACTGAACATACCATACACTGTTAGAATTACAATGTTTTACACTCATGGCCAATAGTCCTGCAACACCTTCGAATGAAACAAGCCTTGAAAAATGGTGCAAAACCACAGCTATTGGTATCAATTAATGGTTCTTAATATTCAGTTTCATGGTTCACTTTCATTCGCCCACTGCCGGACTTTAGACGGTGATTGTACCACTGCAATCAGAACATCATCTATTTATTCATATGAATTGAAGCCTTGTTCCTGTATGGAAACTCCCATTACCCCAGAAAGTACCAGACTCTTTTTGACATTATGTCACACTTACTGCCAAGCCATTTACAGTTTGAGAGGGGCACTAAGAAAACTGTTTGGGTGGATAAGGAATGTTAGTATATATAAAGCACAAACCTTGTCCAATTTTAGGTACCAATGGGTTATGACATTCTTTGAATTATATATGAAGTAATTTGAACTACTGCTGGTGAGTGCAGAATAATTTTCACAACCATAGGTAATGTGGTGTACAGTATATACACATGCACATGAAGCACCTGAAGTACAGTACATATAATACAGCTACTGTATATAATAATGTTCAGGCCAATTTTTTTTTTTCAATTCCACTGTAATACATCAAGATGATAATTACAAATTATATAATATTCCTTAAACACACTTCTATAAACAAATAATTGGAATGGAAAACACACTCAGCAATAAGATCTTATATTCATTTGCAAGTAATAACTTTCAGTCTCCCCTCCATGGCCATTTTACTTTTATGATGGAACATTTGGCAGACCTCAGAAATCTCACATTTACCTGGCAACTACAATACTTTTGGATGTTCAATTTTTTTATGAACAAGTCTTAATATATGGGCCTGGCACTGAGCACAATCATATCACTGTTCATAAATATATAAATCTGGCACTGTAGGCTATAGGTTAAGGACTGTCCAAGGTAGAATAGCAACAACTATAATTAACCAGGTAAAGTTTTACTGGAGGCTTGCCTATACATCCCAAAGAAGCTATTCACTTCTTGCCTGCAAGAGAACCCTCTGAGGTGGTTTGTGTAGCAGAGTGTAATATGTTGCATTGAGAAGTGTTCAAGCTTGGGTACAGATAATTATAGCTGGTACAAGTGATATAAATATCGCTGTCTATCTTCTGTAACTGAAACTGACCTGATAACAATACCCATTGTGGCTTTTTATTCATGTTTTACTTCATTATTTTCACTTCAAACCTCAGGCTTATGATGTCTAGTTACTTGTGTAGCGAGATGCAAGACACCTGCATAAAAATAATTATTACCCATGCATACAAATTGCAAGTTGCAAGAAGCACACATTAACATAATTACCCTGTAAGCATAATATAGTGAATTCCATCATGTTACTTGAGTAACCCAGTATAAGTTAATGATTTTTGTTTCAACTACATAATCTTACACCTGAATCATTATGCAAATTAACAAAGAAAATAAATCACTACATGAAACAAGAAAACTGCCATTCCTCACTAACATTGTGACCCTAGAGAAAAAATACTACTGTAGTTACTTTCTGCATTCTGGTTTCTCTTTCCGAGTGTTCATACCACAACTAAAATTTTGATTGCAGTGCAAATATAATCAACCTCTCCGCTATGAATCTTCAGAAATAAAATATGAAAAGCATAAATAAATTTCTGGTGACAAAATCATGTCAGACTGTGAATTTGAAAACACACTAAGTAATTTTAGATGGCATATTTATTTCAGAATAGTATGAGACTACTTATATCAAGCATTCATTATTTTTCCTCAATAATAATGCATACAGGCTTCTTAATTAAGTTCCAGTACACTTGAAACATCACAAATATCAATAAATATTGACAGTTGAAAGAACCTGAATTGTTATACAATTATGATTCTAAGAGGGTGCCAAATTTCATGTAATTAAGAAAAGTAGCTTAAAGAGCATTCACAGTGCACAGGCAACAAAAACCACACAGATTATGTAAAAAAAATTACTCTGAGAACACTTGTGGTATCCACAAAATGCAGCTTCGTTACATGCTAAAACAATGATTGTGGCAAACTTCAAACATGAATACCACTGTGTCTAAATGATTAGTCGCAACTGTGGCTGAGGGTGAAACAGGGAAGTAGAAACTACTGCACAAAATTGATGTGACATGCCACTACCTGTGAATGCCCACTTTGTCTTAGTACTGTACTGGACCATTTTTTTTTTTTTTTTTTTTTTTTTTTTTTTTTTTATGGAGTGAAACTGGTCTCCCTCCATATATTAGCTTATACATACAACCATTAGTTTCAAATGTCAATAGAGTAAGGAACAATTTCGATGTACGAACTGAAGTGACAACACAGCGGAGGGTTGACAGTAGCATCAACTGACATCTCTGGAGCAAACGATATAGTAAGTAATAACACAGGATGCCTGCCCCACCATCATGGCGCATGATACAGTACTTGGTAGTAGGGATAGTGGAGGCTTGGAGGGAAAGTGGTGGCAGGGCAATGAACCTTAACTTAGGAGGAGATCTGAAGTGTGACTGACTGGAGCTCATAGAAGATGAGAATGAGAGGGGGAGGTAGGTAGGTAGAGAAGAGAGGTGGAGGAAGACAGGTAGAGAAAAGAGGTCGAGGCACAGTACTAGGCATGGAGAGAAGTAAAAATGTACCGAGAAGAAAGAGACAAAGCGATTGTGTAGAGAGGTATTGTTGTAAATAAAATGAGGGCAGAGTGATGGGAGTGTGTTTATAAGTTACAGTAGCATGGTCAATAACAGGAAGGATGAGATTCAGGAGGATCATAATAAACGATACGGAACACTAGATACGAGAGTTAGGAAAGTACAATGAGTTGGAGATTAGGAAGTTGAATTAGAGGTAGAGTGGCAGATTTGTTAAAAGAGACGTAGAGTGAACAGCGGTGAAAAAGTAGTGACCAGTGGAATGGGAAGGAGGAAAGAACAGGCAGAGTGAAAAAGAAAATATGAAAGGGAGAGTGAAAAAGAAAATATGAAAGGGAGAGTGAAAAAGAAAATATGAAAGGGAGAGTGAGGAGGGAAAATAAGAAAGATGAAAAGCACAGAATGGAGAGTTCTGTAACTCGAATAAGGAGGAAGAATGGAAAGTGATATTGAAATGGCAGAAAAACTGTAGAGAGGAAGGATATAATGCAAGATATTTCTAGATAATTTAAACTCTAAGTGAAAAGAACGAGAAAATAGGTAGGGCAGAGTATAGTAATGGGTTGAATAAACATGAAAGGTAGATGAAATCAAAGTGGCTGAAATATATAGAGGAGGAGAAGCAGCAACAGCAGCAGCAAACAGTGTAAGGAGAATCTGAGGGAGATCAACCATTTACATCTAATCACAGGTAGAGTTAAGGGGTAAAATGTTGGTGAATTTGAGACTACAGATTCATTCACACTGTGGCCAGAGACAGAAGGACTCAATTTACATGGTTTACTTAGTCTTAATGTAACAGGTTAAACTAATCATCAGCCTCAAATTCACCAAAAATATTTCCTCCCTTAATATTAATAATAAATATTGACAGCATTAAGGCAGGATATCTTCTGAACACGTCAAGTTTTGTATTTAAGATCATCAACTAAACTCGAAACAAAAATGGCAATGAGGCGAAAAATACATCATGTTCGAGTATGAAAATAAATACACTTTACACACCCTGAGTGACTGTGTGTGACAGAGTTCACACACTTATTTATTAACACTAGTACGGATAAAGACATTTGCACCTGGTCTAGTAGCTGGTGAGCTGTGTGATTGGCAACTGCAGTATGAATGCGCTTATACTTGGATATAATCTCACTGGCCTTACACCTCTTAACACTTTCGCGCACAGCTGAAGCCTATTACATTTTAGAATTTTAAAAATAACTTTGCGTTCGTGCACTGACGCTACTTTGGCATCCTAATTTTGGAAAAACCCTTGTTAAAAATCAACCATTGGGCAGATTTAGTTCAAATTTGGATGCCATATAGGGGTACTCTACACTGGTAACATATGAAATATAATGAAACACACACTGTCTGGACAGTCTGGCTGTCCGCCTCAGTCAGTTTCCCCAATTCAAACTAGCGCGCCATAAGCGAGGTATGTCCTGCCACACCCAAGCATGCAATTTAAACAAAACCAGGCCGTGCAAATGTGGCATTACTGTCTCATAAAATTGCATGAACAATCTCAATAACCGGACACTTATTAACATAACTTTTATGATATCAAAGTTGCAGCAAGTAATACTGAAACTGCTAATAAAAAACACAATACTGAGTAATCTATGGATGACTGATAAGCTTTTTTTACATAAACATCTTATTAAACAAACCATACCTAACACAGTACAGTTTGCAAGAGTTTTACATTCAACACAGTAGTGTATGCCACTTTCTATTAATTGCACATCTCATTAACAATGCAATGTTTTGATACGGCCTTAACAATTAATTTAAGGGAATGAAAGAAAACTTCCCAAGGCCTAGAAGACCCTGTAGGACAGGGTCACTTAGGTGAACAAAGCCATTTAGAATGGCAGGTCGTTTAATAAGATAATAATTAAATTAATATTTTGTTACCTGATTATCTTTAGGTTACTTTATTCTGGCCAAGCTTAATATAATTGGGGCTTTACTGTATTTAAATTTGAAGAGCCTGGCTGAAGAAAATTCTTTTATGTACAGTTACCAGATATCACCCACAACACCAGGTCACTATTCAAGGATCAAATGCATCCCGTCCTATATACTGTGTATATATATATATTCATAAACTTTTATTATATAAAAATCACTAATACATACATCACCTACATTATATCACAGCTGAAAACCTGAATATCCATCAAACAAACCTCAAAATATTTATTCTTTTCCATCAGTAAACACAAACTGTTTGCATTGACGAACTGTACATTCTGTAGCTACTGAAAGTTGTTTCATTTCAAAATATCATGAGGCCAGAGTGTGAATACTCAGGGACTATCGTAATTTGTAACTTTTGTGGTAGTCTTAAGTCTACACATCTCCTAATACTATATAAAGTCCCTCATTAGGGTATTAGCTTTCCGAACTCTCCCTCTGCTGCTGACATTGTTCGTTTCCTCTTCCTCCTCATCCTCCTCCTCCTCCTCATCATCATCATTGTCATCATCATCATCATCGTCTTCATCATCATTGTCATGGCTGTGTCTCACTCGCTTCATCTGTCTCCTGTCGATTTCCTCAGACTCTGAATCACTGTCCAACATTCGCTTTCCCCTCCCAGCAGCAGCAGCCTTCATCTGTTGTGGTCTCCCTTTCCCCTTGTTGTTCACCCCAGGGGCATTACCAGCCCAATCATTTTCCTCTGTGCTGGATTCATCAGAGCTATCCTCCTCATCATCATCATCATCATTGTCATCTCTGTTATACCGAGGTGTAATGACTTTCCCAACAATTCTACCCTTGTGCTTCACCTCATTGACAATAATGTTTTGAGAAGGAAAGTTTATGGGCTGGTATGGGATGGGGTCCTGGCCAGCCTTACGCACGGATATGAACTCAGGCATTTGCATCACCTTGTTAGTCGTCAGTTGCTTCTTGCTTGGTGCTGACTTTATGGCAGAACCTGTCTTCTTTGGCGGATTTTTCTTTTTTGGCACGGACTTTTTGAATTTTGTATTTTTTGAGTTTTTACTAGGTGGATTTTTTTTCTTTTTAGCAGGTTTAGCCTTTGGTTTTATTTTTTGTTTGGCCTTTTTCTTCTTCTTTTTGGTCTTCTTCTTGGTGCTATAGTCACTGCCATCCTCACTCTCTGACTCTGATGAAGATTCGTCTGAGAGGTCAGCATCGTCAATGAAGTCCTTATCAACATCAGCATTGAAGTCTGACTCTTCCTCCACATCACAGTCATGTATGATTTTCCTGGCCCGGCGTACACCCGATGCGACCCCTTGCTTTCTTCTTCCCTTTTTAGATGAGATCTCTTCCTCCAGACTCTCTTCAGAACTAGACTGTAAATCCTCATCATCGAATTCAACTTCACTTTCATCTTCCAAGGGCTTCTTGGGGTGTCCTCGCTTGATGAGAGGTGGAGGAGGGGGTTTGGGGGTTTGGATGCGTTTAGAAGGCTTTTTGTGTTTTTCTGAACTGCTGCTGCTGCTACCACTACTGCTGGAGGAAACTTTTCTCTTTTTACCACTGGCAGCTACTTTTTTTGCTGTCTTCTGAGGGACAGCACTGTCCTCATCAGATGAATCTGACGAGCTGCTATCTTCACTCTCATCGTTACTCCTACTCAACTCTTTTCTCCTTCCCATCTTCTTACTCTTCTCACTCACTTTTTTCGTCATGCCATTCACACCTTTAGGCTTTTTCGTCCTCTTCTTCACACCATCATCACTTGAGCTTGCCAGCCTATTTTTTATCCCACTCAGTTGACCATTAGTTCTCTTGGCACTAGATCCTTTGCCTTCACTAGTGCTTTCACTATCACTGTTACTGCTGCTCTCACTCTCACTTTCTGCAACTGGAGTTTTCTTTATCATTTTTCCTATACGAGCTACAGGTAGTGACGGGGGTAAGCGTGGAGCCACCAACTCCTCCTCTTCACTCTCCTCATTGTATTGAACGGTTACGCGACCCCTATTTCGAGTGGCCACTCCTTTATTTTTAATTTTGGCTGTTGACTTGGAGGGACGATTCCTTGGGCTATACTCCTCCCCGGAATCTTCCTCCTCCTCCTCCTCCCCATTCAGCATCTTTTTCCGAGCCACCCGACGTGATCGCCTCTTCTGGTCCTTTCCCGAAGCCTTGGTGATGCTGGCTTCAAGCTCATCATCTTCATAATCATCATCATGATATCCAGCAGGATTATCCAGAGTTGGGGAGAGGGAATATGAGCGGAGAGGAGGCACCACCACACGCCCAGAGGAGGTGAAGGATGTTGGGGTTCTCCTTGAATCAGGGTTTGTCTTCAATGTTGGGTCTGAAATAACAAAAATTTAAATTCTTAATGTGCAATCTATGTTATGCTTTCTTCTTAAACAAGGCAAAAGTGATCAAATGTGTCTTGGCAAAATAAACCTAATAATGACATGACAGAAATATACCATCCTAACATATAGCAATAGAAAATAGTCTCACCTCATTAGAAAACGCTTGAAGTTACACAATTGAATTTAAGTGAATGAAAAATTACTTCACTTTTCTAAAACCTAAATTAGAAAAATTACATTTCAATGGATATGCTTATACTGTGCATCAATATCAAATGAGAATATCTAGTATTAGTTCTAAATAAGTATCATCTATTAATTCACTAAGATAACACCTATGTCCAAATCCTCACAATGGCTGGGAGGCAATAACTACATTATTCCCAATAAGTGTAATAAAAAAATTATTTATTTCCTAAAAATCCTAAACTACAATACAGTCTCTTTAGCATGATACGGTCACAAACCTTACTCTCTGCACACCCAGGATTAGTAAGTGAAGCTACAAGCTATTCTATTTCTTTGTATGTAGGCCTACTGTGTTGCTTACAAAACTACACTGAGGTCTAGTACATGGTGTGTGCATGTGTGTGTGTGTGTCCACAAACAACAAAGTATATGTAAACCATCACACAATCCACTCTTTATGGATAAAGACTGTCCATTTTAGATTATTTCTTTCCTACATCTTAAAGATGTAAGCAAACATTAAAATGACCTTCAATACTTGACTTTATATCATAAGTAGCCTAAAGTATCTTGGCATCTGTGCTAAAATGTATACTTTACAGACATATTGATTACACATTAGCAATATCTTTTATCTAACCACCTCAAGCAGCTACAATATATAATCTAGTTAGCATTACCTCAACCTACATTTATGTGTAACTGTGTCAGGTGTCTAAGAACACATGTAAGGACAAATGTGTATACCAAAGAGAAAGAGGGTCAGTAAGTATAGCATAAGTTAGACTAGAACAAGACTTGGTCATAAGATTGAGCTTCAAACAATGGTAAATCTTGACCTGAAATGACTTCATGTTTCATAAGTCTCATTCTAGTACTTCAATGGGATCACTACACATCAGACATGAAACCATAATATAAGACTGTTATAGACAAAAAATATCATGGGTAAGGCTTTTCCACGTAGTGTTTGTGGAGCCATCATTCTAATCACTGTTATCACTGAGCCCATAATTTTCTATTACAGTTTAATGTACTGTATATCACAATGATCAAATTCTGTTTCTGATTCAAGTCTTGTTCCAGCATTCAGGTAAAGGTAGAACTGCATGCTATTTACACTTAATGCATGACAGTTGAGGTATCTTATGTTACAGAGGCATCTTGCCAATCATATCACACACAACATAAGCACTGACACACTCAGGCTTGGACAGTCACTAAGATTTTAGAATTTGGATGGTTAAATGGTTTTGACTTACTGAATAACATCCATTATGAATACGGTATAGTTAAACCCTTCAATGATGTAAGTTTTACTTTGATATTTTAAATAGACTGGCACAGATCCCAGAACTGTATAATTTCAGCCTTAAAGCATTGTGTGTGGGTTAATTGAAATAGTTTTTTTAATCATTAGACATTAGTTAAGGTTTCTTCTGACATTTAATAAGCAGAATTAGAGGAAATTGCAAAGAGCACCAACCACAAATTAAGGATGAATGAATTATCAAAAGACAAGAGAGTTACCCTAACATGATACAATATATTATAACACAAACATTGTCCAAGCCTAAGAGTGACAAGAAAAATTAGCTGTGGATAAGAAAGTTATGTGTATTTCCACCGATACCTGTGATCAAACATCACCAGTGAGCCATTGTAAGATGTAACCAAACACCAATTGCTTACATATCACCAGATACCAACTGTGTATATGTAAGTCTCAGATGCCAATTGTTCACATGTCAACAGATCCCAATTGTGTAAATAGTGTCAAATGCCAATTGTATTGTTTACATATCACCAGATGTTAATTGTGTGTGTGTCATTTGCCAATGGTAAACTCATGTCACCAGATGCCAATTGTTTATATATAATCATAACACAAAGGAAACCAACTACATCAAAGCAAACGTTCACCAACATTTCATTCCATTACTTGGTCGAATGCTTTTTATGGCTATAGCCCTTCTCTCCATTAGCTTCCTTATTACTACAAATAATAAATAAGTATATATGTTATTGATTCACACACTTAACCCTTAAACCACGGGTGTCGGCAATTGTTGACACCACCACCAAGCGTGGGTGACCGCAGGTGTCGGCATTTATAAATATATACGCCCCCTGACATACTTGTTTAGGCTCACATCAGTGGGTGTGTGCCTAGGGACTCCCCCAAGTCACACCAACCACTAGCAGTCAGTGTAAGAGCAGTGAGCGTGTGAGGAAGTATTTTTAACACTCCGCTTGTGCGCTAATTACCATATATGTACGTAAAAATGACAGTGACCTAATATTTCATATTGTTGTGTTAAGAAACGTTATTCTGACACATTTTATGACGAAATCAGAGTGTGAAAACGTACTTAGAATTGTCAGGAGAGTGTAAAAGTAAATTTTGGGTTGCAGTCATTCTACAGATGTTCATTCAGTCTTCACAAGTACATCAAGTGACAGCTAAAGGTTTGTACTGGTACTTCAATATCATGTATCATTTATTCATGTAGTGTTAGTATTTTACACGCAATTAGGCGTCAAAAGTGCTGTTTAAGTTTGTAAAAATATGCCCGCGGTACAAAGTTGACTCACTCAAAAATGACTGTGGTTATGGGGTTAATATTAAATTGGCTCGGGTGTTGGTGAACTTCTGCTCCTGACTATCTAAAAAAAAATAGACCAATTCCACAACCATATTTAGAACAAGTTCTATATACAAAGCTAAGTACCATTTTACTGTACACTATATTCACTATACTTTAGACTATTAACCAAGATGTTTGCTCACCCTACACAGAAAACAAATATAATAAGTGCAATACTAGATGTGATTCCTGTACAGACATAATTTTCTTTGAAAAACAATTACTATACCAACTTAGAATGATACCTACTTTCAAACAATCCAACTTCAATTACATATTTCTCCAATTTAGTCTTTCCATTTTATCAATATAAGAATTGGACAGTATGCAATAACTTCTGATAAAACAATTAAGTACAGTATGTTTGGAAACCTGATCATGTGTTTTTGATAAGGAGCACATGTAAAATTATTGAGGATGGTACATGATGGCAGACTCATTACTCAGAGATTTTACAAATTGTTTTGCACAACTTAATTAAAAAGAACTCATGATCTTTAACAAGCATGTCCTTCATGGGATATTTGAAATATTACTCTAAATTTGTAAACTTCATAATATTATGGTTGTTTGGGATTAGCAAGCAGTGTACTGTATAGAAATTCGATATCATCAGCAAAAATGATACATTATGAAACACTCCTCCTCATATGGCATTTTGCATAATACTTTAAAGAGCAACATTAAAACATACGGTGCATTCAACAGGTGACCAATTGCCTGGTCGCTACTAAATTCTTTCAAATAGTGCCGATCAAGTTTGTTGTTTTTTGACACATCTATGGTCCCAGCATGGTCTGTCAAACTAGATACAATCCAATAATGCAAGACAATATTTTTTCTGTGTACGTAAGAGTTAGGAGAGGGTTGAACAATGCCACCTCTGCTAACTAAGGCTATTTTCTGTGTTTTCTTAGTTGATGGTACAGGTACAGTTGACTTCCCATACCTAACGGCACAGTGCTCATTTGTCAAGCAGTTTCCAATATAAATTTTGATATTTTGTACTGTATATACTATAATATACAGGAGCATCACAACAGATGCCTGACCATGCCTTTAATGTATTTTCAGAGTGATAGTTGCTTGGAACAATTGTAATTAGAAAATGCTACTTAATTAGTAAAGGGAATCTGCCAAGGGTTTACTTATGTCACTTCTACATGTATCTACACTGCTGTCCATGAATACCTTGAGCTAAGAAACAAATCAGATAATTGCAAAGTGGGTGCATTCTTCAATCTCAGAACTATTTCCAAGGAGATACATGCTGTTGTAATCTAGAATGCCAGCTTCTGCTCAGTGCCAGTCAGAATTATTGCCAGAATTTTACACTGAATAGCTATTACACATAGCAGTGCAGCAAGCTAGGCTTTCAGCAAATATTTGGTTTGATTTCGAAAATGGAGTAAAGCCAACTTTGGTGAAACAAGTTCATACACACCTTGGATCAGACTCTGACACCATCTCTGATTTATGAACTCGTATAAGATTTAAGATTTTGGGAGTGGATTATAACGGAACAATTTCCATTTCATTAAAAAAAATTCAGAATTCTTAAACCAATCTGGGATTCTACATTTTTGCAACCACCTGGTATCCATAATTTTAGTAATTATCTTGTATGTTGTGACACACAGTGGTTTATAATTTTGACTAAACGGATGGATACCTTGTAGAATTAACATGTTAATCAAGAGTATTGTACAATCTGTTGTTATCAAATCAAAGAGATGTTCCTTATGTTTCTTACTTTTATAGGTGTTAAATTTAGTTGTTTTCTTAATGATCCACTTATTGTCCTTTTTGCCTTAACAGCAAAGACAACTACAAAATTGAAGTTGTTAACACAGTTTCACAATTTATGAGTTACAAAAGTGTGCAACCCCTGGTTATTGAGGTATATATACCATTGCAATTCACAAAATTAAAGCTGATGCCCCAGCATTGGCTTGCAAAAACTTATTTCATTGTTGCCAGCTTCCACATCATGTCTTTCTTGTCTATAGACCCTTCCTATGATAATTTTGTTTCAGTTTAAAGTTTCTCTTTGTGGTTTTATTCACATCAGGTACTGAATTTCATTCAATGCTTGCCGCGAAATTTTTCAATTGTTTAATTGATGAAACATAGTTTCATTAAAAAGAGGCTGTGCAGTTTGTTAGATGCTGAGAATTTAGTTACATGGTGGCAATGAATTTAGTTACATGGAGGCTGTGAATTTTGTTAGACGGTGGCAAAGAGTTATATTACTGGTGAGTTGATAAGGCTGTGGTATGAATGGTATGGAAGCAGCAGGAGTCACACCAGCCAGTCAGCCAATCAGCCCAAACCACCACCATTCAGCCTATTAACCACAGCCACCTCAACGTACTTTTAATGCGTGGGCTTGTCTTTCCTCCGCCGCTCTTCCTGCTGGCGGCTGGTGGAGGCATACTGGCAGGACTGGCGGTGCATGGCGGCCTCCTGAACAGGCCGCCAGAGCCAAGTCCTGATGACAGAGCCGGGGAGGACCTTCGAGAGCCGCCACCACCGACACCACCAGCAGTCTGAGGCACAATGGCTCGCCCCCCAACCACCTTGATGGTAACAGGAGGGACCCTTCGCTTGGCCGTGCGAGGGATGTTCTTAGACACGTTACGCTTACCTTGGGATTTGTAACCGGACAATATGGGTCTTAACTGGTCCTCAAAATACGCCTCCAGCCGAAGTGTCATGGAGTAGATCTGCAACACCAACAGGCATTAACATACAAATAAGTAAAATGTATATAAGAGCACATAATATAACATGTCTCTCTAGCTTGAGCATAAATAACATCAAATTGTTTGCCATTAGCTGAATGTAGATCTAAAGCATAATAGCTAGATGCACAACGATAAATAGAGGATACTTTATTATCTGATATCCATCACTAGTTCAAAATCATATACTGATGATGCAACTAGTTCTAGGAGTTTTAAAAGATGATATAATTTTCCATAATATACCAACTTAAAAAAAATTTATATACATAACAAACATTTTACAGATAAACATAGACGGCATCACACCTAACCAACACGAACTTACACATTTCATCAATCACAACAACATACACATAGAACTCATCCAGGAGACCAAACTCCGCAGCACACAAAACACCCCTTCATTCAAAAACTTCAGTCATCAGACAGGACAGAGCTGGCAGCATTGGCGGTGGACTCATCACCCTTGTACACAAATCAATCACTTGCACATCAAATCCCTTCTACCACACAACGACACAACAGAAATACAAGCAATAAACGTTAGGACAGGGAACACACAACACATTACCGTTGCCAATATATACATAACCCCCCCAAACTTTTCGGCATGTTCCCACAATTACTCCCCCCAACTACAATGCTACTGCCCAGGGGGGCTGACTTTATTCTCTGTGAATACTAGTCATCCTCCACAGGGCTAGAATAAAGATTGTTGTAGGATCTGGTCACTTTCTAGTGGATTTGACGAGATCTGCCTACATGGATTAAATCTCCACGTGAGGTGTACTGCAACCGGAGGCTCTAATTTTTTTTTTTTTTTTTTTTCACTGCTGTGTGGACCGCCAGCACACAAGGGGTGCCTTTCCCTTTGCATGCAACAGTGTAAACTCCCTCCCCCTTATGGTCCCTTCAGGGCTGGTCTCATGGAAGGTGCAGCCCCACTTGTAGTTCTTGTGGTAACGTGGACTTGGGCCCACAGCACTGGCTGTGGGATCAAAGACCTTCTCCCCAATCTCCTTGGTGGTCGGAGGCCCCCAGACTCCCTGGTCCAGTAAGCTCTGGTCCCATTTCCCTGGGATGTGCTTCGGTAGCCCAGGCATATAGGGCCAGCCCCTCCTTTATTTTAATTTGTTTTTTTCACTGCGACCAGAGTGAACAGGGGGTCTGTGGGGCAGGAGGCCATTCTGCCCCGGGAGAACATCATCAACAACAACAACAACTACAATGCTTATCAAACACATCTAACCTCATCCTGGGTGGTGACTTGAACGCCAAGACATCAGCCTGGTACATCAACAACCCTGATACAAACAAAGGGCTTGACATAGAATCCCAGACCTTACCATCCTGAATGACACCCAAACCCACACCCACACCAAGCCCTCTATCACCCATCATCTCCCAACATTACATTTTCATCCCCCAACCTCGCCCCCACAACATCATGGAGAGTGGTAGGAACATTAGGATCCGACCACCTCCTAATCATAATCACCACAAAAACAAAAATCATCCCAGTTGGCCACAGACACACATACACAAACTACAAAAGTGCCAACTGGGAAGCCTTCACTACTGAAACAGAACAACACTTTGAAACAATGAACAGTACACCTATCACAAACATCAATACTGCTGCTCAAAAATTCAATACAATTATACAAAACACAGACAAACACCACATCCCTAGAGGTAACAAAAGAAAATACAACCCCAACTTTAAAACAGAAATTCAAGACCTCATCAGACAATGAGACACACTTAAACACACATCCCCAAATCCTCTTACACAACACTTAGTAAACCAAATACAAGCACTAAATACACAAATAAATAACAAAATTAAAGAACAAAAAACACTAACAGGCAAAGGTTTGTCAACACACTTGACCACAAAAACAAACACCAGCAAACTCTAAAAAACACTAAACAGCATCACACTGTCCAACAGCAACACTACACAATCACATGTAGCTATCACATCAACAGACACTATACCCTCAACTAAACAACAAGCAAACACCCTCATCCAGCATTTCTCTCACATCAGCCACCTTCACCCTCACCCTGAAGACTGACAAGTCATTAGACGTAAGAGACATTTCCCCACTGACCCAGACTATACACCATTCACAAACCGTCACACAAATCACATCATCCACAACCTCAAACACTCACCTGCCTGTGGCCCTGACAACATCAGTAACATTCACCTCAAACACCTTGGACCACAAGGCATACAAGCACTCACTAACATAGCAAACTACAGCTACTCACACAACACAATACCCAACATCTGGAATCACGGAAATATCATCACCATCCCAAAAACCAACAAAGATCCCACACTACACTCATCACACCGCCCCATCACCCTCCTTTGTACTCCCTCCAAAATTACAGAGAGCCTCATTATCAACTTAATCACACCACACATTCCCCTTGCATCCTCACATGGTTTCAGACCACTACACTCAACAAACACTCTTCTTACACACCTCACACAAATAATTTATGATGGCATCAACTCAGATAGACCCCCACACAGAACACTCCTAGTTACACTGGACATTAGTAGAGCATTTGATGCCATCCCCCACCACAAGCTCACAAACAAAATATACAGTATCCGCAAAAAAACTTGCACCCACCCACCTCTCCAGCAATAGGCATGCAAACATCACAACACAACTAGAAAAATAAACAAGTATCAACCTTCAGTTATTCTTTATTAGAGTTTTGTGACTCCACCCTATGCATTTTTATAACCATTTGTAGCCGTTTAGGCATAGAAGCACTTGGTTTCTTATATTAATTTCCTTCCTGGGTGGATTAATGCAATGTGGTGCAGCTTTGGCTGCAGCCTTAAGACGCTTGATGGTGGAAACATTTGTTCCCATATGTCTTGCAGTTTCCCTTAAAGACACGTTTTCTTTAATCAGGGTGAGAAATCTGGCCTCCTCCACATCTGACAACATCTTGGCAGGCATGATGGAGAATGTGGAGAAGAATTGGTGGAGAACAAAGGAGGGAGGGTGAGAGTAGTGAAGAAGTGATGTTAAGAAGGAGAGCAATACACCCCTCCATTACCATAGCTCTGACAGCACTGGACATAAATCACATTCAGTTGTACTGGGCAGTAGCCGTTGTGTACAAGGGATTGCCAAATGTGTCACAAAAAAATAATTTGAGGAGGCCTACCCACGCACTACAAAGGCTAACTCGAGCGCTCGCTGTTGCCAACGGGTGGGTGCAAGTTTTTTTGCAGGTACTGTACAACACAAACATGCACAATAATACAAAAAGATGGCTGGCCAGCTTCTTGGGAGGAAGAGTAGCCCACATTACCTGCAAATGTAATGTGGGCTACTCTTCCTCCCAAGAAGCTGGCCAGCCATCTTTTTGTATTATTGTGCATGTTTGTGTTGTACAGTACCCGCAAAAAAACTTGCACCCACCCGTTGGCAATAGCGAGCGCGCGAGTTAGCCTTTGTAGTGCGTGGGTAGGCCTCCTCAAATTATTTTTTTTTGACACATTTGGCAACCCCTTGTACACAACGGCTACTGCCCAGTACAACTGAATGTGATTTATGGAGCTCGGGGCTGCTCGGCCAGACAGCTTGAGGAACTTCAACAACAACAACATTTGCAGGTCAGTCATCTAACATTAAAAGTCTCACCAATGGTGTCCCACAAGGTTCTGTTCTCTCACTCACCCTTTTCAATATATACATGCATGACCTACCAACACCCCAGGCAACACAAATACAGATAGCCTCATACGCAGACGACATAACACTCACATGTACACACAGAAATGCAGACACAGCCACTCACATTCTCCAACCCTACCTCAACACACTTAATGCCTGGTTCACCACAAACAGACTTAAAATAGCACCCACCAAGTCAACTGTCGCCCTACTCACCAACTGGAACGCAGAACACCGCTACACACCACACTTCACCATAAACAACACAAACACACACCCAAAATACTTGGCATAACATACAATACATCCATGACATTCAAACAACATATCACGGCCATCAAAAACAAATGCATCAAAGACTTAAAGCCCTCAGATCACTTGCCAGCACAACATTTGGACACAACAAAGAAACCACAACCACTGTGTACAAACAATATATACGATCAGTGATGGATTATGCAAGCCCTGCCTGGGCCTCAAACCTCACTGAGACTCATCTCAACACCCTTCAGACCATACAGAATAAAGCCCTAAAGATAATCATTGGCTACACAGCTACCGCACCTACAGACCACCTACACCATGAAACCAAAGTCCTGAAAATCAAGGATCATCTTGACATGAGAGGCACACAAACACTTGCTGTAGCCTCCACAAACCCACACCATCCACTACACTACATGGCAAACCACCCATACATGCCAAGGAACATCAAAACAACACCCAGTACACAATACCATACGCAAATACTATCATCTCTCACACCCTGCCCACCCCAAACCAGTCTCCAGAAACACATCCATACTCAAATTACTCATCAGTCCATTCAAACACTCAAAAACAACACCCAGCTGCCTGTATGACCTCCTGACATCCACCCATCTGAATTCTCCCTTCCTCGTGAGGACAGAGTCCACCTGACATATCAGAAGAAGCTGGATGGAGCCATTGTATATGCCTGTCTGGGATGCAACACAGCACCCCATTCTATTAAACACATTATGGAAGACTACAATGCACACAACCACACTCGCCAATAACACAACATACACTCTCTAAGGGCACTGTGGGAAAGCCCGGTTCAGGCCATGACCTTCCTCAGGAGCTCGGGGCTGCTCGGCCAAACAACTTGAGGAATTTCAACAACAACAACCTAAAAAAATAATCTGCTTCTTAACCCTTAAACTGCGGTGACGACATAAGTTGACACTACCGACAAGTGTGGGTAACCGCGGGTGACGACGTGAGTCGACAGCGCAGTTTTTAAATTTGCACGCCCCCTGACATACTTGATTAGGCTCACAACAGAGGAGGTGTGTGCTTAGAAGATCCCACGAGTCACACTAGTCTTGTTTTGCCAGTGTAGGAATAGCTGTCAGTGTGAGGATGCATTTTCAGCAATCCATTTTTGCGCTAATTGCCATACAATTTTGCGTGTTCTAATTTTGCCAACCGCCAACTTTGCGACCGAGACCCTAAATACTGCGGAAAATACGATAACCTAATTTTGCGATATAGTTTGAGTTTTGCGGGTCGGGCCGCAAGAAAGTGGAGGTTTCCGAACCACTAGCTTTAGGGGGGGGGGGGGTGGTAGGGTCGTGACGTCAGGCTGTGCGGCGGCCTTCAATGAGTTTTGGTATTAACTGAACTAAACACTCCACTACATATCACCCTCTCACTCGCTTGTTACACTCGTGATAAGCCTAACCCCTTTATAGTGAACAACTTTTCACCCTCCCGCTCCCTAGTTACACTCGTGATAAGCCTAACCCCTTTATAGTGAACAACTTCTCAAAACGGACATTATTTCATACTTTTTGCACATATCCCGGTACAGACATTTGATATGGTGAAAAGTGCAAGTGATTGTAAGAGAAAGTGACAAAGAATAATGAATATAAACTAAGGAAATGTATTTGTATGAGTAGAAACTCCTGGATTATTGGTGATAATTGAACTTGTCAACCATCATGCTCACTCCTCACTCACTACACTCACGCCTGCTTGATACATACTTGGGGGGAGCACTGTAATTATGGCAAAAAATGACTAAAATCACGAAAAATCACCCATCGGCGATGAGATGTGCATCATATTCAATTTTCCCCATAAGGTTAATAGTTCCAATTTGAGGAACTACTGTATATATACGTAAAACCAACAGTGATGTTATATTTCATATTGTTGTTTGAAAAATGTGATTCTGACATGTTTTAAGATGAAATCAGAGCATGAAAATACACTTAGAATTGTCAGGAGTGGAAAAGTGTGCCTTGAGTTGTGGTCATTCTGAGCTGGCTACCAATCCTACAGATGTCCATTTAGTCTCCCCAAGTACATCAGGAGACGGCTAAAGGTTTGTATTTCAATATCATGTATCATTTATTCATGTAACGTAAGTGGTTTACACACTATTATTATTTAAGATTTGAGCGCAATGCCGGAAAAAAGCCCAGCTACAGAGGTGGCGCAAGCCAGAAGGTCCGTGCTTAGAGAGTTAAATATGAACTACTGTACTGGAGGAAAAAAAAAAAAAAACACACACACTTTGACTAACCCGAGATCTCTTATTGGTGTTGTAGTTTTTGGAGTTGGTGAAAATAAGTCTGACATCCTTAGCAAAATCATGAGGGGTGAGATACCCATTAGCAGAGAGCTCTTCCCTCACTGTTGTCAGGTCCATGGGCACATCAATCACCTGGCTGTAGTCTGGGTATCTCTCTAGGTCCACTGGGTACCTAAGAAAATTTGTAGGGAATATTACAGGTTCATGTCCTATAACATACCATATCTGTAGCTCTGACGCCTATCTAAGGAGATGTTGTGGTACCTGGTAGATATATAATTATAGTGAATAAGGTTGAGGTGAACGTTGCTGCGTGGTAGCTAACACTATTGGTATTGGGAAGAGCATCACCTCGGTGACCTACCCCTCCTCAGGAAGGGTAGGTAAGCCTTACCCTGCCTCCACATGGCAACCTCGGGTAACAGCTCCTTTTTTTAATAAAATTTAGAAGTTGTACATATCCTTTTAAGTTTTTAACTTCTTTTGATGCCATTTTATGAGCCCTTTTGACAATGCCGATGACCCGTGTCCCTCCAGGAATGAACGTTGCATTGGCTTTACCAGCCATCAGCCAGCAGCCCCCCAGTGGGGGAGTGAACAGCTATGGCTGCAGGCAGGTGGGTGGGGGGGGCGGGGGGTCCGGGTTTCCCTGTAGGGGGAGGGGGTAAAGGTGGGTGTATGCGAGTGGTAACTGAATGTGAATGGGACAGTGGATAGTACAAAGATGTGAGAGATGGTTGAATGCTTTAAGAATGGAGGAGTGGAAGTGAAAAGGGGACTAAGAAATAGTATAATCCTACCAACACTGATATATGCACAGAGACATGGACATGGAGTAGGCCTCATCAGTCAAGAATCGGTGCAGTAGAAATGAGTTACTTGAGAGGAGCATGTGGACTGACCAGGTGGGATGGTGAAAGTAATGAGAGTGTGTATGAGAGATGTGGTATGAGTGAGAAGGCAATTGGTATTGAGTGAGTGTGTGAGTGTGTGTGTGTGTGTGTGTATGAGAGGCTGAAGCGTAATACATTGAGGTGGTTTGGACATGTGGAGAGAATGCAAGGTGAGGAGTTTGTAAAGAAGGTGTATGGTAGTGAAGTTGTGGGACCTGGTGTGAGAGGCAGGCCTCCGGTTAGATGGCAGAACAGAGTGTTAGAGTACGTGTGGGAGAGAAACGTGAGGGGCAGAGTAGGATTTAACCAAGTAAGGAGGGAGTGTTGGAACAGGGAAAACTGGAGACACTTCTGTCATGGCCACCCCCTTGGGGGAAGTTCCTGGAGGGAACGAGGCATCAGAGCTATAGATAGATAGCCTGAAACTCAATTTGGAAGAACAGATATTTTCAAACCTCTTCTAATGGTTATGAGTCCAGCATAGTAAGAGCTCAGCCACCTCCCCTATGGTGTAAGATATCTTGCTTACACCTGCTTGTCTACCCTGAACTGAAATCTGGACTGGTGGGTTGGCACTGATCTGGGCCTCAGAAATGGGACATCAGGAAGCTGAAGTCTGGGGTAGGAACATTAGGAAATATACTTACATAAATTTGTTCGATATATTACATAACCATATACCTTTCCAGGATAACTTTATAAAAATACACAGGCTTTTTTCCTGTAGTCAAACACATTAAGAAATTTCTGGGATGGTGTGAGGTATCAGGTTTATTGACACTCTACAATTACTACACACAGAGTTCACGTATACAGAATACAAACATACACTTTAATGGCAAATGTAAACTGGGTGAAAAGTATGATATCTATCAGGTAGGGTCAGATGTTTAAGAATTTAATAAGGATACTGTTACCTTGGTGTAAATTCCTATGATTTCTTCAATACATCACAATTTTGCAAGCATAATTGTAGTTTGTATTTCTTCACCTCTTGTTTAGTGTCTGGCTTTGATATGGCAGAGTAGCAATACTCGAGCAATATTTATGAATGAGAACAATCTCCCAGCCGAGTCAAGTTTACAGATAACTCAATGAATCACTGTCTCGTAATCTTCAGTATACCACCGTGCATCATGCATAATACAGATATATAAACCACTTTACAAAATTCTATAATATTCATGTATGAATATATGAATACGGAACTAGATGTGTCATCATTTACAAGTGTGCAGGTGTTTATCTTGTTTTGTATCAAATGTGATTTGAAAGTGTCCAGTGTTGCCACATGTACTCCACAGACACTACAGGAGGTAAAGAAATACTTTGAGGCAACTGTACATATATTCTTTTTTTTACACTACACAAGAAAAAACAGCAGTGTACAAACCTGAATGGCATAGAGTCCTTCATCTCAAAGATACTCCTAAGGAGATCCTTACACTTCTGTTGCCAAGACCGATTGTCTTCTCTGGCCTGTCCTCGGCTCCTTAGTCCCCCCTTGGTTTTGTTGTGACCCCCCTTACCCCCTGCAATACCATCATGGGCATGGTCAGGGTTGTCACTGTGGTCAGGTGAGTGGTAGTTGGCCTGAAGGTCATGGTATAAGGGAGTCGGGTCCACACACTGACCATCTCTGTGACAACAACACAACATTTAAGTTTCAATCCTGTTTAATTTTCTCTTTATTTTACTAGATATAGAAAGATCAAGAAAAAATACTTTCTTTTGTCTTATAAACACTAACCTACAAATTACCATCTGAAATTAATTTTCATCATCATTATCAATATTTCATTTCCCTTATTTCAAGGGGTGGGGAGGCTTTAGCACCAGTTCAGGACCCCAGACAGGCAAGGGGTCCAACTTCAAGGCTGTTTGAACCATTAGTGGGGTAATTTTTAGAGAGTTCCCAACCCTTACTTCCCCCCTGTATTACAGGGGATATGAGGCTGACTGCACCATCACAAGAATGGTTGGTGATGGGGGCGCCACTTCCCTAAACCACAATTCATTTTCACTCTTGTAAAAGACAATACAGTACAGTATAAAGTTAATGAGTTCATGATCAAACCATGAATCTACAAGGCAAGATGAAAGACTTTATAAGCTTACAATATGAGTAACAAGAATATACATAGTTCAGGGTAAAGATTAAACATTACTACTGTACTAACTTAATTAGCTCGAGACAGAGTTCAGTGACAATCCTGGCCTGCCTCACAATGGTGCTGCCCTTCTGGTTGAACTTCTCCGTATTAGTAGCAATGTACCTCACATCAAACTGCACTGCATTGATACGACGGTAAAATCGGCTGTCCAATCGGCTCTGGAGTGATGAAAGATAAAACGTTTTACTTAACTTACAGATTTACTACCAAGATACGAATGGGAAACCTGCCATTCTTGTTTTTTATCAAAAAGGACATATTTCTTTCTAATGTATGGTCCACTTTATACTTACAATCAGTGAATTATTATTAACCTCTTAACATGAAACACTACTTTCGGTGAAGCATTATGCACACAAGAGGGTAAAGATGCTTTACTTCTAATGCTCCTAACAAAATTAACAATTCATCATAGTGCCCAACTTAGTCTAATTCTGAAGCTTAAAATTTGTACTTTATCATACTAGATCAAAATTACACACACAGTATATGCATAATATACTTTGCACAGTGGCAGTATCATAACCAAAGATGTTAAGAGGTGCGGCCATTGGGCAGTGGCTACCATCAGAAATTTGGGAAGTTTACAAAGCACCTCGGTGACCTACCCCTCCCCAGGAAGGGTAGGTAAGTCTCATCCCGCCTCCCCTGTGATAATCTCAGGTGACACCTCCCTGTTTTTAACTTTCCTTTATAAAGGCTGAAGGTGAAGCCAAAGGGGGAGGCAATGTGAGGGCACAGTAGGTTCCCCCACATATAGGTTTTTATTTCATTTGAATGTATATATATTAGTGACTAAATTATATTTAGAATTTCTTAATGTATATATATTTTTTATTATTATTATTATTATTATTATTATTATTATTATTTGGCGTTTTAAAGCTTGACAATTTTGATGGCCCGTGTCCCTCTAGGAATGAGCGCTGCGTTGGCTTTGCCAGGCACCGGTGGCCCCCCAATGGGGGGATGGACAGCTATGGCTAATGGTGGGAAGGTGTCTCCAGTCTGCCCTGTGGGGGGCAGGAAAGGGAAAGAATGTTTGAAAGTGGTAGCGATAAATGTGAATGGAATGGCGAACGAGGTGAAAAGAAGAGAGATTGTGGAGTGTGTTAAAAGAAGAATTGATGTGTGGGGTGTCTGAAACACACATGAAAGGTAGGGGGTGGAAGAGTGCGTTGTGGGAAGGAATGAAAGGAAGCGTGATATGAGCAGGTATGGATGAAAATTGTAAAGGGAGAAGAAGGGAATGGTGTGATTGTTGGTGTCAAGGAGGGTGTGAAAGAGAGTGAATGGGCATGGATGGAAGGGTACAAGATAGTGTGGATGACAGGGAAGATTGGTATTGTAAAGTATGCATGGATCTGCGCTTATGAACCAGTAAATGCGCAGACCAAGGTGGGAAAAATTAAAATGAAAGAGTTTGGGGATGAGTTAAATGACTGTCTGGGAAGTTTTGAGCGAGGGAGGAGGATAGTGTTTGTGGGGGATATGAATGGGAAGGAAGTGAGAGAATAGGAAATGTAGTTGGCAAGTGGGGGTGTGAATGGAGTAAATGAAAATGGCGAGTGCCTGGTGGATGTGAGTGCCGAGAGGGGGTTCTTCCTTGCCAACACCTGCTTTGAGCACAGGCTAATCCACAGGTACACATGGAAGAGCAGATGAGTTTGATAGATTATATAGCTGTTGATGAAAGGATAAGGAAAGATGTGATGGATGCTAGAGTGGTGAGAGGAATGTTTCAGTGCTCTGACCACTATGCGGTTATGACAAGGATTATAGGGTCAGAGCAAAATGGGAGTATGGTAGGAGAGATGAAGGGGGGAACAAGAGGGTGGTGGCAAGTGGAAGATTGAATGACATTGAGTATAGAGAGGAATATAAGAGGAGGGTGGGTGAGGTGCTGGAGGATGCAAGGCTGAGTATAGAGGAGGGAGTGGGAGTGAATGATGTGTATGAAATGTTTATGACACTAGTAATGAGGACAGCAGCAGAGGTAGTGTGATACAAGACACAGAAGAGGGGCAAGAAAGAGTGCATGGTGGTCAGAAGTGAAAAATGCAGTAGAGAAGAAAAGGACGGCATATAGGAGAACACTGCAGAGAGAATGTGTCAGAGGAGGTGGAAGAGAGGTGGAAGAGAAAATACAATGTATGTAAGAGGCAAGTGAAAAGGATGGAAAGTGAAAGTAAAAGGAGAGTGGATGAGGAGTTTGGTAGGAACTGAGAGAGAAGTTTAGAGTGGATGTTGCTCATATGCACACTGGCTTGGAGGCAAGGAGAGGTGCCAAAGGATTGAAGGATAGCCATAATTGTGCCTCTGTATAAGAGAGAGGGCAGTAGGGATGAGTGTGGTAGCTAAGCCTTCTTAATGTGCCAGGGAAGGTCCTTACTGAAAGATTGATTGAAGTAACAGGGGATAAAGTTAGTGAGGAGCAGGGAGGGTTCAAAAAGGGTACAGAATATTTGGACCAGATATTTGCACTAATATCAACAGTTGAGAAATATACAGTAGGTTCGCCTATTGCGTGTGTTTTCAATGCCTGATTCACCTTTTGCACGATGAACCACAAATCAGCAACTTGTATTATCCTATACGTGATGCTTCCACAAAGCGCGTTTCTGTGGCCAAGAGTGGCCCATATCTGCAGTCGTTCCCTGAAGAGCATCTAAATCCTGTTTCCGCGTGACACTAGCCGCCCCCCCAACCCATGCTACAAGCCTACAACCAGCCGCTCCCCGGAGACACTCCCACAGACACTACACAATACACACGTACACTTCTCCACACATACACACACACATATTCTCCATATGCACATACTCTGTCACTCTATAAATATATCGCCTAAATGACCATTACGTAGTCGATAGGCGCTAAGTACAAATAACAAACAAAAGAAACGCTCCCCCCCAGCTGGCTTCTCCCTCTCAGTCTCACTCACTCAATCTCCTGCTCCCTCACGTCCTGTGTACCCCCTCTCCATTGTCGCCGACTTGTTGCCCCCAACCCTACACCCTACCATGTCAAAGATCGAGCGTAAGAAGAAATGCCTGACACACTCTCTGAAGCTTCAGGTGATTAACTAAGGTCCAAAAATATTTATCAAGGGCCACTTCCCCCCCCCACCCACAGCCGCAAAACAAGGCCATTTTTCTTTAGTAGGGGAGGGTTGGGGTGGGAGACACTGTCACAGACACCACACAATACACAATACACATTTACACTTCTCCACTGTCCAGGGGGGCTGACTTTATTCTCTGTGAATACTAGCCATCCCCACAGGGCTAGAATAAAGATTGTTGTAAGATCTGGTCACTTTTTAGTATATTTTACAAGATCTGCCCATGTGAGGTGTACTGCAACCGGTGGCTCTTTTTGTTTTTCTTCTTTTTTGTTTTTTAACTGCTGTGTGGACTGCCAGCACACGGGGAAGCATTATCCCTTTGCATGCAGCAGTCTAAACTCCCTCCTCCCCTATGGTCTCTTCAGGGCTGGTCTCATGGAAGGTGAAGCCCCACTTGTAGCTCTTATAGTAATGTGGACTTGGGCGCACAGCACTGGTTGTGGGATCAAAGACCTTTCCCCCAATCTCCCTGGCAGTCGGAGGCCAACAGACTCCCTGGTCCAGTAAGTTCTGGTCCCATCTTCCTGGGATTTGCTTTGGGAGCCCAGGCATATAGGGCCAGCCCCTCCTTCATTTAAATTTATTTTTTTCACTGCGACCAGAGGGTCTGTGGTGCAGGAGGCCATTCTGCCCCGGGAGAACAACAATAACACTTCTCCACACACACACTCTGTCACTCTATAAATGTATCGCCTTAATGACCATTAAATAGTCGATAGGCATTAAATCCAAATAACAAATGACTTGGGGTGGCTGGAGAATGGGGTGGTATAAGCTTCACCCATCAGCCCACACGCTAGAGTCAGTGTTACTAGAGTCAATCTGCTAGTTCTAGCCCAGACCTTTCCAGTATTACCATTGTCATGGCTGTATATACTCCATGCAGGCTATTATGCAGACTGTGAGGAGTTATGGGGTTTCTGCTCTTGACAGGCGAACAGCTAAGTCGTGCCAATAACCCAGCAATCATTTTGATGAAGCGGTATCTAGCAATCTTCATAATGCGTTGTGTCCACCCTTGACTTTGAAGGGTTTATGATATCAACATTAAATACAGTGCTAGTGGTAGTGGTGGTGTGGTGACGGGTGAGGGTAGTAGTGGCGCGACCTTGGGAGGTGCAGCAGGGACCCAGTTATATTGTCACAGCCACCTTGGAACCCCATCTCACACTTCTAGTGTGCTTCTGTACTGCTATTTCTTTGGTAACAACTTATATTCATTGCTACTGTGACTCATAATCAAATCACAAATACTGTACTGTACCCTGCATATTGGCGCATAAGATCTCTGTAAACTGTCAGGGTTAGGCATTTGCTGCCCAGAAGTTATTTTCCCTATATAAACATGTATTCATTTTATGCAATTTTCATTTAAGCGAGTCCTTGTCAATCAAATAGGCACGCACTAGGCGAACCTACTGTATTGGAAAGGGTAGGAAGTTGTATGCTACCTTCATGGACTTGGAGAAGGCATATGATAGGGTTAATAGGAGAGCTATGACAGAAGTGTTGAGGATTTACAGTGTTGGAGGGTATTTGCTGAAAGGCATTGAGGTCTTTTATGTAGAGGCAACAGCATGTGTGCTGGTAGAGGGTGATCTAAGTGAGAATTTTAATATTAGTATAGGGCTCAGACAAGGGTGTGTTATGCCATCATGGCTGTTCAATATACAGTCGACCCTCGAATGGGCGGACTAATTGGGGGGGGACAGCTGTCCGTACATTGAAAAAGTCCGCACATTGAAAATGCGTAGATTTTCGTACCTTTTAAAACCCCTAAGAACTGCAATCCCCCTACCATACTGGAGCGTGAACCGCAAAAACAGGGTGATTTTTAAAGTTTCGTTTAGGTAAATTTTGTTATTACAGATTTGTAGAGCTTGATTTTACACACCAGAATCTGTAAACTAAAGTTTCCTAAGTCCACTGGTTTGCGTACAGCAGCGCCATGAGTAATAAAATAGTTACCCCTAAAAAATGAGAAAACTTATATATATGCGTATGTGCGTGCTTGTATGTGCATTTCCATATGATTTGGTGTCGGTCTGCACGTGTTTGTGTGTAAAAAAAATATATAAATGCACTAAAGTGTCATACAAGGCATGAATTGTTATGAAAGACACGTATATGCAGCCCTCTCAGTGTGTACACAAGCATATGTACTCTTGTTTTGGCGTGTACGCTAATCAGAGAGCATCCCAAGCAACTCAGATTACTCGTGGAAGTGTGAACAAACCCTAGGGAGGGGGTAGGAAGGATATGAGGGGCAGAGGAAGGCAGTGCCGGGAGAGAGGGGGACACGTGGCTGTGTTGGAGGAATCACAAAGAGTAACACGCTTTTTCTTGGTAGTAATCGTCGGTTTGGGAGGCATATTGAAGGACGAAATATTCACGTAAGCGATGCGAGCGGGGTGGAGACTGTAAACAAACTGAACGTTTTTGCACGAATATTATTTCCCGCGCCACTGCCTGACTCGCCACCTACCGGATAGCTTTAACATTAATATATTTTGCCCGCGCTATTCAAAGCTTTTCGGGATCGTATTTTTGTATTTCTGTGTCTGCCCAAACCGAAATCCGCACAAGTGGGGTCCGCTCATGCGATGGTCGACTGTATATATATATCTATACGATAAATGGCAAACCATACGTTTGTCCACTTATAACTCCAAAACGGTTACACCTACATCCAAAACCCATATATATATTCTGAATCACCATCACCAGGCGAAGGTTTAGGTATGACGTAACATGATGTAACGACGTAAAAATTACGTTAAAATGTCAAATATTCTATTTATCGGTTAAAACCATAAAGAAGAGCTCGAACGGAAATTTTCCGTTCGAGCTGCTAAAAACGCGCGCCAAATGTACAGCTCTAACGGAAATTTTCCGTTCGAGCTGAAGGCAAAAAGGCTATTTGTAAATTTAATCAGTCTCGGGCCTTCAAGCTGAAAAGACATATATAAAGTAGAGTTTTGTTTGTCTGTCTGTGGGTGTGTGTGTCTGTCTGTTCGGCTATGGCCGCGAATACTGCTGGACGGAATGGCCTGAAACTTGGCACAAAGGGGTATTGTTACCCGAGGAAGAACATGGGCTAGGATTCATTGTGCTCAAATATCATCTTCAATGAGCAAATGAGCATAAGGGGCTCAAAATTGCCAAAAATGGGCTAAAAAGGTTCACAAACTGTGCTGGCAATGACATGCAACTTGGTACCCAAAGAAGAACATGGGCTTGGTATTGTGCTCAAACGTCATTTTCAATGGGCAAATGAGCATAATGAGCAAAATGCTCTTAAACCTGCCTAAATGAGCACAACTATTCCATCAGACACACCATTCAAGTTTAAGCGCCTGCAGTTCCCTGTTCGAGTCAGCTTTGCAATGACCATCAACAAGGCACAGGGTCAGTCGCTTAAAACTGCAGGTCTGAGTTTGGAATCGGCATGCTTCTTCCACGACCAACTCTATGTCGGCTGCTCAAGAGTCGGATCGCCATAACACATTTACTTCCATGCGTCAGAGGGCAAAACAACGAACATCGTCTGCCCGGAAGTATTGACACCGTAATCAGAGATAAGTGCAGACTTTAAATATGAGGAAACCAAGAACTGTGATTTATGTTGACAATATGAAAGTCAGCGGACGTGAATTTTATTTATTTAAATAGTGTACTCTTTATTATTTCATTTTTCTAATTGCAATGTCAACTGAATGTTATTGGGACTTTTTAAAAAAGAGAGTATATTGTTATTGATCATTATTTCATGTATTAATACTTGCCATCAGTTTTATAAAAACCCGAGCGAAGCCGGGTACCACAGCTAGTAACATATATGGATGGTTATATGAGAATGATGAAGGCCAGAATGGATGGTCTGGGGGTGATGCTGAGGTTGGATGAAGTAAATTGGTCCTTAGTGGCAAGCTTATTTGCAGATGACACTGTGTTGATGGCTGAAAGTGAAAGGGAGTTACAAAGGGTGGTGGATGAGTTTCAGCCCGTATGTAAACGAAGGAAACTGAAGGTGAATGTTGGTAAAAGTAAGGTGATGGTATTAGAGAGGGCAGAAACTACAGTGATTGATTTTGCCACACCCTACAGAGTGGGAGTACCAACTATGACTTTATGTACTGCCCAGGGGGGCTGACTTTATTCTCTGTGAATAGTAGCCATCCCCCACAGGGCTAGAAAAAAAGATTTTTATAGGATCTGGTTACTTTCTAGTAGATTTGACGAGATCTGCCCACACGTGAGGTGTACTGCAACCGGAGGCTTTTTTTTGTAAAGCTTTTTTTTTCACCACCAGTACACAAGGGTGCATTATCCCTTTGCAGGCAGCAGTCTAAACTCCCTCCCCATTTATGTTCTGTTCAGGACTGGTCTCATGGAAGGTGCAGCCCCACTTGTAGCTCTTGTGGTAACGTGGACTTGGGCCCACAGCACTGGGTGTAGGATCAAAGACCTTCCCCCCAATCTCCCTGACGGTCGGAGGCCCCCATACTCCCTGGTCCAGTAAGCTCTGGTCCCATCTCCCTGGGATTTGCATCGGTAGCCTGGGCATATAGGGCCAGCCCCTCCTTTTAATTTGTTTTTTCACTGAGATCAGAGTCTGTGGGGCAGGAGGCCATTCTGCCCCGAGGAGAACGAGAACAACAACAACTAGGACTAAATGTGAAATAACTCTGGGGGGTGAGAGGATGGAGGAAGTAAACCTGGGTACAGTTCTGTGTAAACATGGAAATATGGAAGAAATTAGGAAGAGAGCAGTGAAGGGTAGACAGGACATAGGATCACCGGGGAAGGTGTACGGGAAGGTTCTTACTGAAAGACTGGTTGAAGTAACAGGGAATAAAGTTAGTGAGGAGCAGGGAGGGTTCAGAATGGGTAGAGGAGGTATGGACCAGATATTTGCATTAAAATCAACATTGGAGAAATATATTTGGAAGGGTAGGAAGTTGTATGCTGCCTTCATGGACTTGGAGAAGGCATACGATAGGGTTGATAGGAGAGCTATGACAGAAGTGTTGAGGATTTATGGTGTTGGGGGTCTTTGCTGAAAGGCATTGAGGCCTTTTATGCAGAGGCAAAAGCATGTGTATGGGAAGAAGGTGATCTAAGTGAGAGTTTTAATATTAGTGTAGGGAATGAGACAGGGGTGTGTTATGTCACCATGGCTGTTAAATATATATATGGATGGTTGTATGAGAGAGATGAAGGCCAAATTGAATGGCCTGGGGGCAAAGCTGACAGTGAATGGAGTAAATTGGTACTTGATGGCAATTTTATTTGTAGATGACACTGTGCTGATGGCTGAGAGTCAAAGGGAGTTACAGAGGGTGGTGGATGAGTTTCAGTTCGTGTGTAAACGAAGGAAAATGAAGGTGAATGTTGGTAAAAGCAAAGTGATGGTATTTGAGAGTGAAGTGATTAACTTTGCCACAACGTACAGAGTGGGAGTACCAACTGAACCGAGACTAAGTGTGAGATCATGCTGGGGAGTGAGAGAATTGAGGAAGTGAAGGAGTTTTTTTTTTTTTTTTTTTTTTTTTTTTTTTTTTTCCCCCCCCCCCCTCTCCAGACAGTGGATATAGGCTTCATCAAGTCCGTTACCATGGCTCAGGTCAACTGCTACTCACACTCTCTTGTCACGACTCCCGAACTGGTACCCAGGCACAGAGGGAGGGAAGTGAGGGTAATTCCCAAATATTGCAGCTGTTATGGTACCAGCGAGGGTGTTTTACGACGTTCGGTGGCCTTATAGTTAGTGCCTGAAACTCAAATCGGAAGAGTAAATATTCTCAGGCCCTCACCTGAGAGGAATCGATCTCCCGACCAATAGATTACGAGTCCAGAACACTAACCACTCGGCTACCTCCCCTACTACCTGGGTACAGTTCTATGTAAACATAGAAGTATGGAAGGAGAAATTAGGGAGAGGGCAGTAAGTGGTAGACAGGTCATAGGATCACTGGGGAGAATAATGAAGGGTAGAAGTGTGAGTATAGAAGTGAAAAGGGGACCAAGAAATAGTATAATCCTGCCAACACTGACATATGCGTCAGAGACGTGGACATGGATTAGGGCACATCAGTCTAGAATAGGTGCATTGGAAATGAGTTACTTGAGAGGAGCAGGTAAACTTACAAGGTGGGATGGAGAAACTAATGAGTGTGTGTATGAGAGATGTGGTATGAGTGAGAAGACAATTGGTATTGAGTGTGGGGTGGTTGAGAGGGTGAAGCATAATACACTGAGATGGCTTGGACATGTGGAGAGAATGCAAGGCGAGGAGTTTGTAAAGAAGGTGTATGAAAGTGAAGTTGTGGGACCTGGTGTGAGAGGCAGGCCCCCGGTTAAATGGCAGAACAGAGTGGAAGAGTATGTAAGGGAGAGAAACATGAGAGGTAGAGGAGGGCTTGACCAAGTAAGGAGGAAATGTTGGAACAGGGAAAACTGGAGACACATCTGCCGTGGCCACCCCGTTGGTGGGGGGAGGTCCCGTAAGGAGCGAGGCGTCAGAGCAATAGATAGATTGATAGATAGCATAATGCAAATACAATTATCCAGGTTTTGTAAAGCTGCCACATACCTTGATTGTGGTGAGATCCATAGGGTACTCAATTATGAAGGAATATGTTGGGTAAACATTAAGGTCAACAGGAACTAGGAAAGGTTCTGCGATGGAGAGAGACATGATCTTGGAGAGTCCGTGTGAAATGCGGTCACACTCAAGGTCAGGGTCCCGACCTGCCCATTCTTCATCCTGGAGGGTGTAAAACAGATCCTCCAGTTCCTCTCGCTTCACCACAACACTTTCCCCAGGTTCTACCGCTTCCACTGTAAGTAATACATAACAAAGTTAGGAGTTATCATTAAACAGGAATCATGTTGCAGTAATTCCTTCATGACAATGTTTTTATCATATTCAAGATATTTGTTTCCCACATGTTGGCTATATACAATTGCTTGGAACAAATTCACATATGTTAACAGACACTCGTCAAAATTTATTGGGTAAACTTTCAACCTTTGGATACTAAGTGAGTGAAAAAATCTTCTGGAGTTTCTCATCAAAAACAATAAGCAGCTTGTCAGAGGTTTGATTGTGTAAATAGAATGCTAGAATAGGAAACTGGAGTCGTTTGTTAAGGCCACTTCTTTGAGAGGGGGGGGGGTTCAAAATGGAACAAGGCAACAGAGGAGTTTCCCACCTCATCAAACTGATATACAAGTGCTTCAAATTCACATTTTCAGTTACTTGAATGTGAATCTCTTTATCTTCAATGTGCCATTAAATACAAGTTAAGAATTGGGACACTCACTGTGATCATCAATCAGTTCCATGTCCCAGGGACTGAGACGTTCCCGTTCACCGTTGTCCCAGAGCACACGGTAACACATGAACATGGAGTCCTGGAACTCTGGCAAGTGAGGCTCCTGACTTTCCACTGTACCCAACCACCATGCATCATCTATGATGCAACGGAACCTGTCTCCTGTAAATAAACACATACATATAATGTAAACAATATGTAGAATGTTAGTACTGCACATCACTTTATCATAACCTAACACATATGAGATCTAATATACTGTACTGTCTTATCCATCTTCTCTTAAGAAAGGTTGGTGCAGTTCATCTCCACTAAATGGCAACCAATACTTCTTTTTAAACTACATATACATATATATGAGAAAGATCAAGAAGTTGGTGATAATTACTGACATAATGTTTCCATAAATGTATTTCAATTATAAATGGTATTTGGGCTAACTTCCAAGCCACACTCATTATCATACTCATAATAATTACTAGTATGAATATATGACAGTCAAAGAAGCCATTAGGTGGTAATTTCTTGTAGTGTAACTTAATTGTATGGCTTGGCAGTTTGGTAAAGTTCACTGGTAATTTTCATCAACTATCTCATGACTTTCCTTGCACGTGGCCCTCTTAACTTACCAGGTCTCCAGTGTCTAATCACGGCCACATCATATGTTGCCTTAAGCACCAAAAAGTCAAGGACATCTGGCATGTCATGGTACTTAATGGTGAAGGAGTCAGCTTGAAGTTTCCCTGACCCTACATCCATGATACCCAGCTTGAGGCAACACAACCGAGGGGGCTTAATCTCGTACTTGATGCCAATGATCTTTACAAACTCCTGGTGCTGCATGAAAGTAAACATGGAGAATTAAAAATAACTGAAAATATTATCTCCCTATCCAGTTGATGATCATGACATAAGTAATTGTGGTCTTTGGGATTTAATGTCGGTTCTAAGCATGACCTACAAAAGGATACTAACCCTGAGTTTATTGACTGTCCTTGTCCAAGGCAGATTACGCTGGTCGACTGTATACAAGTGACGATTCATGACAGCCTCCGCATACAGCATGTGACCCTGCATGAAATAGATGAGCTCATCACCCATCTGTGGGAAGTATGGAGCCTTCTTGGGGTAGATTTCTGTCAGCCACTCAGGGGGACGGTATTCTTCTGGGATCTCATCTGCCCCTCCACTGGATATCTCAGAGAGGTTGAGACGTGGCCCTCGCTGCAGAACAAAGTCATGAGATCAGACTGGGGTTATAATGCATACTAAATTAAAATATTTTACTTTACCTCAGAAAGAGGCAGGCACAACTGAAAACAATATTGTACATGCATTTGTATCCAGGCTTGGCTAAACACCTCTTCCAGTTTATGTTATGCAACCAATAATAAAAATATCCTATGTAATTATTAAAAAGAAAGTTTAAACATTAAATCATACACCATTAATATACAAAAATACTGTATCTCTCTATACCCCAGATTCCTGAAGAGTAGCCTTTGGCATAACTGCACCAGCATAGGTCTAGGTCTAACCCCCATATAAGCTTTTTATTAGTCATGCCCCCGTATTATCATCATAAGTATCATCTATCATTCAACATTACCAACAACTTGTTCTCTCCAAGCATATCATTAGCATTACTCATTTATATCTTACTCTACTTTATCATACTGTATTAGATAAACTAGTAATCTAACTTTAATCCTATCCAGAGTGCCAACACCTAATTCCTGCAGTCACACTGCAAGATTATTTACTGTAGGCAGGTGCCACTACCCCTACTCATAACAGTCATTCCATTCTCAACCCAAAGTGATTGAATTTCCTCCAAACTATTATTTCCTTAATTTTGAATCCACCCTTTTTGATTTCCTAGCACATATAATTCTTCTCTTTACTCTTAACATTACCAGTTACAGTAATAATATTACTTTTCTCTGGCTGCGAGGTTCAGGCATCACTCCAGGCTTAAATTTAGTTTTGTCCTCCTCATCTTCATCTTCCTCGTCTTTCTGGTCAGCCTCGTCATTGCTTCCTCGCCCTTTTTGCTTCTTTTTGGGGTTTTTCTTCTGTTTGTGGGCAGTACGTTTGGGAGGCTCTAAGTTGACGCCTGCCTCTGCCGTCCAATCAGAGTAATCGGTAGACTGGTCATCCGAACTGGTCGACTCCTGCAGCTCCTCATTTTCTACCTCCGAGCCAGACGAGCTTCCAGAAGAACTAGATGCAGCAACATGGTCTACCTCCTGTTGTCAAACATAAGGATTTATTTCTTAAATCAATAGAAATGTTTCTCTACTAACGTTGCCCATTAGTCTTACCCTTCTTCTATCTGACTGACTGATGCTTACATTATTGTACAATATTTTTGCCTACACATCTTCACTAAGAACAGCTGTATTTACTGCAAAGACAAATGACAGTTATACTAACCTCAAAGTCGAAGCCACGAGAGGTCTCTCTAACAGAGCGGGTTGAGTAGGAGTGAGTCTGTTTTTTCTGCTTCTTTTTACTCTTTTTGTTGGCTTCGTGGTGGTGATGGTGGTGGTGCTGTGGTGATCTGGCTGGCTCTGGTTTCTTGTGGCTTTCCTCATCAAACTCTATGAGCTCCATCTCTCCCAGTACAATCCTCAGTTCCACTGAACGCTCCAGGTCATACCTGTTGAGCCGAGGGACAATGGTGCGGCGCTTCCATTTCATGTTGGGGTCTCGTTGCCAGTTGCCAGTTGACTGTCGCACACCCTCAACATCACCCACACGACGTGCACCTACACGATCTGTTAATAAGCATATGTGAGTGTTCTTTTTGTTGTTATAAGGGCAAAATGTCTGCATGTTAGATGCTACGGTTCCTTCAAACAGTACCAAGTAACAGACAATCTTAGTAATGTATTGGTGGTCCATATTGTGGCACAGCTTGGAAGAATCAGTTGTTGCAAACATTAACCATTACACATCAGGATACAACATAATTGCACACAGAGTTCACAGGATGCATCACATGGTTCATGTAATTTATTGTCACTGTTTGGATATGAATTACTGTAGTGTTGTAAAGGCGTGGTCACACGAGCAACTTTTTCGGCAATAAAATCACCGGCAACATCAACTCGGTTGAATCTCGGCTAGAATTGTCGAGATTCCAGCAATTTTCGGGGACACGATCCTGCTCGTCATGTGTTGCCGAACTAAAAAAAAAAAAAAAAATTACCGCTGATGATCCATCTGTAATGTTATTAAGCCTAGAAAATTATATTAAAATACATGTGTGCTGTTTAAATGACAAAAATCAACCAAAAGGATGCAGCAGAAAGTGGCTGTGGAAGTCCCGTTTGGCGGGAAAACAAATATGGTTCATCGACGACGACGACACATCAATTTTACACCCTCAGATCCTGCTGCTGTATTCTTCTCGTTGTCACTTTTATGGCAAGTAGCAACAAAGCACTGTGGACCCAGACCTCTAAGGCCTCTTTGCTCAAACTAGTCAGAGAATAGAAGTATTTGTGGGATGCAGGAGATGAGCTGTACCACAAAACCAAGCTACAAATTGCAGAAATACGCGCTGAAAATCGCCGGTGAATACTTGCCGAAAAAATTGCTCGTGTCTCTAGATATACATGAGACTGGTGGTCAAAGTCTATACACTCTGCGCATGTCGATGCTGGGGCTCGCTTGTCCTACTCCCACACACAAAACTCAGCTGCCCATTCATTAAGCCTACTTTACTGCTAGCTTCTGGCTAGCACAGTGCTAGAGTCTGCGGCTGCAATTCTGTGGTCCAGCGTTTGATCCTTGCTCGGGACACGATAAAAATCTTTCACTGATGCCAGAGGTTACAACCCCTGTGAGCAGGGGGTGGGGGATTTGAGTTGGCTGTCTGATGTCTTACGCAGCCATAGCCGAAGCTGACTCGGGTCTCACGTGGGTGGAGAGGTCTTTGGGCCACTCATCATCCTTGTGATGTGTGCTATAGTTGTGTTTCATACACACAGTGTGTGCTACACTCTGTCCCATTGACTGCCACTCATTGGCAGACCTTTAACCTTTAACTATTCACACCACTATTGTAATCAGACTCTATATCCAAAGAAGCTCAATTCAGGCTTGCCTGAAAGCCAAAGTTGTAATGTGTTTTAATTTTTCTCTAGCAGAAACAGTAATACAATTATCAAATTTTAAAATAATACAAATACAGCAATTTTTCTCATTACCTGGAGTCAGGGTGTGAATGTTGCCTGATGAGTAAGAGTTGAAATGTTTTAATGATTTACAAAAGACTTCAAGGACTCAGCAAAAGAAAATGTAACAAACCACATTAAAATTTCTGTCCTTGTGCAAAAAATGCTATTGCCCAAAGTCAGGTAAATGAATAGGCTTATAACACTTGATGGAGCTGCAGGAATTACAGGAATAGCAGGGTTGATATCACTCCCATCAGGACCAGAAATTCCCAGTGGTAACATTCAACTATCATGAAAGGTAAAGATTCAGTACACATCTGTAATCCATACCCTCATATCAACCAAAGGAATTATACTAGACGTGTACCTTCACTGTGATAACTGAATGGCTATGTGTACAAACTTTCTGGGTGTAAAACTATTCCATGTAAACAATGATCCTACTTACTACATGAATTGGCTTCTCTAGGACACTGACAATTTTTTTGTACTCAACCAAACTTCCACATATTTATATAAGAACATTTTTACCAGATTTACAATTAAAGTACCTTGTAGTTTTACATTCATATCATTGCTATTTAAATATCATATTTTATAATTCAGAGCCATAAGTACTATTTCTATCAAATACTTCTAATGCTAATACTAAATTGAGAGTGTCTAAATGAGATGGACTGAAAGGGAGGAGTGGTCTTTAATTACGGTAAACTTTTTTCTCTTGTTGGCTGCCTCACTTATGCAAGCATTATCTAACTGGTATATGAGGGTTAACAAAATTACACTTGGTGAAGGCTGAGAAATATCTTACTGGCCCGAGGTGAAAGTGGGTCATGTTGTGCAGCAACAGCGTACGAGTGGTCACCAGCAGGGGCAGTAGAACTTGGTCGTCTCTCTCCGCCACTCCTCCTACCACTACTCTCTCTTCGCTCCCTGACACCTCCACTGCTCTCCCTTTGCTCCCTACCCTCACTTTCTCTCCGCTCGTGAATGCCACTTGGACCAGCAAGGTCTCCCTCAGAGGGTCTTCCGTCATGTGCAATCCTCTGGTCTTGCTCCAGTGCAAGACGTTGTATCATGTCGTCTATACTAGGACGTTGAGTAGATGTAGGGTCTGCCAGTGGGGCAGGGAGGGAGAGGGCTGGAGGGGCAGTCACTGGGGTTGGGGGAGGCACTGAAGCACTATCCACATCAACCAATACCACATCTAGCACCTCCTGGTCTCCTGATGATCAAACACAGCAATTATTATCTTATATTTCACATCACAAGAAAATTATTACTCTACTCTATTATAGTAATGAGGATAATGCTATATAAAGGTCTGGGAGATTAAATAAATAAGAATCCAGGCAATTCAGGGAGCCTCCCAACAATAGGTAGTAGTCCTTCTCTGCAGGGCAGTCGATCCAGCTATTTATCTAAAACATACTGATAGTAATTTTTTTTTTTTATATATATATTTTTAAAAATGAAGAATAAAGGCTGTGAGCCCGCTTCTTGTCCTCATCTGAGTAGTACAAAGTGAGTGGTCCAAAACATGTCCAATTTTGTTCGAGATGCCTAGACACATTGCGTTTGAAGGAACATAATTCGTAGTAAGGAGGAAAGATGGATGAAGGTAGTGTTCTAGAGTTGACCAGTTGTGTATATGAAAGACTGAGAGTACCGGTTAACTCTTGCATAGGGAGTTGGACAGAAAAGGGGTGAGAACGAGAGGTTTGGCGAGTGTTGCATGCTCTCCTGAGGGGAGGAAGCATACATTGAGAGAGTTCAAAAGAGCAATGTCCAGTGTAATAGCGATAGAAGAAAGTGATGCAACATTGCGGCGAAGAGAGAGAGGTTATAGTGAATCGGTAAGAGGAGGAGAGTTGACGAGACAAAAGGTTGAGCCACCCCACACATGAGAGCCATACTCCATACAGGGGTGGATGAGACCCCTGTACTGAGACAGCAACTGTGTGGGGGTGAAGTATTCACGGAATCTGCGCAGCACACCCAATTTCTTTGAGGCGGTTTTAGCTAGAGAGGTAATATGATCTTTCCATGAGTGTTTGTGAGAAAAAGACACTCCAAGAATACTAAGGGAGGGAGATAGATCAAGCTGTATGTTGTTGAAGGAGAGGGGGGGATAGTCATCTGGAAGATTAGTACGAGTTGAAAGATGAAGGAACTGTGTTTTAAAGGCATTGAAAACCACAAAGTTCTCTCTGCCCCAGTTGGAGATGAGGGAAAACTCAGAAGTCAGGAGCGCTACTGCATCATCACATGATGTGATGAGGAGCTGCTGGGATGGGCAGTTGTCAAACTGAGTGGAGTAATGTAGTGTGGAATCATCGGCATAGGAGTGGATAGGGGAAGAGGTACAGGTAAGGTCATTGATGAAAAGGAAAAAGAGGGTGGGTGATAGGACAGAACCCTGAGGAACACCACTGTTGATAGACTTAGAGGAAGAACAGTGATCATCTACAACAGCAGCTATAGAATGGACAGAAAGGAAATCAGATATAAGGGCACACATGGAAGGATAGCAGCCAAATGAGGGAAGAGTGGAAATTAAAGCTTTGTGCCAGACACTGTAAAAGCTTTTGATATGTGTAGGGCATAGAATAGAAGATGACCATGAATCAGAAAAGAGGGATAGAAGATTGCCAGCAGAGCGTCCTCGAAGGAAATCATATTGACAATCAGAAGTAAGGTCAAGACGAGTAAAGCACTTTAAAATTTTGCAGTCAAGAATAGTTTTGTTGTACCTATACTGTATATACACACACATGGACTATTTCAATAATTCATAAGTCTATTTATAACATAAAAAAATGACACATATTGTTACCATTATGTACAGCTTTGATGGTAATGAAAACTGCAAAATTTCACAACATACACTTTTTTTTTTCATTTATATTACCAAAGAGTACCATACGTACCATTGGCATTGAGAAGAACATTGGGTATGAGCTGGTCATGCCGGCAACTCTCCCGGCCAGGCACAAGACGTTGGTATTCAGGAGGGTATGGGTCACCATCCATATTGACTAGGAATGGTGGAGGCATGAGGTGGGGAGCCATTTGTGTCTGTTCATCCAACACATGATTGTTGCCATCTCGCATCAATGGCCGGTAGTCGGTGTGGAAGAAGAGTTCCTTTGGTACCTGTTAGGATTTGATTAGATAATATTATTTAACCAATAAAATAAATGTAAGTTATTTGTCAACAAATATACAATGCTTGGGGAAATGAACACTTTAACTCCTGCTATCCTATGGTAAAATTTACATGACTTCTTTACAGAAGCACATTATTTCAACCACATACTATACCCACTGTACACAACTTTTTCTTTTATATTGTCCTCACCTGTGAGGAATATGAAAACAAAGTGGAGAATGAGCTTAGGTTGAAAGTGATGGAAAAAAGGGATCTTGAAGACCTATAGGAAGAATAGCTTGGTTAAGAAGAGTATGGAGAGGCATAAGTTCCAAGTGCTTGGAAGGGTACAGTGAGGTAGGATGCCATGGTTAAGAGAGTTGTGGAGGTTATACAATAGAATGTTAAGATGAGAGGAATACTCTGAGGAATTAGTGAATGGTTAAAGAGGAAATGTGGCAAATGGCAACATGATTAGCTTTGAAGGAGTACAGAGGGTAAGACCTAGAATGAATGTACTGTAGATATGTCTATATACTAGACTCTCCATTTCTCGGACAATTAGGGGGGAACACCAGTCCGGGAATCGCAAATGTCCGGGGTCACTGACCATTACCGGACATTTATCCTACTCGGTTCATGAATCACCACTTGCCCGGACTCTTACAAATGTCTGGGTATCACTGCCTACACTACAGTATATCCAGCACTCAACAGAACAGTATGGAGGTCAACCAACATATCAGCATAACTGTACTAACATACAAAACAGTGTACAGCACTCCCTCGTTATCGACGGGGGTTACGTACTTAAGATGGCCGTCGATAATAAAACCGTCGATACCGCATTACGGTATGTTAAATAAATGTACAGTGCTCCCCTCAAGTAGGCGGTCCTTAACTAGATGATTTCCAAGAAGAGTGGAAGTGATTTTAAGAGAAAAATACCAAAATTAATGCATACAAACTAAGGAATGTGTGTGCACAAATAAAAATTCAATGAGTTTTGGTGATAACTGAACTTATCACCCCACTATCACCCTCACGCTCAGTTGAATCACTCACAATAAGCCTAACCCCATTATAGTGAACACCTTTCACCCTCCCGCTCCCTTGTTACACTCCCGATAAGCCTAACTCCTTAAAAATGAACAATTTTTCACCCTCACACTCTCTTGTTACACTCGTGATAAGTCTAACCCTTTATAGTGAACAACTTCTCAAAACAGTCATTTTTCATACTTTTAGCATATATCCCGGTACAGATATTTGATATGGTGAAAAGTGCAAGTGAGTGTGAGAAAAAATGACAAAGAATAATGAATATACACTAAGGAAATGTATTTGTATGAGTAGAAACTCATGAATTATTGGTGATAACTGAACTTGCCAACCATCACCCTCACTCTTCACTCACTACACTCGTGCTTTTACGCCTACCCTTTTAGAATAAACAACCATTCAAAACATACATTTTCCATACTTTTGGCTCAAGTTTAGAATTATTTTTAGTCACAAGAGAGTACGGTAGAGTAAATCTGTCAATAATCAAAACCGTCGATAATAAAACCGTCGATAACGAGGGAGCACTGTATTAACAATTAATGTACAGTATACTGTAAAGTAGGCTACTGCAATTACCTTATGAGACGGGGCCCAGTGGGGCTGACTTTATTCTGTGAATATTAGTTATCCCCCACAGGGCTAGAATAAAGATTGTTGTAGGATCTGGTCACTTTCTAGTGGATTTGACGAGATCTGCCCACATGGATTAAAAATCTACGTGAGGTGTACTGCAACCGGAGGCCTTTCCTTTCTTTTTTTTTTTTTTTCACTACTGTGTGGACCGCCAGCACACGGGGGTTCATTTCCCTTTGCATGCAACAGTGTAAACTCCCTCCCCTTATGGTCCCTTCAGGGCTGGTCTCATGGAAGGTACGGCCCCACTTGTAGCTCTTGTGGTAACGTGGACTTGGGCCCACAGCACTGGCTGTGGGATCAAAGCCTTCCCCCCAATCTCCCTGGCGGTCCCATTTCCTTGGGATGTGCTTCGGTAGCCCAGGCATTTAGGGCCAGCCCCTCCTTTATTTTAATTTGTTTTTTCACTGCGACCAGAGTGTACCAGGGGTCTGTGGGGCAGGAGGCCATTCTGCCCCGGGAGAACATCAACAACAACCTTACGAGACGAAGAGTCGCCGGTCAGAGTTGCCAGGTGCAGGGAAATTTCTCTGTTTTAGGGAATTTTGAAATCCACACAGGGAAATTATATAAAGATTGTTTAAGAGTAAATAGGGAATTAATGAGGTTAAAAGGGAAATTCTCATGTATAAAGTTAGGGAAATTTCGTCAAGCAGACCTGGCAACACTGTTGGTGGTAGCTGTGTGTGATGCTTGCGAGGTGGTGGAAGGATGACTTATACCGTGGGCAAATGCACCGATTTCCAACTTTTTTCATTGGTGGAGCCATCTTGGTCCTTGAAAAGGCAAAATACTATCACAATAGCGATGCTCTGTCTACGTGGAGACAACAACACAAGGCAAGCAATGTGGTTATAATCTATGTTCGCGTCACAAGCAGGGTACCAGGAAGTTTGAAATTGCCGCACAGACTTTTTAACTTTTCCTGGACAGTCAGAGCGTATGTCCGGTAATCATACATTTTGTCGGACATCCAGACGTTGTCCGGCAAATCCGAAATCGGGCAAAAGGGGGTCCAAAAAATGGAGAGTTGAGTGTAATAGATAGAGAAAGTGGTATAGAATACATATATATCCTTACCCTCTGAAACTTTATATTGTGACCAATGCCAAAGAGAATAAGATGACCATGGGAGTCAGTCGCAGCGATTGTGAATCCATCGGGTGACCACTTGGCATCAAAGAGCGCTCCATAACCCTGACCTTCAATAGTGTTTTTAAAGCTCCAAACCAGAGATCCAGAGAAGATGTCCCAAATCATGAGTTGACCTGTGGAGGATATCAAAGACAAGTTGGCATTAATTCTTAAACAACACCTGATTATATTTCCATTTAATATGACTGACACCAACATATACTTTTCTTGTCATGGTAAAACATATGGATAGTGATGGAGCCACCCCCTTCCTGGCCATGATGGGGAGGGGAGGCCGCCACCCACAACCTGAATGTAATACTCCTTCAAGCCAGAATCATCTAATTCATGTTGACAAATTCGCAGGAAGACAACCCTTGTGTTGAGCTTTTGTCAGCATTCATTGCAATAACCATAGCATATATTTTGTCAGCACTCATTACAATGACCATAGAATATATTTTAAGTGATGATCAAATTCTTATGGCAGGGTAAGGTTAGATATTAGCTTAGGATTATTTTCTAACCCTCTATAAGCCACTATAAGGTAATATTTCATGACTACAACCACCACTGTGGATAATAAAAGACTACAATGAGTAAAATACTCCATCCAGGAATATATCCTAAGGTTAGTTTATGTGACACAAGAGTGCTACTCACTAGACCAGGGGCAGGCAACCTCTGGCCCGCAAAGTCCTATTGTCTGGCCTGCAATGCAAAGCATGATTTGCATTGTAATCTGGCCCGACACATTTGAATCTTGCCCGCCAGATACATTGAACCACACACACTACTGTTAAGTACCATCAAGGCGCGGTCACACGAGCCAATTTTTCGTCAATTATTCACCTGCAATTTTATTATTCATCTGCAATTTTAACTGTGTCTGGTCACACGAGCTAATCAAGATTTGAGCATATTTCGGCAATTCAGTGGTGAGCATCGGAGGGACTGGTAGCCTAACATGTTTTCGGACCAAAGAGGCCTTATTTATTTCATCTTAATAAGTTTTATAATTATTGCAATATTTATGTGATGTTCTATAACGTACAATGAATCTTATTTTCAATGCAGAGGGATAATACCAGGCCCCTATAAATAATATTTGACGAAATATGATTAATATCTTTTGGAGGTTAGGTAAATTGCAAGCCTTAGCATTTCCTTACATTTCACGGATTTTCTTATTATACAGGCCTAGTATTATCCCTCTGCATTGAAAATATGATTCAATGTACGTTATAGAACATCACATAAATATTGCAATCGTGATAAAACTTATTAAGATGAAATAAATAAGGCCTCTTTGGTCAGAAAACATATTAGGCTACCACTCCCTCCGATGCTCACCGCCATTTGACAACACAAGTTAAAATAGTTTTTATCAGTATTCATTGTACTTTACTGAGATCACACACAGCATACTTTATACAACAAAATATAAGAAAATTTTTATTTTATATCTCTGGTGTAAGTTAATACTATACGTCGCGATACACCCTGTAATACTGGCTCCTAAAGCGACGTGTCCAAACTTCTTATATCTCAGATGTTTTGATCTATTATGCCTTAAATAAAATATTTGACACATTATTATGTTTTTAACATAACAAATATTATTATATAATTGCCAAATGACAAGCGAAAACTGTGTATAGTTGGGAAAATACGGCTGGTTGTTCATTAGGATACGGAGGTGCTGTATCGTTCGAATCCATTCATTTTTGGTCAAGATACACCGTAAATATAAATTAAGCAAAGTTAAAGCATGTTATTTTTTTGTAATTTTGATTATTTTTTAACAAGATTCAATACAATTTGCAAATCTAAAGCCTGCAATAGCCTCAAGAAGTAACTAAAGAAAATTAAGAATAACGACCAAGTCATAGCTACGACGGAAGAACGAACACAGTGTTGGCGGGAAGACCAACACCACCTCTCTCTCCCATCGGCTAGCCTAGTACCTTCTAACTTTTTACTCTATTTAGGTAAGTTTCTTTATTTGTAGGCTTTTCACCGTGTTGGAACAAAGAGGTATCAGAGGTCTGGGTTCACAGTACTTTGTTGTTATTTGTCATAACAGTAACGATGAGAACAATACAGCAGTAGGATCTGAGGGGGATAAATATGTCGTCGTCGTTGATGAACTTTATTTGTTTTCCCGCCAAGCTGGACTTCCACAGCCACTTTCTGCTGCATCATTTTGGTCCATTTTTGTCATTTCAACAGCACACATGTATTTTAATATAATTTTCTAGGCTTAATAACATTACAGATGGATCATCAGCGGCCATATTTGTTCTCGATATCGTCAACACATGACGAGCAGGATCGTGTTGTGAAAATTGATGAAATGTCGTCAATTTCAGCCAAAATTTAACCGAGTTGATATTGCAGGTAAAAAATTGACGAAAAAATTACTTGTGTGACCGCACCTTTACTGTATCATTCAGTCATGCCCCTCATAGGTTTTTCCACCTAGGTCTGGGGTTTTCTGACATCACCTGTGTGTGGAGTACAACAATCTAGTTTTTTTTTTTTTTTTAAGACTGCCTCTCTTACTGCCAATAAATTACTGGTATTGATGATCTCCAGTATTATTTTCTACAATTATATCATGTTTTAAAGGTGAAATATGGTTCTGTTTAGTTACATTACCAACAGTACGAAATACAGTACATGTCTCGTTAAATGTATTTAAGTTACATGTTTTGTTTTTATTTTATAATTTGGGTAGTGTCGTTGTCTCTCTTCAGAAGGAATTTGTGCGTTTCGTAGGAGTCAAGGTGCTGACGGGAGATATCAAGCTTTTTAATGCTTACTTTGTTAATTTATATTAATTTATTCTTTGCTATGCAAGGAAATAACTTCATGTATTTTAATAGGAATTCCTTATTTCTTATACAGCAGTTTATTTTTGGAAAGGAAATAAAAATATACTTGACCCTCGATTTAACGGACAAAAAGGGGGTTGACCTTGTCCGTTAATGGAGAATGACCGTTACTGGAAAATTGAGGTGATCTAAGGGGAAAATTGAGGTGATATAGGGGGAAAATTGAGGTGATCTAGGGGAAAAATTGAGGTGATCTATGAAAAAATTGGAATTAATACTGTACTGTAAATAAAAATACAGTAAAGTAATTCTAAACTAATGTTAGAAGTAAGGACAATGTCCATTGAGAGGTTGTGAGGGTGGGGGGGGCGGGTAACAGCAGACGTATTATTGTTCAGTTTCACCTATAGTCCCTGAGTTTTTAATCATACAATAAACACACATTTTCTGAGTGTACTGTACATAAAAAATACAGTACAGTAATTCTAAACTCATGTTAGAAGTAAGGACAATGTCCATTGAGAGGTTGTTCACTCTATAGGGGTTAGGCTTAAGTGTGAGGGTAGTGAGGGTGGGGTGGGGGTGGTGGATAACAGTAGAATTATGGTAATATTGTTCAGTTTTCACCAATAGTCCTTGAGTTCTTACTCGTACAGTGCACACGCATTTTCTGAGTTTATATTAAATATTTTTGACACACACACACACACACAGAGAGAGAGAGAGACACAGATACACACACATAGAGATATATATATATATATATATATATATATACAAACACACACAGAGGGCAAGACACACACACACACACACACACACACACAGACAGAGGGAAAGACAGACACACACAGACAGAATAATAATAAATTATTATTATTCTGTCTGTGGTGTGTGTATGTATATTGCTCTCTCTATGTGTGTGTATGTGTGTGTGTGTCTCTCTTTCTGTGTGTGTCTCTCTCTTTCTGTGTGTGTGTGTGTGTGTGTGTGTGTGTGTGTGTGTGTGTGTGTGTGTGTGTGTGTGTGTGTTTCTCTCTCTCTTTCTCTCTCTCAAAAACATTTAATACAAACCCAGAAAATGCTTGTGCACTGTAAGAGTAAGAACTCAAGGACTATTGGTGAAAACTGAACAATATTACCGTACATATGCTGTTACTCCCCCCCCCTACCCTCACACTTAAGCCTAACCCCTTTAGAGTGAACAACCTCTCAATGAACATTGTCCTTACATCTATTATTATTATAATAATAAAAAAACTACTACTACTTCTACTGATAATAATAACAATACACACTGCCACCTAGTACGGACAAAATTGTCAAGTACCGGACTTTCTGTTCGTTATGTAACGATTGTCCGGTAGCAAAAAGTGTCCGTTAAATCCGAAATCCGTTAAATGGGGGTCCGTTAAATCGAGGGTCGAGTGTATATATATTGCATATTGGGCATTTCACTTAACCTGTGGCCTGCGTCCTTATCGTAATGATCTCATCTGGCCCGAGACATCAAAAGGTTGCCCAACCCCGCACTAGACCATGCCACCATAGATGAATCTTATAACTGCTTACCATCATGTGCAGCTGAAAGTATCAGTCTGGCCTCAAAAGGATGAGCCTCAATGACATATGCATTGTCTTCATGTCCCCTGAGAATATATCGCAGTCTGCCAGTTCTGCTCTCCCACACTCTCAGACATTTGTCATTGCTTGCTGTGATGACGTACTCGTCGGTCCGGTTCCAACCTACCATCGTTACCTGCAGACGACGTTGTTCCTCCATTGTTGGGTTGTCCCTGTGTCATAATAGTATTATTATAATCATCATCAATACCTTAGATCCCTTTTTTCAAGGGGAAGGGACTCCACAGCTAGGGAATTAAAATAATTATATAAAAGAAACATAGAGAGGAATACAATACCCAATGAAATTGATCACATTCACTCACCCTTCCAATTATGAAATCTTTTTTTATGTAATTATAAACTACATTCTGGGAGAATAAGAGTCCAAGTATTTCCTCAAGTTTCCTGATACTATGGCAGTAGTACCACCTTGTATTGGACTCTCTACCCCTATGTACTGCAACTTTATTATCATCAGTACTCCATTCCTGTTTTTTAGAGGGTAGGGGCTGCATGGCCAGGGATAGATTTTGTAATCATAAATAACTGTGTGAGAGACAGCCAACCCCAGTTATACAACACACACGTATACCAGCTGCTGCTCAGTATATATTAACCAAAAATTAATCTCATCACAACACATCACAGTACTATACAAACCCCTTATGGGGGTTCTCATGGAGGCAAAGGGTAAATAACCTCTGTATCAAGCTCTTTTTTATTTTTCTTGACATGTTGGCATAGCCAGGATACTTGAAGAACAAAAGAACCATCAGATCACCTCGGAAAAACCCCGGACATTTCTCGTGGACTCAAACCTGAGTCCTTGATACTGTTGTCTGTCACTGTATCCACTCTGCTATCGCCTCCCTTCTCATGTATGGGGTGGCTCAATCTTCAAAACAGTCTCGGACAGGGTGGAATAAATGGCTTTTCAATTCATCAACTCTCCACCTCTTACTGATTTTTAACTGTAATCTGCTACTTACCCTGGTAGAGTAACTGCCATGTTGAGGATAACATTCTTCCACTGCTGCCGTTCATAGTACCAGATGAGAGCAGTGCCATCACGACTCCCAGACACAAACATAAGACCACGATGACACCACTGTATACTGTCCACACGGTCCTGGTGACGCTCAGTCTCAAGCAACTTGTCCACACCTTCCTCACCACCCAGCTGGTATACTCTGAGTGATTGAATAACAGTAAAATTAACTCTTTGGTTAGCCTTGTAAATTTCATTTTATGACAAAATTTAAATGAGAAAATTTACAGCCATAAAATCTTTCTACACACTGGTATAAAGCAGGCTGGAATTGGAAGCGGAAGAATAAAACATACTAAACTTTAACCTTTAACCCTTAATACGAGGATGTAGTAAACTTTCGACCCTACCAACATGTCTGGAGCACCGCGGTTATAGTATTCATTCGACAGCACAGTTTTTTAATTTGTTCGGTCCCTAACAAGCTAGTTTTGGCCTGGCAACAGTGAGGGGTCTTGCCAAGGGGCAACCCACACCCTACCCAGCCACCACCAGTCAGTCTTACTCGAACAGTGAGGGATGAAGGACATATTTTGATCACTCCTCTTTTCCTGTAATTTCCATATATGTACAGCTGGTCACACTCCCGTGAGGCCCACCCAGCGTTGTCAACGTTGGCCGAGATAACCCCGAAACACTAGTTGTGAGCTCTGCTCGCTCGAACCATTCACTGGTGGGAGGGAGAAGTAAGGGTGAGAAATTATTCTTGGGGAGGTGAAAAATGCATAGAAGCTTTAATAAAAGTACGAAAATACACCCGGTTATCAATTATTTATATACCGATATTCGTGTCAATTATTAACATCATTAAAGGTAAGATTAACTTTTTCATATTATGATGTAACACAAAAACAACTGAGGTAACATTATTGTATACTTTTTTCGTATAATATTTAATGGTTATTATCAAGCACTAAACGCTGAAAAATACTTACACAATAACTGAAAAAGAATCATGAACCAGAATGCTCTTTATTAAATGAAGCAAATGTGAATACCTTTATATTACATGTGTCAAGTGTTGATACCTCTAACACACACTTCCATTTCCCCCGTATCTACCTAACAGTTTATAATCAAGGCTCTCATTATCCCTCACGTGATAGCAGCCTTGTAATATTCTGAATACTTTTAATAATAGCTCGTTGTATTGAATATAGTGAACACGTGCTGTTTGGTAATTTACTATAAATCCCTCAGTATTTCATCTGTTTCTAGGTAGCAAAAATTTTTATTTTGGCAGATAATACTTGTGAGCAGAGGCCAGGGAGATGCGTCTGGCACCCACAGGCTTGTCAACTGTATTTTTTTTTTTTCTTTTTTTTTTGCATTAATTAGAAACTGACGTTGACTCTAGTCTCATTAGCCCACATTAGTTTTGATACTCGAAGAGGATTATGAGTTGGTTGAAAACCACTAAACTGGTAAGGGTATTGAAGACTGAGTGTGGAAATATTCCCTCTCCAACATGTTGGCAGTCCTGATGACCTGAAGATGTGTAAGGTGGTGCAGTCAGTCAGTTCACGAGGCAAGGTGTATATGGAAATTCACGCTAATATCAACCTTGTAGCAGAAGACAGTAAAGACCAATACAGCATCAAATACAACGGTATGAGTAGTGGTAGAGTGTATATGGAAAGTCACACCAATATCAAACTGTACAGAAGACAGTAAAGACCAATATGGCATCAAATACAACGGTGTGAGAATTGGGAAGGTGTTGTATGATGGGAAACACAGGATTTCAGACCTTAACACACCTTCAATAAAGTTTAATATTAAGAAATGTTGAAAATAGTTGCCAGCTTCTTTATTAACATGTCCGATGAAACCTTAACTGTGCATCCCATGCATTACTTGATGGAACTATTACAATGTTTAAATAATTATGAATATAGTTCTCTCGCAACTCACGACAGATAAAACCAATAGAACCTCTGTCACCAACATTCTTAAGTTATGTGTGTGTGTACTGGCTTATATAATTATATAAGTATATTACATGCACACAGAAAAGAGAGATACAGAGCAAATAATAATTTTTGCTACTAAGAGACAAATGACAAAACGGGTTTCATAATCAAATTCCAATAATTCAATACGAGCTATTATTAAAAGTATTCAGAATATTACAAGGCTGCTATCACGTGAGGGATAATGAGAGCCTTGATTATAAACTGTTAGGTAGATACGGGGGAAATGGAAGTGTGTGTTAGTGGTATCAACACTTGACACATGTAATATAAAGGTATTCACATTTGCTTCATTTAATAAAGAGCATTCTGGTTCATGATTCTTTTTCAGTTACAGAGCTCCCCCCAAGTAGGTGGTCATTAACTAGACGATTTCCAAGTAGGCGGAGAAATTATTTGAGACCAAAATACCAAAAGTATACGGTTTTTCAAAAGTAGGCGTACCTATGCGCAAGTAGATATTCAGTGGAAGTGATTTTAAGAGAAAATTACCCAAATTAATAAATACAAACTAAGGAATGTGTGTGCACAATTGAAAATTCGATGAGTTTTGGTGGTAACTGAACTGACCATTCCACTTTCACCCTCACACTCGCAATAAGCCTAACCCCTTTATAGTGAACAACTTTTCACCCTCACGCTTGCTTGATACACTCGCGATAAGCCAACCCCTTTATAGTGAACAACTTTTCACCATCACGCTTGCTTGATACACTCGCGATAAGCCAACCCCTTTATAGTGAACAACTTCTCAAAACAGGCATTTTTCATACTTTCAGTACATATCCCAGTACAGACATTTGATATGGTGAAAAGTGCAAGTGATTGTAAGAGAAAGTGACAAAGAATAATTAATATAAACTAAGGAAATATATTTGCATGAGTAGAAACTCATGGATTATTGGTGATAACTGAACTTATCAACTATCACCCTCACTCTTCACTCACTACACTCGTGCTTTTAGGCCTACCCTTTTAGAATGAACAACCTTTAAAAACATACATTTTCTATACCTTTGGCTCAAGTTTAGAACTAATTCACTAGAGAGAGAATCTGGGGTCAAGTATACATATTATAATGGTCAAGAAGGGATAGTTTTTGGAATCACCAGTACCGAACCTATTTTTTTCCCTTTATCTATCAATTCCAAGTAGACGATTTCAAAGTACACGGCGCCTGCTTGGTACATAACCCCCGTCTACTTGGGGGGAGCACTGTATTGTGTAAGTATTTTTCAGCGTTTAGTGCTTGATAATAACCATTAAATATTATACGAAAAAAGTATACAATAATGTTACCTCAGTTGTTTTTGTGTTACATCATAATATGAAAAAGTTAATCTTACCTTTAATGATGTTTATAATTGACACAAATATCGGAATATAAATAATTGATAACCGGGTGTATTTTCGTACTTTTAATAAAACTTCCACACATTTTTCACCTCCCCAAGAATAATTTCTCACCCTTACTTCTCCCTCCCACCAGTGAATGGTTCGAGCAAGCAGAGCTCACAACTAGTTTTCGGGGTTATCTCGGCCAACGTTGACAACGCTGGGTGGGCCTCACGGGAGTGTGACCAGCTGTATGTAAAAATGACAGTGACATTATATTTCATATGGTTGTGTTGAAAAATGTGACACTGAGATGTTTTATAACAAAATTAGAGTGTGAAAATGTACTTAAATACTGTATGTAAATAGTGTAAATGTGAATTTTGAGTTGATGTCAGTCTGAGCTGGGTACCCATCCTACAGATGTCATTTTAGTCTTCACAAGCACATCAGGAGACAGGTAAACGTATGTACTTCAATATCCTGTATCATTTATTTATGTAGTGTGAGTGGTTTTCAAGCTATTAGCCTTCAAATGTATTGTTTGTATAGTGACCGCGAGTGTGGGAGACACAAGTTGCCGTGATAGATAATGCTCGCTGCTATGTGGTTAACAACCTAGCCGTGGGCATTTTCTTTTACATCCTCTCGAAAGTTATGTGTAGAAGTGACAACGTCTCTCCTCTGACCTGTCAAACCTCGACCTCACTAACTTCTTCCTTCCTTCCTTTCCAACCTGTACTTTCTTTATCTTATTTATTCACCTGTATATCTATTTTTCTAATAATCTCTCAATCTTTCTCCTATCCAAGTTATTCTCTCTCTATCTCTCTCATTCATTCATTTCTCTATTCATTTCTCTCTGCACGATTCACCTTATGCACGATGCTTCCACAAAGCGTGTTTTTGTGGCCAAGAGTGGCCCAAATCCACAGCCGTTACCTGAAGTGTGTCTAAATCCAGTTTCCGCCTGACACTAGCCACTCCCCGAAACCCAAACCCAACAACCAACCGCTTCCCCCAAACACTCTCACAGACACAACACTATTAATATAAATGTCACTATAAATATATCGCCTTAATGACCATTACACATTTGATAGGTGTTAAGTCCAAATAACAAACAAAACAAACGCTCCCCCAGCCAGCTTCTCCCTCTCACTCAGTCAGTCCCGCTCCCTCACATCCTGTGTACCCCTCTCTCCATTGTTGCCGAGTTGTTGCCTCCTACCCTACACCATACCAATCAACACCTCCCTTCACCATGTCAAAGATCGAGTGTAAGAAGAAATTATTGACACATGCTCTAAAGCTTCAGGTGATTAACTTAGGACCGCAAAAATTTTTCAAGAGCTACCCCTCCCCCCACAGCCGCAAAACAGGGCCATTTTCTTTTAGTAGGGGAGGGTTGGGGTGGGAGACACTGTCACAGACATCACACAATACACATTTAAACTTCTTCACACACACACGTACACCTCTCCACATACAAACACTCTGTCACTCTATAAAGCCTTAATGACAATTACATAGTCGACAGGCATTAAGTCCAAATAACAAACGTGTTGGGGTGGTCTAACCTTTGCCCACCAGCCCATGCCGGCTAGAGTCAGTGTTACTACAGTCAATCTGCTAGTTCTAGCCCAGGCCTTTCCAGTGTTACCATTGCCATGGCTGTATATACCCCATGCAGGCTATTATGCAGACTGTGAGGACTTATGGTATTTCTGCTCTTGACAGGCGAACAGCTAAGTCGTGTCAATAACCCTGCAATCATTTTGATGAAGCTGTATCTAGTTATCTTCATTATGCGTTCAGTTGTGTCCACCCTTGACTTTGAAAGGTTTATGGATGAAGTGAATGAGATTATCATTGAATGCATTGCTATAGTCTGTTCCAAAAAAACTCTCTCCTGAGAGCAACCTTCTTGCCTGAGAGAGAGAGAGTTACATAGAGTTACATAGAAACACAGACCACAACAGACCTTACGGTCCACACGAGGTGATCTGATTAGAAGGTTACTGGTGGAGAATGAATTACTCCCCAGTGATAGTCGTAGGTAAGGATAGCAAAGTAGAAGGCTCTCTCCCCACCCTCCACTCCCTCCGGCCTGAGGCGTACAGGAAATAAAGTCAGGAATGGGAACCTTGTGGGGTTGGCTGAAATACTCCTAAAGGAAATTTTATAGGAAAGATAGAAAGTAGGTGAAATTTGGCTAACTTGCCACCTGTAATGGGCAAAAATTATTCATTAGTAAACATTGTAAGTCGGGGATTAGACGCAAGGTGTTTATCTAAGCGACGTTTGAAGCTGTCTACGGTGTTAGTCAATTACATTACGGGGAAGCCCATTCCATAAGTTGACGACCCGGTTAAAAAAGAAATTCTTTGATTCGTGCGAATTAAAAAATTTACCTATGATTTTGCAGCCGTTTCCTCTCGTGTAGTTTGATTGATCGATAGTGAAATATTTGGTGCAGTCCATATTATCTATGCCTTTGATTATTTTAAATACCTGGATTAAGTCACCTCTCAGTCTACGTTGTGTCAATGGGAATAGATTTAATTCGCTTACCCGTTCATCATACGTTTTATTTCTCAGACTTGGTATCATTTCAGTAACTCTACGTTGGACTCGTTCCAATTTTGCTATATCTTTCTGGTAGTACGGGCACCAGGCTTGAACACAATACTCCATAAGGCGACGGACCAGGGAATTATACAAAGTGAGGATTGTGTCTTTAGATTTATACTCGAATGCTCTGCCGATAAAGCCGATAGTTTTATTTGCTTTCTTAATTACTTCCGTACACTGCTGACTGGGTTTTAGGTTACTTGATACTGTTACCCCTAAGTCTGTCTCTCGATCCACGCTTTTGAGTTGATTACCATTCAACGAGTAGTTTGCTGCTACGTTACGATGTCCGATGTGGAGCACTTTACATTTATCTGCATTGAAGGACATTTGCTAAGTTTTCGCCCAATTTGACAATTTATCGAGATTACCTTGCATTTTTTAGTCTGCGCAATAGTGAGTACTGTATTTGCAATTTTGGTGTCATCAGCAAATTTCGATATTATACATGAGAGGCCTTCGTCTATGTAAACTAGGAATAGGATTGGCCCTAAAACTGACCCCTGTGGCACCCCGCTCGTAACATCAGTCCAACTAGAAGATTTTCCATTTATTACCACTCGTTGTTTACGGTTGCTTAGCCAGTTCTCTATCCATCTTACGGTATCGCCTTGGATTCTGTGTGATTTTAGTTTAGTTATTAAGCGTTTATGGGGAACTTTGTCAAAGACCTTTTGGAAATCTAGATAAATTATGTCTACTGCTTTATTTTTATCGTATTCATTGAAAATGTCATTTAAAAAGTCTAATAGGTTCGTTAGGCAAGAGCGTTTATTATGAAAACCGTGTTGAGTGTCTCTGAGTAAGTTGTTTTCCTCTAAGTGATTTGTAAGTTTATCTCGTATGATTGTCTCTAGCATTTTGCATACGACTGAGGTTATGCTGATAGGGCGATAGTTGCTAGGTAGAGATTTGCTGCCCTTTTTAAATATTGGTGTTACGTTAGCGAGCTTCCATTCGTCAGGTATTGTTCCAGTGTGTAAAGAATAGTTAAAGAGCAGAGTCAGAGGTTTTACTATTTCACTTTTTGCTTCCTTTAATACGAGAGGGGAGATTGTGTCTGGGCCAGGTGACTTATTTACATTTAATTTATCAATACATTTTATTACGTCCCTTTCTGTAATGCTGATATTACTTAATACCTCGGTGTTTTCATTTTGGACTGTTGTTTCTGTTGGTATATCGTTCAGGTTTTCTATAGTAAAGACTGATGCAAAGAAAGTGTTAAGGATACCACTCATTCGCTCTTCATCTGTAATAAAGCCCCCATTCTCATCAAGTAGTGGTCCGATAGTTGACGTGAGTACTTTCTTATGCCGAATATAACTGTAGAACTCTTTCGGGTTTGTCTTATTTTGATTTGCAACGTGTTTTTCAATAGTAATTTTACTCTGTTTGATTAACTTTTTGGCTTTTCTCCGTAAGTCTGCAAACCTGGCCCGCTCACCATTGTCGTCTGTGATTTTTACTCTATTGTGGGCTTTCTTTTTGGCGAGTAAACAGTCGGCTATGTCTTTACTCCACCACTTGGGCTTTAAGTTTTGTGCTGAACGTCGGTTTTTTAACGGTATGCTGTCTTTGACCGCTTTTGTGTACGCATTAATGAAAAAGTTCCATTGTGTATTAATGTCAATAGTGTCTCGCAGACATTTCCAATCGGTATCTTTTAATATCGCAATGAGTTGGTGAAAATTAGCTTTTCTAAAGTTGGGGATTTTTTCATAACTGTAATTTATTTCACTTCTATTGAAATTTATACTGAATGTGATTATGCGGTGGTCGCTATTAGTAAACTCATCACCCACGTTAATATTCCCTATCAAGTCTTCTATTGTTGCAAATACTAGGTCAAGAACGTTATTTCCATGAGTTGGGCTATTAACAAACTGGATAAGGGAGCTCTCTTGTAAGTTAGTATAAAGGTCTTGTCCATAGTGAGCTGATAATGGTTCTCCCCACTTTGATATTGGTAAATTAAAATCGCCAAGAATCACGGTAAGGTTGTACTGGTTGAGCTGGGGGTCTGTATAATAAGGCTAACAAAAGTTTCATCCCGAATTTATTTCTAATGAGTATATATAGTGTGTCTACGTTAGCGATATGGGGCTTTGATAATAAGATCGGTTTGAGGTCATCTTTAATATATAATAGTACTCCGCCTCCCCTTTTATTTGTTCGACCTTTCTCAAATATTGTATAGCCGGGAATTTTATACTCTGCTAGGAAGTCTCTGCTTTCGGTATTTAGCCACGATTCTGTTATGCCGATTATATCGTAATTTTCTGTGAAAGTTAATTCCTCTAAATCTGTAAATTTGTTATGGATGCTGCGAGCGTTTACGTAAAATACCTTTAAGCTGTTTCGGTTTATTCTGTTTATTCCTTTAACGTTACCTGACCTTGACGTACCTGGGCAGACCCGTTTTTTGTTCGATGGTTGATGACCGCGTCGTTAAGCAAACGTCCAAAACGGGCTGCTCCTACCTGATTCAGATGGACACCATCATCTGGGAACAACGAGTCATCAAAATAAAAATTGTCCCATATGTTGACGAAATCGACGTTATCCTCGTTGCAGATGTTGGCTAGTCGTCGGTTGATACTAGTAGCGGTGTTGTAGAAACGGGTGTCTGCTTGTCTGCGGGGATGATTCCGGAGAGTATGATGTTGTTCGTCTTTTCCTTGAACTTCGCAATCATCTGTCGGTACTTGTTGAGGAGCTCCTCCGATCTGGTCTTCAATACGTCGTTGGTTCCAACGTGGATGACGTTGTTGTTGTTGAAGTTCCTCAAGCTGTCTGGCCGAGCAGCCCGAGCTCCTGAGGAAGGTCATGGCCTGAACCGGGCTTTCCCACAGTGCCCTCAGAGAGTGTATGTTGTGTTGTTGGAGAGTGTGGTTGTGTGCGTTGCAGTCTTCAATAATGTGTTTAATAGAATGGGGTGCTGTGTTGCATCCCGGACAGGCATCCGCAATGGCTCCATCCAGCCTCTTCTGATATGTCAGAAGGGCCGGGTGATGGCCACACCGCAGCCTGGCCAGGTGGACTCTGTCCTCACGGGGAAGAGATGATTCAGATGGGTGGATATCAGGAGGTGGTGCATGCAGCTGTGTGTTGTTTTTGAGTGTTTGGATGGACTGATGAGTGATTTGAATATGGATATGTTTCTGGAGATTGGTTTGGGGTGGGCAGGGTGTAAGAGATGATAGTATTTGTGTATGGTATCGTGTACTGGGTGTTGTTTTGATGTTCCTTGGCATGTGTGGGTGTTTTGCCATGTAGTGTAGTGGATGGTGTGGGTTTGTGGAGGCTGCAGCAAGTGTTTGTGTGCCTCTCATGTCAAGGTGATCCTTGATTTGAGGACTTTGGTTTCATAGTGTAGGTGGTCTGTAGGTGTGGTAGCTGTGCAGCCTGTGATTGTCTTTAGGGCTCTGTTCTGTATGGTTTGAAGGGTGTTGTGGATGACGTAGGTGGTGTTGTCGGGGGCCAGGCTTGTCACTTCGTCCACTGAGTCAATCACGTCGTCTAGGCCGCCACCCGGGATGCAAAATCGCTTCCTCGACTTGGGTGCTCGGCCACAAAACTCGGTGAGTTGACCCCTTACCATGGAGTCACCAACCAGCCTGGCCTCAGTGTCATCTTCATCGTCTTCTGGGCCAGGATCTTGAAGCGGTTCTGGCATGTAGTGATGGGTATGATGTTTCTTGTGGGTCGAATGTTGTTCCTGACAACGCAGAACTCCTCCTGTGGAGAAATGGAAATTGCTGATGGTGCCGATGACGGTAAAGGTGTGGTTGGTGGTGCCGGTGAAGGTGAGGGTGTGGAGGTAGTCTGTACAGGGGCTGTGTCAACGGGTACGGCAGGCGATGGTGTCACTCCTACGTTGAGTGTGGTGAATTCTTGCAGCGTTTCCAGTTTCTCACTCAAGGCATCGATCTTGCATTGTGCTGCCTTCAAGTCGGTCGACAGCTCCTCTCGTAATTGGCAGAATCTACAAACAAGGACGTCTCTGTTCGCGAAAATTGTAGGGCCGAAAGTTCCAGAGCAGGTCGAACAGGTTAGTTGGGGTGCCATGGTGATAGTTATTAATTTAATTATTAATTAATTTATTAAATTACTTATTAATTTAATTATTTATTAGTAAATTTATTAGTTTATTTATTTATTTTTATTTATTAGAGA